>JAMLFY010000008.1:20673057-21214591 GCA_030441495.1 Dalbergia oliveri
TGGGAGACTTCTGGCATAGTTATCAATCAGACTTAACCCGAAGATTAACTCGGTTAGTTCCTGTCACTGGGTCACTGGTTCAACTAGTTGAATAGGCTATAATTAAATCAATTTATAAAAAAATTTATTAAGCCAAATATATAACATATATTATTCTTTGCATATAATATATTGAAGATGAAGCTTGGCATAGTGGAAAGGAAGCACTCTTACCATACAGAACAGGTTCAAACCCTGCATAAATAAGTTTTTGAAAAAAAATTCCTTCATGCTTGGTAGTCAAAGTTGGTGGTGCTTGGTCAAAGCGGTTCCTTCATACTTGGCAATCAAAGCTAGTGTGCTTGGTCAAAGGTGGTTCAATGCACTAGTTCAATCGGCTGGTTCAACATAAAACTATTGACTCCTGTTTGATCCAGGTTTGACCATGTATGATCGGTTCACATGCAAAACCAGTCCGATCAGAGAACGAATCGAACCAGTGACCAGTGATTTCCAGTCTAGCTGGGTGGTTCGATTCGGTTTTTATAACTATGCTCTCTAGTGTCCAGATGGTGGGACGATGGGCCTTCTAGGCAGTTTTCCTTTCCTCGGGTCGGAGTACCAAGTGTGGATACCTGCAAAGGGACTCCAACGCCCAAGTTAGTGTATATGTGACACAAAGGGAAAGGATAATCAGAATGAATGGCTTACCCAGAGAGGACTTTCCTTCAACTATTTATATCCTTTGAATACATCCAAAATAGGAAATCCTAAGGTCGAGCTAGAATCTACGATTTGTATGAAATATCATTAGAGACATCCTTCTAGACCCTACCTTGTTCCGCGTTGATGATGTGGTCATCATGCGCTCATGTCGGCCTATGGTTGTGTCTTTTTATCTTCTCCGGGTGATATCCTCGGTCCAAGTCCAGGGTTGTCATTCCTCATCCCCCATTGATGCCGGGTTCCTTTTATCTAGGCGTTCGTCGAATGGTTCAGAGGTCCATCAAGGTCGGATGTGATGATTGATCATTTAGGATTATCAAGTTAGAGCGGTCAAGCCGGGAAAGCTTGATCCCTTTTTTGATTTCGAGGTCTGGGGTCTAGATTATAATAGTTGCCCCAAACTCACTACGAGGTGGTTAAACTGGTGGTCGAGTTCTTTGTGTCTTTTTATTGAAGTGATTTCCAACCAAGTTCTGGATTTCGAAAGCCGTACTTTCTATCCCAAGCTCTATAGCGCTTATGTCACATTTTTCTATTAGGGTTCTAAGTTTTTCCAAGGTGATGCCATCGCACTCATCTTGGAACGAGCTATATTTTTCAAGGATGAATCATGCTCTTTTCGAAGATGAATTGTGCTCTTCCAAGGATAAAACCCGCTTTTAGGGGATGAATTGCTCTCTTTTAAGACGCTCAACTTTCCCTACTATTGGGGTTCCATGACTCTTCGCTTCCTCAATAAGGGTACGACATGTGGCTTTGGGTGCGTCATCGAAGCGTTGTGAGGTGACGTCTCATTTCCCTTCTCGCAGTTTCCCTGTGAACTTCTATATAAACCTCCTTTTCATTTTCCACTTTTGCTTCTCTCACTCTCTCTGTAAAAATGATCTTCTTCTTTTCCTACTTACTGTCGCCGCCTTTGTCGTGCACCGTTGTGCTTTGTCACGTTCCATCATTCTCTACTTCTTCACTTCCTCCCATATTTACTATTCTTGTAAGTGTTATGCCTCCCTTTTACTTTTTTTAATTTCTCATGGATTTGGGGGTCCACTACAAGAAAATCAACGATTAGTAACCGAAAATTCGGTAGCTAAATGCAATAAATCGGTCGCTAAGTCTTTTAGCGATCGATTATGAAACCAATTTATGTTGTAGCTAGATTCAAGATTGCTAAATTATTAGCGACGATTTTTCGGTCACTAATATTTATGATGATTTTGTGACCGAATTTCTCCCTCAACCAATTAGAAGATGGTGGCTTATTAGTGACCAATTTTTCGGTCACTAATATTTTGTGACTAATTTTCGGTCACTAATATTTGTGACCAATTTTGTGACCGAATTTCTCCTTCAACCAGTTGGTAAATGTTGGCTTAATAGCGAGATTTTTCGGTCACTAATTATTATGACCAATTTTGTGACCGAATTTCTCCCTCAACCACTTGGAAGATGTTAGCTTAGTAGTGATCGATTTTTCAGTCACTAATTTAGTGACGAAAAAATCGGTCACAAATTTATAACTTCCAATTTCAATGTCAAATTCGATTACTAATAATTCTTGTAGATACCAATCCAATTTTTATTTTTCAGGATTCCACTTTTACATACCTAATTTACATATCCATATCACCAACAAACACATAAAATTATACATGAAACCTACTAAATCTTTGGACGAGGCTAATTATGAGTAACATACAATGAAAAAATCAGGAAAAAATCCTGGTCCATAAGAGCATTCCCAATAACATACAATATAAGTTAGTCCTAAATTGGGAGACAATTGCTTATTAGTTCTCATAGAAGTATAAAACACACACAAATGCTAACGATTCTACCCAAAACAACTTCATGAGTTCAAACAGTAGAGATTGCATATCCTGAGTGGTCTATAACCATGGCTGAAGGATCCTAGATAAAAGTAAAAAACAAAGCAAAAGTTAGACTTCGATGATTGCAAATGAAAGAAGCAAATCATAATATACCTAGTCATTTAGAAGTTCGATGCTCTTCTCAATTACTAATCTATAAACAAGTCAAAATAGTGGTACTAAAATCAGCAAGCTATTCAATGCAATTAAGGAATTTTCTGACTTGGTGAAACAAGGTTGTAGATGAAAACTACTCATCAAATACTAGGTTGCAATTGCACCTCATCAATTACATTACTCTCATCTTATCTCAAGTCCATGAATCCTTTTCCAAGAAATGTCTCTCATATGCCTACCCGGCTTTTATTACTAATTCCTTGATGTGATATAATGGACAATATAATGTGATGTGATTTGGCCACTTTTTTTTTAATAAGGTTTTGAGTTTAAATTATAAGAACTAAAAAATTAGTATTAAAAATAATAACCAAATAGCAACAAAATTAGTTGGAGTTTAACAACTTTGAAAACTATGTAGTCACACTTCCAAACTATATACTCAAAATGTGCAACCATATAACAAACTAAAACATGCAAACCATACTAAGGTTTCTAAAAAAATAGCATGTTTTGGTAGCTGAATTCCCACTAGCACAAAGCTGCAAAATAGCTTAGGATCAATCTCAAAAAAGAACCTTATGAGTTTGCATTTGTAGGATGTTTCTCCTCAAAGTTAAAACAAATATAGAGAGGCTCATCACTGCTAAGGTAAACAACCATGTAGGAAGAGATGTTTTAATTTCAAAACTCTATGTGACAAGCCAAAAGTTTCGTCATAAACAACAAAATTATTGTCAAATATTAATAAAATCAGCCTTATGAAATAATCACACGAGTTATTCCATACTATTAGCATGAACTAGAAAAAAGGTCACCATACAACACACCAATTAGTAGATTTTTTTCCGCATTTACTTGATTTTGCACAACCTTTGCCATTCTATAGAACTCCTTCTTCATGACAGATTTGTGAAGTAATGCAGAAGGCTTGTTTTGTTTCTTTGTCTTGGTTGTTGCAAGCAACACAAATTGATCTTTACCGTAGGCTGAATAGTAATACTTTCCTTGTTCGCCAAATCTATCATACCATCGTAAAGTGAACTTCATGGACAATAGTTGAATTCCAAGGACACATAGAAAGCATCATACATAATATGCCAACCCCAAGAACACATGGCCAACCTCAGCCTCCTTAAGAAACCAATTGCGAGAAAATGACCGGTCTCAGCTAGCATATTCCATAATCAATCCTATCATTATCAAACAACTCGTAACGTCAAAATGAAATACATATTTTTCCAATATTTCAACCAAATTGACGCATAACAATGGTTATGTCAAACTTAAATACCATAAACCAATACGTTAAAGCTAAATCAAATTATCTCTTTTCACTTTCAAAACTCATTTTTCTATGTAATGATATTCTCCCAAGTGATAGATTTACAAAGCACAATTCTTTGCCCCAACAATCATACTAAAACTACCACCCTTAGAGGAGTCACTACAAGAAAATTGTCATATACCCACGGTAATTTTTAGCTACACATATACAACTGGTATAGGTACCATATAGTCACAAATATATGGTCCGTCACTATAAGTTATAGGGACAGATATTAAGTGGGTATTAGATATCTATACCTACACTTATATTTTACTATCACTATAAATATTTCCTGTGGGTATAAGTAGTATATACCTACACTCATAATTTACCATCATTATAACTTTATTTTTTTCCATGGGTATAAAGAATGTATACCCACACTTATATTTTATTGTAACTTGTAACACTTAAACATTTATACCTATACTCATTTTAAGTGTCACTATAGTTTTCTTTTCTCCTGTCAATTGAAAAAAAGAAAGCGCCTAAAATTTTTTATTCCCTCGTTTTTTGTTTTTCTTTTCCCTCTCTTCACACAATGTTCACAAAGATAGATGGCTATAACAAAAAGAAACAAAGAGATTCATCTCTATTCCAATTTTTAGTGTTACTCCATTTCCCGTTTCTCACTCAAACACAAACCACACACATCACAATCCCTAATCTCATAAGTGAAAACTCAGAAATGAGGAGTAAAGGGGCGCCCTCGCCTAGAAAGGGTCGCGCCCTGCTACTTGCGCCCTCCTCTCGTGGGCTCCTCCTGGTCGCGGTCCCTCCTCTCGCGTAAGCTCGCCGAAGGAAAGGACCGCCAGGCCCTCCTCTCGAGCCTGCTCCCCCGCCATCGCGCCCTCCTACTCCCTGGTAGCCACGTGCTCCTGCTGCTGGACGTAGCCGCCTTTACTCCCGCGTAGCCGCCACAGCTCCGTCGTGGCTTCCTCTGTCATCAAAGTCGCGCGTCTCCACCACCGTGCCCAGCAAACCACGTCTTTAGAAACAAGAAAACAAGAAGAGGTTGGAGATAATGAGCATTTTAATTTTTTAATTGGTTAAACTGGTCTTTGATTTTTGTGTTTGTGTGTGTGTGTGTGTGTTTGTGTGTTTATGTGTCTTTGTACATAAGCATGTGTAAGACTTCTTGTTGGTTGATGTCCTTAACTTTGTCTTACAATATGTGAGCAATGACTTACTACACTTAGTTTGGGTTTATTTATGTCAATACTTATTTACATTGTTGATATCAACCAAGTCTTTATGCAATATGTGTAGAAGTAACAATGAAATGAAAGAATAATTTTTGAGAAATGGTTTATGCAGTTTGGTTCTATTGAGGAGGAAGCTAAGTGTTGCACTAATGCTTAGACTGATGGTTAGTTTTGGGACAAATCCAGTACTTGGCTAAGCTCCACCTTTAACAGTTAATAGGCTTTCAGCATTGGTGCTAAAGATTTAGCTATTTGGAGAACGGGTAAGTTATGAGTCAATGACTTCCTGAGGAGTGAAGCTTAAGAAGCGCCCCACCCAAAGACAATAATTTGGTTTATGGGTTTTGTTCTTTTCTTCTTGTCTTGGGTATTTGCATCTTTCCATTGTTTAATTGCTGCCAATTTGGATGATCCAGGAGCTCCAATATGACCAAAATAGTGGACTTCATGTCTTGAATGTTTTAGGATAACGTGGATGTGGGAACTTATGTGTTTATTTTTGAGGTATTCCTGTTTGTTTAGTTCGATTGATTTCCTTTCAAAATGTGTATTTGTATCTTCCTCTCAATTATAATACTTTAAGCCTATTTTGTAGATTGTGCTTGATGATATTACTAGAGAAAAGGTTTATGCTACTAGAGGCCAAATTCATGTGCTAATATATGTAATTGATTATTAAAGTAAGCAAGGCGGAAATTTAGTTCTGGACAATGATCTTGGAAATTGTTGAAACCCAAAAAATGTAGGTTTCTATTTTGGAATAAAAAATGACATTTATATTTACTATGTGTATCCTAATGGCTGATTAATATGTTTGATTATCATATGCTTGTAATTCTGTGTTGTGCTTGAAATTTGAGCTTAATAATACATAAAGTTAAAGCAGAGTGTTATATTTGGTTAGTAACTCTTTTGCATATGTTTTTTATTCCTTCATTTTAAATTCCCACTTTGCTATCCAGGTTAGATTTGGCTTAGATGACATTGTTTCAATCTCAACTAACCACTTGCAAAAATTTCATTTTTCTTTCCCATTGACAACACCTCATGGTCATGCTTTTGAGCCTTTCAGGTTTGTAGTAGTTTGCCTTAGACCTTGTTATGAATTTCATTTCAATGCCCTGTTTGTTGAGGATTTATTGTTTTGTAGGCATTTTTCAAGTTGAAGCATGAGACAAAGTATGAACACATCTTTGGTTGGAAATCCTGGCAAGAAGTTTGAGATTGTTCTTGTTAAATATCTCTTATTAAATATTTCATTATCTAGGTTAGAGGTCTCTTGAGTACGCGTTGAGTTTGTTATATTTTTATTAAATAGTGTTAAACTTACACATATGCTGAATTTGGATAAGTTGTCTTGGTGCGTATAACTCGGAATATAAAAATAGATTTTATTGAGTGGAAAAGTAATGTGCTGGTTGTAATACGTTGCACCTTTAATCTCCTATGATGGGTTATTTATCTACTAAGTTGAAACTACATGTAATTACAACATAAATTGAACTTAACTGCTTTTGAGCTGGACTATGATAGAGATGCCTATAATTTTGTGTCACCCTTATGTTTTGGTGAAGGCTATGAAAGTTTTTGAAATTCTTTTTGTTCTACACATAATAACGATTTTTTTCTCTCTCTCTCCTATTTTGGAGGAAGATGCTAAGAATTCTAAATTCATCAGGAGCAATGCAGAAGGTTTTTCTATTACCTTATTCTAAACATTAAAACACACACACATGCACAAGAACAAATTAATCTGGTAACAAAACCCAACCTATCCTAAAATTTTCATTAGGTTTGATATTAGTTTTGTTAAATACATATACTAATATTAATGCTTCATTGTAATTTGCAGGTGATAACTAGAAGCAAACGTGCTCATCTTTGTTAATATTATTGATGATTCATGCCTATTATGTTTTGGAATTGTATTTTGTATTCACCATATTTACTTTATGGAAGCATAACATATGTACTTATTTAGATTGATATGATTCAACTTTTTTGTAATATTGATACCTATTGTTTTAAGACTTATTTTACTTTTAATATAAGTGGAGTTTTTTTTATATGATTGCTATTCTTATGTATATAAATTTAATTAAATACATAAATTGAATTCTAAATTTTAATTTTTTGTACCCACAAAAAAATCATTATAAGCTATACTCAGAAAATATAAAATTAATAAAAGTTATTCACGAAAAAATTAAATTCAACAAAAGTGTGACTATAATCTATATCCATAGAAAATTAAAAACCAATAAAAGTGTGGCTATAAGTTATACCTATGGAAAAAAGACATTTGCTCTAACGTATATAGTGACAGAATTGTTTCCGTGGGTAATTATCAAGTGATTATTTGTGACGGTTTTTAGTTATGTCACTAAAACCTATAGTGACACAATGAAATCCGTAGGTATAAGTCAAGACATTTTGGGTCCTGGGTTCGTCACTATATGTTATACCGACGGCAAAAAAACCGTGGGTAAAGGCATATTAAAAATGACGAATTGGACAGTGGGTATAGGTTTTTGAGGCTTATACCCACGGTTTTTATGCTTTTACCTACGGTTTTTTGCCGTGGGTATATGGCAATTTTCTTGTAGTGAGTAAATAGGTGCTATAAAATTTCAGCACATGGAACTTGGAAGGAAACTTGCTTAAAGATAGTTTTCTTCAACTAGATTATGCACCACAAGCCACAACCATACAACAACCAACATATTACTCCCACAACCCCTAAAAGGTGAGCCCCTTGAAAGGAACATAAACTAGAAATTTTATTAAAAAAACATAAATGGTTCATACAAGCTTCATTTTTAGTTCTAGAATTTCATTCTTGCCCTTTTAATCATCAAAGCACAACTACCATCTCACTCTCTATTATTTCAAAGTCCAAACTATAAATTTTTCACATAAAAGAGCACTTATTTATAAAGTTTCTCCACAAACACAAGTTGCACATGAGTCTAGACTTGAGAACCCAAAAATCTTCAACACCATGACTTTAAGAATGCACAAAAACATTAAGCAACCTCAATAACCAACATCCCCTCATACTTTTAAATATTTTAAATGCATTTCTAGTAACCCCACAATGAAAAAAAAATGCTCAACAACTTGAAATGCACTCCATCCCTCATCATTTTCAATAAAGAACACAACATGACCCTAAAACTCCTTTTTAATTATCAAAATCACCGGTTTAGAAGGGATTGCAAGGGCTGGAAATTATTTCCAGCATACACAACTTATAAACTCTATTCTTAGTCTTGACTCTCATCATTTCTCACTATTCCTTTGCTAAGAAAATTAAGAAAACCCACTAATGACAAATAATAGCCCAACTTGCCACCACACTAGAGCTATTGCGAGTCATGTAAATTTATTGTACATATAAACATTACCCCAAGCTCCAATCCTTTACATTATCTCATTTATGCATAATAAATTCCACACATTGCTACTCTTCTTATATATATCAAATATCAGATACACCATAAATACCAAAATAATGGTTTCTTTTCAAGTAAAAATGGCATGATATACCTATCATCCCTAGTACAAAAATAATTTTTCCTTTGCAAGTAAGGTTGGCATAGCATAAATACCCAAGAGAGCTCAACCACAATTCTCTAACTTTCTTACATTTGCTGCCCAAAGGCATCATCTCGATGGATCTACTCATTAAGACAAAAAAGGCATTAGCTTTTCATAGCCAAGTATATATAAAAATAAAAATCCAGATTGATAGTCAAACCTCAGTAATAAAAGATCCTTATTTCAAGAAATCTAATGTAAAAAGTTCAATATATGGCAAACATATATTAAAACATAGACCTTAAAAGCATTAAGCATGACTTGTATTAGTCTTCAATAGGCAGAAAGAACCATTACTCAAACAAACCATTCATCGAGAACCACTAAGCAAGCAATTCAAGACATGTATGACACACATGCACTTTAAGTATCCAACTGGAATATAAATCCATAGGTATCAATGGCCTTCTTAAAAGGAAATTGTGTGCCTATGCTGACCTTTCCCTGTTACAACTACTTCAGCCTAATCATATACTCATCAAACTTCAAGGTAGCAACCAACAAAGCATGAAATTACAATCATCAACAAAGTTAAATATAATAAGATAAGAAGACAATATGAGGGAAAATGTGAAAAATAACTTGGCTGCCTCTTCCTTCACCTAGGTCTTCCCTCTTGATCATTGTGTGAAAGACCTGCCCGCAAAAGATTTAGTTTTGAAATCTATGTATGTGACTAGGTGAAATGGGAGAAAAAGGGGTGTGGGTTTGCCTGTGACACTCACTGGTTTTGATGGTGGAGATGGTGTAGCGGTGGTTTGGGGTTGACGGAGTCGCGGCCTCACCGAACTCTCGACCACGCACATCACGAGCTCAGAGACCACGAAGCCGGTGAGCGGGGCTCCAGTGCGCGATCGCAGCATGTCACCACCACGTCTAGCGCCATCATGCCTTCTCACAACAATAGCCGCGAGGCCCCGGACACGATCGCGATCCACCCTGGTGCTAATCCCCGCCCTTTGTGCAACAGCAACCACGACCGCGCCTACGCCCTGCATCTCATCCATGGCCAACGCGAAGCGCCGGCCGGAGCACCCACCGCGGTGGCACTCTTCCCTGCTGCCATTTGCTCGCTATTGCCCCCATTCTTCCCTATTCCTTTCTTTGTATGTTATGTTTGGGAGAAATTGGGTATTAGGGTTCTTATTTTGATTTGGGTCAAATGCTTTTCTTTTTTTTTTTCATCTTTTTTTTTCAATCACTAAATCGGTCACTAATTGAAATATTAGTGACCGATACTTATTTATATAGTAAACTTTGCTTTTATAATAATCAGTAAACTTTGCTTTTATAATAATCGGTCACTAAATTTGTCACTAATATTTCAATTAGTGACCGATTTTTATACAAGCAAGATTTCTCATATGAATAACTATTGGTCACTAAATTGGTCACTAATATTTTATTTAGTGATCGACGCTTATTTATATAGTAAGCTTTGCTTTTATAAAAATCGGTCACTAATTGAAATATTAGTGACGATTTAGTGACTGATTTTTATAAATGCAAGGTTTTCTTGTATAAATAAATATCGTCACTAAATCGGTCACTAATTGACATATTAGTGACCGATTTTAGTGATTTTTATAAATACGATTTTCTTTTATAAACAAATATCGGTCACTAATTGAAATATTAGTGACGATTTATGACCGATTTTTATGAATGCAAGGTTTTCTTGTGTAAATAAATATCGATCACTAAATCGGTTGCTAATTTGATTTAGTGACCGATTTAGTGACTGAATTTTCCCACCCTTTTCATTTTCACTTATGGCTCAATTCGGTCACTAATTCAGTCGCTAATTCATCATTTTAGTGACCGATTTATTTCAGTCACAAAATCGGTCACTATAAGACATATTTCTAGTCGTGGTCCCTTCTTCTCCTTTTTTGTCTTCGTGGGCTGAGAAGGTTTTCTAGGGTGCTTCCACTACTTAACGCGTGATCCTAGGGGCGTTGCCACTCATTATAGGTGGTGGATCCATCTTTCGGCTAGTTTTAATTTTTCCGCTTAATATTTCGAATTCTTGTCCCCAACTTAGGTATGTTGAGTGTTTCCCTTTGTTGGTTAAATGCCTGAATATATGTAATCCTGGATTCCCTAGACCATGATCTTGTGGAGCGATTTTTAGTTAAGGCAATCGGAGTTCAAGCTATGATGAATGAGAGAATGCTCGAGAGGTATGGAGAGTTTCCCTTTTATTGGCAAAAATCTTTGTTCCTCTCCGACCTACACGGCACGTAACCTTACTTCTGAGGAAGCAACCATTGTAAAATTTTTTACCACCACATATGGGGGAAGCATCCCATCCAGTTCAATTTGAAGCGAGTAATAGACGTGTTTCCTGGGGATGTGAAAATGTATATCGGTCGTTTTCGATTTTTCCTGTATTGTCCCGATATTCTTTTCTCCATCTTGATTATACTTGTATTATTTTTTATGTGTATTCTCTGGATCTCAGATCGTAACATCAAACAAATTGAATGATTTGATTAGATGACAAGTGCATCAAAATTAAACTCATGGTTTTAAATTAATCCCATTTTAATGATCAATAGCATATATATTAAATCGAAAAGCAAAGCATATATATTAAATTGGTAATAAAAACATTAATAATACTAAAATAACAATCCTTTACCATATTTTCTTTTGTCATTAATAAAGAATTAAAAATAAAAAAAATAAAAAATGAAATAAATTACTAATATTTTAAAATATCATTGAGAATTAAAAAAGAAATTATTTTTTAGACACTAATAATAAGAAATTGATTTTAGAATTTTTATGATACTTTACTATTCATATATGATTCTTTATATAGATAAATTACGAAACAGACATGAAAATTTTAATGAGCCATTAATATTACATCTGAAAAGTTTATAAAAAAAAATATTATATTTGAAACGAGAACTTGATAAAATTTAATGAATAAAGAATTAAAAAGTTTAAAAAATTAGATGCTTAATAAGTTATTGATATTTTAAAAATAAATTATTGAAAATTGAAATTAAAATTAGTTTTAAAAAAATTTAACTTTGAACTTTTATGATAATTTAATATACATAATATTTGATATAGATTACAGAGAGAATACAGGAACAGACATCAAAATTTTAATGAGCCTATTATATTCGAAACTACAAACTGACAAGAATATAATAAAGTAATGACTTAAAATTTAATATTTAATATGTAATGAATTATTAATATTTTAAAAGCTGCTTTGAAAATAAAAAAAAAATTGAAATTTGTAACATAAAGTTATGCTGAGGGGCCTTTCGGCATATAGACGGTGTGTCTCTTGGGTGGCTTTTTCTCTTTACGCAAGGTCTGAATACCGGGTAGATACATCTAAAGGGACTCCAATGTTGAAGTTAATGAATGTGACAAATGAGGGAAATGAACAATTATAATGAATAACTTATCCACAGAGAATTTCCCTTTCCCTATTTATATTGCTTGAACACGTCCAAAATGAATAATTCTAGAGTTGAGCTGTAGTGTATGACACATACAAATACCGGTAGAGGTGTCCTAGTAGAATATGTACAATAGCTTGCGTTGATAATGCGCTTACGTCGTGCTTGTCCTAACTTCTACGTTGTGTCTGTTCAACTTCTCCTGAATGGGGTTCTTGGCAGTGTCTCAGAGCTGCCATTCAATGTCCCCCATGCATTTCCACTTCCCATATTCGGGTTAGTATAGAGGGGTCCAAGGAGATAGCCTCGAAGGACCTCAGTAACCATTCTCCTAGGGTTTCTAGTCGGGGTGATCCGACTGGTGGTTCTCGGCCCACTGCTCTAGTTCTGAGATCCAAGGTCTCGGATCATAAGAAAATTATTAATTACTTGTCAAAATTTTATAATTAGAAAACGTTTTGTGATATTTTAAAATGCATAATACTTAATATAGTAAAATTACGAAACAGACATCAAAATTTAATTATGAGCCTTTAGTATTATCGTTGAAAATACAATTTGACATGAATTTAAAATATATTTCTTATATATTAATTATATAATTTAAGAGTAATATTATTATTTCTATCAAAAGAGTTATATTATTATTTCAATCATGGAAACTATACATTGAAAGAAAAAAGAAATTGAGGAAAAAATTTTAGATGGAAAACATGGATAAAAGACTTGACTCATATTCATCACACCCCGAAAGTTTAAGAAAGTCAGTTATCAAATTTAAAACCACATAATCCCATTTTCATGACTCAAAATTAATGGACATAATTTATATTTGTTAAAAACAAACAATGAAAATTGGTTTAAGTGGAAGAATTGAAATAAAGAAAGAACCCAGGCATACATAAGTTTTATTTTTTCTTTTTGATGCATTGTCAGATATTTGAATATATAATCTCATGCAAACTATACAAATCTTTCACCAGTGGCCCACTCCTAGTAATGACTTATATATAAGTTTTATTTGAAACCGAAACTAACTGTAGTCAATAACCAAAACAAAAAACATTGATTAATCATATATTATAAATTTCAAAATTGCGAAGATGAGTCTGAATATACTGTTATTATTGTTAATTAAAAACCTATTTTCGTTCCCAACATTTTTGCCTTTGTCGGTAGCCTAAGTCCACAAGAACAAAAAAAAAAGTACTTTCCAAAACTACGGCAGTATTAAAATTAGTTTTTAACCAGACCCTATTAATCTAGATGCTTTTATTACAGTTTCTTTTAGCAAATCTATTTTCTTTCCCATCATTTAGTATGTCTCATATATAAAAGAGATTCACATTGGGTTGAAGAAAAAAAGGTATGGAATGTTGCACTTTTAGAAAATTAATTGTTTGCAACGACACAAAAATATAATTAATTAATTGCAAATTTTGTTAACAAGGTGTGTGTGGCTAGGAACAAAATTATGCCTTTGATTCAGAAGGTAAACTGCAAATTCCTCTCTTTCTTCTGGGTTGTGGTAAATTCTGGATTAAATTTATTGTGTCCCATAGATATTGTGTTACTGATCCTTGTACAACTGTTTACAACTAATTAACGTAAGCAAAAAAGCCAGTAAACTTGCCCTCAAATTTTCCTGCTGAAGTTTCCATATACTAGTTCATTCCAATAAAATTGATCCTAACCTTTCAATCTCCAATGGTAATATATTGTTTATTACTCTCGAGTTTGCAACCCATATGAAATCAGAACGGTCTGATATACTAGGATACCTCCTCTAGCCATATATAATTTGATTAATTTGAGCATGACATATCATTTGCTATATGTGCAACACATCGTTTTGAGGATCAAAAGAAAAATATGTATTCACACAAAGTTCTGCGTTTATAGGACAATCTTAATATATTGTAGTATAATCGATAACTTTAGTTGTAATAATCTGTATTTACCCCCTATCCAATAATTGTTCATGCGCAACGTCATCAACCCTATACCATTTCCTTGTAGCTTAGGTTGTTACCATGATAAGCTTAGGTGCTCATCCCAAACCATACATAAGTTCCCTTTTGTGGAAGATGCTCTAGTCTCATTTCTCTTTATAAATAGCCCTCTTCCACTCCCACAAAAACCATCAAACCACATTTGCAAATCTCAGTCTTTTATCTTATTTTTATTCCTCTTTGTGTCAGATAGAGAGACTCTGTCCCTTAACAATGGCAGAAAAACCAACCCTTGGCAATGGCGAGGACAGAAAGCTGAAGCGTAAGATGGAGGAATCATCCACCACGGATGTTGAGCCAGAGCCAAAGAAGCTATCACTTTCTGTGGCTCTGGGAAAAGAACTGTGGTTGATGAATCCCCCTCTCATGAGTTGGCTTCCACATCATTGAGGGGCTCGAAGGGTTCGGGTTCAGGTTCATACACTAACCTGAATCTTTTGGAAGGACCAACCACTCCATCGAACCCTTTGGAACCCCGCAATGAACCACCACCACCACCACCACCCCCTCACAATGAACCACAAGCACCCCCTCCCCACCCAATGAATTACCACCAGCACACCCGCTCCATGTTCAGCTTGATAACCCCAACTTCCATTGCAGATTCTGCGACAAAAGGTTCCCCAGTTCCCAAGCCCTTGGGGGACACCAAAACGCCCACAGGCGTGAGCGTGTCACCCAAAGGAGGGAAAAGGAACAAGAGGAGAACAGTTATGGACTTGGTGGTGTTGGTGCTGGAACTGACCTTGGTGGTGGAGGTGGTACTCTTGGTGTTGCTCTTGGAACTGGTCTTGGTGGTGGTAGCCTTGGTGTTGGTGGTAGCACCATTGGTTCCCACCACTATTACCCATTCTCAACCATGCCAAGCTTTCACTTCCTACCTGGGTCACCAGCAACACCATCCCTCTATCCACAGCAATACCATCATTATGGTGGTGTGATGATGGGAGGTCACGTGATTCCCAATCACGTGACCTTGGCATCATGGCCACTTCTTGGGGCAGCAGGCACCGTTGGCGTCCGGATGCATAGCCTCCCCAACGCATCAGCCCTATGGGCGAATCGGTTTGGGATGACAAGCTCATGGGGAGGGCGCAGGGGTGCTCCCACTGTGCAGAACCACAATAGGAACGCGGGGCTTTCCGGTGGAGGGAACCAGACCCCTTCGCTTGCTGATAATAGCGCTGCTATCATGGATGTAATGAGGCAACGATTTCGTGAAATTCGTCCTCGAATTCCATCAGGTGGTGGTGGTGGTGGTGGTGTCGCTGGTGGTGGTTTTCTTCGTGTTGCAGGTTTTGGTGTTGCTGCAGGTAGGAGTGGAAATAATCATAATCATAATAATAATAACAACAACAATGGGAATCCAAGTGCGTCTACAGCAACTGGTTCATCAAATGAAGAGCTCGATTTGAACCTCGCCCTTTGATTCGATCCCTTCTCTTGTATTAGCCATTAGGGACATCTTATGTAACATAAATAAACCTTTAATTTTCTTAGCTGTTCTATGTTAGTTTATTATCCTTAAGTTGTTATTATGTTACGTTTTGCTTCTGCAGTGTCGTAGTTCGACTTTTGTAGCTTCAGTTCTTGTAGCAATGAATAATAATGTAATTTGTCTTGAATAAATATGCAATAAAGTCTTTTTTCCATCCCCTTTGATTTCCATAGTTCTATGCATGTTCTTCGCTTTAGATTGATATGTATTGTTTTGCTTCTGTTGTATTATTGTTTGTCTTTTGCAAGTTTAATTTTTCAGCAGTGTAAATTTTGTCTTGAGGATGGAATCCGATCTTTGTCAGTGTAGCAAGAATTCCAATCTCTTTTAATCTTTAATTTTCATAGTTCTTATGTTGTTCCCTTTAAATTATTTTCTGTTGTTTTACTTCTTTTGTACACCCCAATATCTTTTTACCCTTTGTTCAACATCTTGTTTTTTCGGATAAAAATCCAGGAACTAATTAAACAGGAAGGAGAAATGATGATTAATCAAACGAAAGAATTTAGGTTGAATTAGTACGCATATAAACCGTCATTTGATGTTTATCAAGTTTGCTGTTCCATCTGAAATTATTTTTTGTTCTTCTATTTCACATCCCATGAGTTATCCGATCCCAAAAGCTTCGTACATTCCATACAAAAAAATTAATGTCAATAGGGCTGATCAACCGAAAATTGTTAACTGAGATAAATTATTGCCATAGAGAATTTTTGTTTTACTTAGTTTTTTTTTTTTCTGACTTAGTTAGCTCTTTTTTTCTTTATTTGAGAGACAGAACTCGAGGCAAAAAACGAAAAACAAAAAAAATTGAACCTTTTCGATTTTCAATAATTATCATCATGAGTATTGAATATATTTTTTATTAACAAATATTGAATAGAATTTAATTTTAACGCATTGACAATAATATCTCATTTAAATAACCTTTCAAATAATGAATGTAAAATCCAGTCTTTATTTTGTTGATGTGATAACACGTAATTAAATGATAATGTAAAATGACAATAAGTGTATCAAAATTAAACTTTATTTATTAAATATATATAACTCTTATGAATTTGATTCTAATGCACATTTAGTATAAAAAATTTATACATACATTTAATTATGTATATTATCGTCACAAAATAAAAAATATTTGACTCTTACCATCATTATCTCAAGGTCTTACGGCCACAAATAATTTGGCATGTATAGCATAATATTTTAACGACATAATTGAATAATAATTATTGAAATGTATTATGAATTAATTAATTTTAATATACTAACAATATGTATTAAAAATATTTATATTATCATTCAATTATATATTATAGTATTAGTTATAATGATTTAATCTAGTACTTACTACTTAAATAGTCAAAATAAAATAATTTAATTGAATAACAGTACAACAAATCTTTTACACTCTAGGTATGGTGTTTTAAAATTAAACTCTAATATTATTGTATCTCCCTCTTCTTTGATTCCAATATATATATATATATATATATATATATAAATTATATCACCTTAAAAATTGGCAGTTGATCGACTAGACAGGACAGTTGTCCAAGGCATATAAATAAATGGAAATCAAACGCACTCTTGCAAAAAATATACTATAAATCAAAGTTGATATCAACATAACTACCTTCCATGTAATCATTTTCAACAATTTATTAATTTTTAATAGTTTTAACTAAATCTATATCCATTAATATATATCAAGTTTGTACAAATAATTGTTCATGAACTTATATACAATATATCTTTAAAATTGGTAACAATTACTAAATACATATATTTGTACAAATTTTTACTGATAAACTTTAATGTAGTCTCTTATAATGCACTGCTATAATAATAATTAAAAAAAATTACTTTTTATAATTTTAATCATAAAATAATGATTAAATATAATATTTTTTATTAAATATAATAATGACAATTATTAGATTGAAAAACATGAATAATTACTTATATAGGTAGGATAAAAAAGGAAAGAAAGAAGAAAAAATAGCCATCACAAAGATACATTCTAAATAAAAAGAAAGAGAAGAGAATTACGATATACTATTTGAAGATGACTGGGGCTATTCAAATAAGTAAAAAATAACACAATACAATTTAAAATCAAATTCAAAATACAATTTAAAAGCAAATACATGTCTCTTAATTTCTTTTAATAAATAAATATTTATTATTTATTTTATTAATTTTATTTTAATGTATTAACAATATAAAATTTTTGACACGGTCATTAAATCACATATTAATAAATTAGTAAATTATGAGTTTGACTTTTGTTCCACTATTTAAAAGTCATGTACGTGAGATCATCTAATTAGATAACATTAGAAAATAATTTTACAAATTGTTAGTACATTCAAATTAAATTTTACTATTTTATTTATTTACTAAATCATATCTACAACATTAATTCCCTACTTATTATTAGATCATACATACAACAATTCTCTGTGTGTGTACATATATATATATACATACACACACACACACACACAAAGCTAAGGACGTACATATAAGGGTCAAGTTAAATTAGATCCAAACTCGACCTAACTTTTTGACTGAGTCATTTCTTTGAACCCAAATTAATCAGGCTCAATAATGACGTATTGGGTCAAACTAGGTTTCAAAGAGTTTGGACCTTATGCATAGTAAAATCATAAGATTTTAAAAGTAATAAATAAAATTCAAGATATATTTAAAATACATATATTGAAACAAATTATATCAACACAAAATATTGTTATTGTTAGTTGCAGAACCCTTGAAAAAGCCATTGCAGCTTATGTTTTGAATGACAACAAAGCAAATTTTGATAAAATACTTTGAAGAAAAGACTAATGATTTATATGAGTTTCTTAAGTTCCAAATGGCAACTTTCTCATGTTATATGTAATTTAATTATTTCTTGATATATTTTTCATATTATCATGATTCAACATGATATAAATCTCATTCAAAATATTACAATATTTTAGAATATGAAAAATAGCTCAGAAAGTGAATTACAATATATGAGAAACTTGATAAAGTAAGTTAGAGCATCAAAAAGTATAGCTAAGACATTAGAAACTATTCTGATACATAGAAAGGGGCATAACAACTTAAGAAATGTGCTTTCTCGTGATCAAATCAAGTACACCTCTATTAAATTCATTCATGCTCACAATTTGAAGTATCCAACAATCTCTGAAGACCTACATCCCCTTCAGAAAGAAACTTTGTACGAGTGTAGAGAGCTCAAAAAGTGTATAAACTTTAGAACTGAAGATCAGAAGCTACACAATCTCATCAGAAATGGAAGAATATTTGAAATTCAATGAAGACAAAGCCTTAGAAAGTTTTGTCTGACACATCAACTTTATAAGTGATGATAGAGAAATGATTAATTTTGCTTGAACTTAACATGTTGATTAATTCCAATAATTATTTCTATGTTGAGAACTTGAATTACATATTTGTTGGTAACGATGAAGTTTTTATTGTCGATTCTCTATCATTGGATATTTGTGACCGTGACATATGCTAGCGGGTCTGGTCCTTTTCTTTGACAATTGGTTTAGGCTCGTTTATGCTATGCATTGAGTGATTTTCAAATTGAAATGTTAAATTGATGGAAACTATGTGATTAGTGGTTCTGTGCATGGGGTCTCACGAACTACATGACATAGCCTAACTTGTTCTAACGCGAAGTGAGGATCAAAAAGTTGGTATGGGTTAGGATTATGTCTCATAGGCCTTGGAATGCAAGTTGTAGTATGTTGGACGGAAATGTTAAGCTTTGTCATTAAAATGCATAAAGGGTGTGTTTATATTTCCTAATAATCTAAGAGACTTTTACATTATGTTCTAAGATAAGATATAAGGAAACTAAACTTAAAGTTTAAGTGAAGTTTTCTTGTCTGCCCCTATTTAAATTTAGTGGTGGCTAGTTAGGTTGAGTTCATCCTAAATAATAGGTGATTTGGAGTATAAATGACAATTGAATCACCAGAGATGGTGATGTAATTAGTCAATGTGACATGAGAGATAGTGATATATTAAAGGAACTAAAGTTTTAAAAAATAAAAGTGCTAGAGGATGTATTATGTCTTATTCTCTTACTTTTACATGCATGTCTCATGCTATGTGTTTTAATATGTTAGTGATGCCATATTCTCAAGTTCATTAATTGTTAATAAAGATATTTTCACAAGACTTAAAATATGCGTCACTTTAAAATTTTAATTTACTAACTGATAAAATGAACTAAAGCATGCTCACTTTTTTTATGATTAAACCGAAGTGACAGGGACGACAACAATGACAGTTGAATTGTTTTTATTTAACTATTGAGTTTCCTTTTGGATTAATTCTTACCATTTTTCTATTTCTATGTTGTCTTTAAACAAGCCAATTAACTAGGATGCTGGAGTCCCTTGAGTTTATGACAATGATCCTTATTTATGTTTTCCTTGTTTTGAGATCCCCTTACTTTACAAGTGACTATATTTGAGATTGAGCCTTATTACCGGCTCTTAGCTAGGATTGATTTATGATATGTTCTCTATTAGGATTTTATGTAATGATTTATGTGGTTGTATAAGTGTTGTCCTCCCCGGACCCATATACCCTTCCATGATATACTAGTATCTTAACATATTATGATGTGGTGACATGTGATGTTAAATGTTTATTATATCTAAATGTTCAAAATTTGTTTTGTTATGTGTTTATTATTATGGAAATGAATTTTTGCTCTTCAGTTGTGTTAGTTCAATTTATGCATTAACAAACAAAGCTCTTGCTATTTAAAGTTTTCAAAAAAATAAAAGTATGTTCTATTTTCTACTAAAAGTATTTTCAAGTAAATTAAACGTATAAAATCAAAATATAAAGAATATAATAATTAGCCAATTATAATTTACGTATAAGTAATTAATAACTAAGGTGTTACATTTACTAACAAAATTTTAACTTCTAAGTGATCATGTTAAAGCATATCTAAATTGTTATGTACTGAATCACACAAAAAGACATACAAGATGAGGATCATGCTTACAAAAAAGTGATGCAATTCTATTATTTGAACCTCAAGAATCGATGACATTTACGATCACAGTACAAGATGAATCATGTACATCTAAGTAGCAATTTACGTATTAAATATGTAACTTATGACTCTGGCCAAAGTCGTTTCCAGGTTGCCAATGCAAAGACCAATCATGAGTAAATTCTTACAAAAATAATACACAATCAGAGTTTTTGTCAAAAGATAAATAGTTAAATACTAGAATGTGATACAGTTAGTAACCTTTAGATGAGAACGTGAATATTATTACTATATTCAATCCAATAACAACTATGCATTTTAGCCATTAACTTAGTTTGCTCCATTCATAATTCCAACATTGCTCAAGGGATCTAACGTCTTATCCAGCTAGATCAACTGGTAGTTGAATGTTGAAGTAGTGTATATATCTTGAAGTAGTATATATCAGTGCTGAGTTTGATATGGTACCTAAAAAAAATAAAACATTTTTCGCGAAATAGAGAAATCTGTTTCAGTAGAGCGTTTGATGTCGATGGCCCGAGGTAGAGCACTCAATGGGCTAGGGTGGCCCCATTTCGCCTTACCAACCCCAGGGAAACTCCGAATACAGGCCTAGATCATTTGTACAGACAAACTTTTAGGGTGTTAAGATCCAAAGTCGAGTTGGAAACAACACAGATCGAACGCTAAGGTCCCTAAGCAATATGTTTTGCAACAATGTAGATAAGAAACATCAAACAGTCTATTGGGAAGATTAAACGAAATAAATGCATCCCATTACAATTTGAATCACCAAAATGAAATAAATTTACATAATCAAATGTAAAAACCCAATTAGATAGTGTACAGCTCTATTTTTTACAAAGAAAGGGAAATGGGAAAAAAGAATGAAGGAAAAAAAAAAAGAAGGAAATTTGCATAATGGAATGGATGGCACTATCACCTCACCAGTCGCTATTCCATCCTTGTGAATTGTCATAATATTTGACTCGAGCTTGTATCTACAACCTACACTAAGAAACCTTTTGGCCTTAATGTACAAATTACAAGCGACAGCGATTCATCTCTTGCTTTTGGTTACCTAACATTCTCACCAAACATCATCTCCATGATGTTCCAACATTTTTTGTTTCAATTCCTGCACTTGTTATCCTCAAACATTCCAGGTAAAACCTCATTAAAATTCACTAAAAAAGATTGCCATTCTGCTTGGCTCAGGTCTCCAAAAGAAATGCCACCAACTTCACAATTAGTAGTCCCATTTTCTGCATTCTCTCCTTTTCTATCGCCATTGTTGGGAGCATGAGGCATGATTCTAGCCTTAACTTGTGAACAAATATCTTCTAGCTCACTTGGTGTTTCTCCACCACCACAGAACTCCCTAGTCATCATCTGGCCTATGTCAGCGAGACAAAAGCCAGCAGCAGCAGCTTGCTTCAAGAAAATGGTGCAAACAATAAGGACCCTTATAGATGACTCCCTCAATGAAGGAATCTCATTCCTCAGAATCTCGGCATCCTTAAACGGATCAAGCTTCGAGATGTACTCAGATTCGGACTCGGAGAAAGGGGTGGAGGCCTGTGGCCAGTGCAGCCACTCAAAGTAAGGATCATCCAGCCACTCAGGGAGGCAAAAACCATGGTCAATTGGGACAAGGTCAGCAACACCAGGAACATGAGGGACAAGATCATTATTGTGGTCATGCTTCATCACAAGCATGTTCCCAGCATGTCTATCAAGGTTCAGGAGCCTAATGTCCAAAATTCCTATCTGGTGGACTGAGGCAACAGAGAAGAAAGAAGGGCCTAACTCCCCTGCATCAAAACCATGACCGATGAAGCGTTGGAGCGAGGCCAGTTTAGGCATGGCTGCATCATTGACAAAGAATGGAGCATGGCAGAATTTGACTAGAGCAGTTGGAGGCACACCAGCAAAGCCTCCATGGTCAAGGAGATAAGCAGCTAACTCCCGGATCCCAGTTTCGCCTATCTGAATTGAGCTCTTCAAGCCTGGCTGGCCAAGCATTTGACCCCCTAAGCCTTTTGGATTGTTCAATGCTAGAGGCTCCTCATCAACTGGCTTTGCCACAGCAATGTGGTTACCACTTTGGTTGCAAAAGACATAGGCACCACCTAGTCCACTCGCGAGTGGGCTAGGGTGGACACCTGAGGCCATAGCTATGGCAACCTCAACTACTAGAGCGTGTACCGGGCGCTACCACGAACTATCTCGATCCTCGGATGAGAATTGCTGGCGTGATCTTCCCCGGATAAGGCAGTTAGGGGTAGACATGGAGTGGAGAAGCTGCGGTGGATGTTGAAGGCTTGGAACGCTTGTTCAAAGGAGCGGTGGTGGGAAAGAGTAGTAGTGGTACTAGTAGTAGTGGCTTGGCTGAGTTCCAGAATGCTGTGATCAAGGTGACCAAAGGATTGGAGTTTGCATCTCTTGGGTCGGGTAAATGGCTTGAATCCACCATGATGTTGTTGTTGGTCAATGGCTACAGCCATCTTGAACAATCTCATCCAGATGAGAAATGGCGGCAGCAGCAGTGCATTCCAAAGGAGCAGTTTTCTTCGCAACCAACAAAATCCCCTGAAAAATCAGTTTTCTGAAGGCGATGATGAAGACATCTGCAAGAATTCGGAAAACAAGCGTTAGATGGTTAAACTCTCTCCTGATTCAGAATCAAGTCATCAACGTGTATAAATTTGACAGAAAATATAAATAGCTGCAAAATAAGATTGTAAAGTGTCACAGACTCATAGTGTAACTAGAGAAATGGGTTATATACTTATATTGATATTTTCACACTTATCTGTGTGAATTTTACATAAATTGAGTCCCACAGAAATTGGTTCAATTCTTGCACAAGGGAGCAATATATCGTTATGTAAAGGAAGGGGAAGAAAGTGTGCAAAAGTCATTTTCTTTCCTAAAATGGGGTATATCTCAGCAAGACAATTTATTTTCATACGCAATAACTCAACCATAAATTGACACAAGAATTTCAGGCAGCTCATGCATGAGACAAATAAAATTCTCACATGCAGTGCAAGCCTGGTCCATAGAAATGGTTATTCCGATTCATTAATCTCTTTCCTTCGTATTATTAGGTGTTAAAACGTCCTTCAATATTTTACAGATGGCAATAACAATAAGAGAAAACATGCATACATTACTGAATATAAATCAAGAAGATCAATTAGATGCGAATTTATATGTGATCTGATCTTATATCTACGATTTTCACTCCTTTTAACACTAATGTGGTACCTGTACGTTGGCACAGAATTTAGCTTGATTGATGATAACTTGCTCGAACAATTACATGCTTGAAAACTACTAGAATGTTTATCTTTTTTGATCATATAACAATAGATGGAGCCTGACTAACAAAGCAATTGAAAACGCAGCCAAATTTATTTCTTACTGACTATTTACCTTAAATGTGTAAAATTCAAATGCTGGACTCATCGCTTAAACTTCGGATACCAAATTTACAGAAAAGCAGGCTAACTTCTGCACATTTTCTTGAATCCCTTATAACCTGCAAATTTTCGGACCAGAAAATGTAAACAGGAGCCTTGTTAAATAAAATTGAACAAGTATATATACCTCATGCCATAAAAATGATATCAAACATGTCCATAAAATGAAGAACGTACAGACATAACCAATTTATCCTTCGCTCCTCCGCACATGAACTGCCATAATTTTTTGAACCATAGATCATATAGTATATATTCGCTCACAATTTAGAGTGTATTACGTACGCTTTTCATATATTTAAACTACACAACGAAATTTTGAAATGAGCAACCGTAAATACACTACACAATGTCATGTCATGAACAAAAACTGTCAAAAATCGCTTCCCACGACCATCACGAGATCTAGGAGGCATTCATTGATGATCTGCAGAGATGAAATTATGACTTGCATTGCAATGAATCAATGCTCAAAGAGCAATTCTACACAAGTAGAGGAAAAAAACCAGAATTTAGTTATTGAGAAATATTATCTGTCAAGTAAGGAATAGATCCTGTTATGTGAACATCTCGCATAATCTTGTCATACCTAAATTTTTACAATTGACTAGGCTCTATTGTGGGACCTATATAAAAGTCCACCTCTTTAATCAACCATCAACAACTAACATCATTTATGCATAGTAATTATAATAAAAAATATATATATATGTGATTTTCTAGCATTTTTCTTATTCAAATGCAAAGAAAACTTTGTTCCATTTTCCTTCTCCTTTTCCCACAATTTCACCATCAACTAAACAAAACAAATTAAATGTAAAAAAAAGGAGAGAAAATTTGAATTTGAGATCATACCCTGAACACTTGTAAAGGTATTCAGGGAAACGAGAAGCAACGGGAGCGCGAGAATCAAACCGTCACCGGAGTAATATCGAAATAAAACTCCACTTCCACTCCCACTCCCACTCCCAAACGTAAAATATTATGACCCCTCCTCTAAGCACAAACCCTTCACCCTTTCTTCTTCCTCTTCTTATTATCTATTCTTCTTCTTTCTTATCTTTCCTTAACACATTACTATTTTTGCTGCCACACCCACACTTGGCATGTTTCCAGACACAAAAATAGTACTAATTAATAATAGTACTAAATAATATAGTTATACGAAACATGTTAATTTAGTATTAACCAACTAACAAACAACCCTTAAACCGTAACCGCTATAATATTCGTTTCGTGAGCCCTATCCCAATGTGACACCTGCCAGGCTGCCATGACCAAAAAATAGGTTGTGGTCCGGTTAATTCCTCTCCTGTTGCATTGCAAGCTGTCATTTTTCCTGTTATTAGTTTGTGGCCGTTTACAAGTTTTCCAATACCACACAGGTTCTATTCTTGTTTTTTTTTTTTTAAACCATTTTTTTTCTCCTGGCCTTTCCTGTTATTTTTTGTTGCGCTGAAACCGGCGGAGATTCGGTCCAACATGAACATTTATTTGTGAGAGTGAGAGAGATTGGAATTGTTTAATTTCAGACATTCAAAATTTTGTAACAAAACAAAATATTTATAGGAGTGACAATTCTTTTTTTATATTTACTCATCATATGATTGATTCCGCTAATGAAATAATCGATTGATACGTCATGAACAATATATATATATATATATATATATATATATATATATATATATATATATATGACAATGTAAAATCCTTTTAGATAAACATCTAATTTTTTACCACATCAATAAAACATGGTTAACTCTCACTCCATTACCTAAAAAATCATATATACATGGGAGAATTTAATTGAATGACATTAAAAAACTTTTACATGGTCAATATATTTAAATAAAATTCATCGAAATATACTTGAGAAGTTTCAGATTCTCAGCACCATTTGAAAGCAAGATTCAATCCCATTTTCTCATGCTAATTGTTATGTACACTTGTTAATAGTGTTCAATCTCTTGGGTTGATCTTCTTAACAATTGTAAAGGAAAAGATCCAAAAAAATGGTACAAACAATATCACTCGGTTGAAGGACAAGATGAAGCGATATTCATCGAGTCCACAAGCTTTGACTTGCAAGGGATTACAACACAAGGGGACAATATTCCATCCCAAGAGTAACAAGTTCAAGGTCCTTCACCTAAAGATCAACCTTGCTAACCACCACATCAAGTCCTTATTACACGAAACCAATGGATAAATGCTTAGAAGGCACAAGTTTAATCAAAGGCCAAGGCAAAGTACTTGCTCACTTATACTCTTAGCAAAAGCGAGTATGACAAGATCATATTATGCGATTCAACTATAGAAAATTGTCTCTGAATTCTCCACAAAAGAACTGATCAAATTAAATAAACGAAAATCAGCATGCACGGTCATCAACGCAAGATGTTCAATATGAAAGATGATGAATTGATTGATGACATAACAGCCAAGACTCATAGCTTAAAGCTCTGGGTACAGTGCACACTAATGCTGAAATGATCGAAAATATACTCAAAAAGTTTGCCAACACAAAAGGCAAAAGACCTGTACACATTGCCCCTTTTTACATTCATTGCATCTCTCAAACGAAATATTTTCACTTTTAAAATGCATTTAATCATGTTTTTCAAGTTATTACATTGCACCACTCGTGATTTGATACATTGATACACCTTGTGATTTTCACGTTTAGATCACGAGGTACATCTCCCTTCCAACTTGAGGGAGCGCTGCAGCCTTCGCCCCAAACCATATATATGCTTTTAAGTGCTGATTTAATGGTTTGAAATCAAGATGCATTATACATGCTGGATGTCAAGGTGCACCACATACGGCTCCCATAAGGAGGAGAAACCTCCCCTCGTGTGGATTCATCATCATTAGGTATGGCTCGAACATATGCTCTTCATAATTTCATATATCGCATTACAAGTACCTCATTTTTTGCAAAGGATAAAGATTATGATTGCAATTCTTATAATATGGTTACAACTTACAGGCACATATCCCTAGAAATGGATATATATAAATTTATTCTTATTTTCTTCATAAAAAAACATGATGGAAACAAAAGGAACTATAAGCGCATCAAATGGATGGATCCTTATTATTTTCTTCGTTGAAGAGATTCAGTAATTATATGAACTGGACAAACATCAGCGAACAGCCAAAGCATCCTTTCGTGGAACTCCATTTGACTCAGAAGGAAG
Source organism: Dalbergia oliveri (assembly GCA_030441495.1). NCBI lineage: Eukaryota > Viridiplantae > Streptophyta > Magnoliopsida > Fabales > Fabaceae > Dalbergia > Dalbergia oliveri. The sequence continues at coordinate 20,700,562 of JAMLFY010000008.1, forward strand.
ACGGATCTTTTCGCCAGCACTGGCAAGCTGCTGCCTGTCAGAGACAGTTCCTGCTATTGATGATTCCGATACCTCGGATTCATCCACGGAGTTGATCTTCCACTCCAATGCACGAGATCTTTGATCATGGTTTTAAGCTCACTATCCTTGATCAGCGACTCCAGAGTGACATGAACACCTGACAGCAGTCCAATGCAAAATAAGATCACAATTGTCCAGCAAGCAGCTCAAAAATCACAGATTGTTTTACAAAAGAGTGAGCTCTAAGAGAAAGCTCAAGACATACGGTATCTCCAATAGTGCTTTGGATTCGTAGGGTCGTTGATCGTCTCCTCTGCTGCAGGGCGTGTTGTATATTCTTCTTTCAATGCTAACAAGTCCTATGCATCAGATTATGAGCATTATTTTCATGTGAAGAGAAGTAACTAAAATGGAGAAATCCAACAATCATGTTCTTTTTAAGTCGAGTTGCAATAACATGTCTGTAAGACTACCTGAAGAGGGAAAATTGCCCACATGGATGGAGCTTCAACATGTTGTCTTATAATAAAATATACAACTTCTGGAACGCATTGGTCGGGTGGCAACTCATCGGACTCCACCACGTTCTTGAAAAAACGCAGTCTTCTATCTTCATTTTCTTCCCACCAAGCACGCAGGGTGGAACAGTCATGACAAGATGGGGCACATACCTGCACATTGCCAAAACTCAATCAAATGAAATTCTCGTAAAAGCACTCTGATTTGAAAAACTGTAATTAGTTCTTGATAAAGCTTAACTCAGGATTCAGCATAATACAATCCCCAACTATCCAATCACCTGCCTTCTTAACCACAAAACTATAAGCACCACCCAAAGGGATATTAAAATGAGGCATGGATATAACACAAAAAGAAAAGGTGCGCTAGGGTTTCTAAAACCTTTAGACAAAAAAATCTTTTTTAGAGGATTTATAATCCCTTGGATGGTTTTCATTTTATTTTTACTTTTATTGCGGAACCATGAAGTTTATGTAAAAAGAGAAAAAATCAACATGCTTCCAACCTTCAATCAAAGACACCATAAAACAAAGGATGAGCAATGTCACATAGAAACCCTACCGTCATGTAGCTGTACTGGGAAGGAATGCCAAACTCCAGACCAGGTTCATTTGGCATGCGTTGAATCCGCAACCCGACTAAACCCAGTTCTTGCATAACCTACATTAACAAATTTAAATTCACTCTTTAATATCTTTACCATAAGTCAAAATGTGGCATGTGTGTTTTCTATAGAGAGAGAGAGGGGGTTCTTGATTAGAAGAGTATATAGAAAAATACAATGTACATACAGGATGAACACAAGAAGGAATGAGACCCAGATCTTCTCCACATGCAAGCATGTCTGATGAGTTTAGAAGGACAGGTAAGGTCTTCAGTGCATTTTGCCTCCAAAGATTCTCTTGACGTTGGAAATAGTAGTCATAGTACAATCTTTTGAGAACATTCTTGCTGTATCATATGATGAGCATTAAGAGATCTTGTGAGATAATATCTCAAGGAACTTGCAATGTGAAAAGAATTTTTCTACTAGATACAGAATAACAGTTCTGTTTCAGGGTCAAAATATGATAATAAAACATAGTATTAGTAGTAGTAGTAGTGGTAGCAGCAGCTAGCAGCCATCCTCATCGGATGGTACAATACACATACACACACTGAGATAACTAAGGTACCTATGATCATCCAAATCTTGAAAACTTGGAGTATCTTCAAGGTTGAATCGAGGATAAAATTTTCTTGGATCCTCTGGATCTCCAATGAGAACTATATTCTGCAAGCCAATAGATCAGAACATAATGTAGGACTTCTAAAGTGGAGCAGAAACAGATTGAAATGAAGGAAACAGGTTCAAATATACTAAAAGAAAATCCATGTAAAAAATTAAGACTGTAAACTTGATCTATCTGAAAAACTTTTTAAACTGTTAGTTAATAAGAACGTGCCATGTCATTGAGCTAAGTAGTATGGTTTTCACTTGCAGTGCCATTTCAAGAGGTTCTTAAGTTACCAAACCACATTGTTTACTGAATAGTTTAACACCCTTTAAACAGTCAATTAATCAAAATTAAATCCAAAATTTTATAGTGTTACATTTAGACATAAATATTAGAAGAGGTAAAGAGTGTGGAGAGAGAGAGGAGGAAGAAGAGCAAGGAAGTAAATTTATAAACACTACCTGTATAAGATCAAAGAGATTGCGCCGCATTTTGTCTTCACTTTCCAAGATGAGGGAATTTTCTGCACAAGTTTTCAGCTTGGAAGCAATTTTTTTCTCCGTGTTGCAATCCTCTTTGAACTAAAATCATTAATAGAAAATAATTTTTTTTTTAAAGCAGGACACTTGAATACTCTGACAGAATATTTATAATGGTCATGACTCACGACACATTTGAGAAAGAATTAATCACAGAAAGGATGTATTTATAATTAACAAACAAAAGCGGACATTTTATGTTTTCACACAGTACATGATGAAATTTCTACACCTCATATTGGTGCCGTCAAATCCTGTGAGTTATATTGTCTATAAATACTCTGACAAAAATGAAAAATGAAAAATAAAAAAATTGTCTATACATCTTTACCAAATAAAGCCAGAATAACACTTTTAATCCTTTATAATGTGTTTGGTTAGAGGGTAAAAATAGAGGCAAAAATTCCTTGAGTTTCAGGTGTAATTTAACACGTGAAACACATCTAATGAAATTTTACCCCCCACTTTTTTATTTTTCAACCAAACATACCCTAAATGTGAAAATACTCTTGCCTAATTGACAAGTAACTAAGCAAGTTAGGATGAGAATAACACAACAAATCACCTGTCTTCACCTAATTTGTTAGGATGAGAATACAATATACAATCAACTACTGCTAGCAGGCCCAGCCATATCTCGCTCAGGATAAAATTCACAGGTATGACCTGTTAATAAGATATACTAGGATGCAATAAGACACGATGCACCAAGATGTATGCCTGATATCTGCTCTTCACTAATACTAAACCAAAGATTTTAATCAACTTAACAAAGGCTGATTAGATTACAAATTGTCAATTTACAGCAAATGGACGATGCCTTAGGCGGGTGTTTAAAAATACTTCAACATTAAATACTGAAGAAATAGCACTCATCTTTCAGCTGTCTTAAGTCATTTTGCAAAGAGAGATTGTTTGAATGATGTATAAAATAATTATTCAACTGAATTATCTGCTAAATGTACCTACAGTAATTTGAGAAAAATGCCTAGTTTACAGTTTTGTCTATTAAAGGCATATTTCTTCCAAAACAATACACAATAACCTAATTATTTTAAATTAATCTTCAAAGTTGATGAAGAAATTCAATAAACTACTAATGTTCCTCCCCTTCTTTCTTGGTTAAGAATTCAAAATTTCAAATCATAATAAGAAAAAAGTCTACTCTACACCATTCAACTTTACACAATGTGAACTCAAAACATGCATGATGATGTGAAATTTTCCTCCTGAATAACGTCCATCCAAACACATGACTTGCATGTGAGAACTTCCATCATATAAGTGAATAGCAAATTAAGATCCAATTAAAGAATATGAAGAGTAGACATCAGGTCTCTAAAAGGCTTTACACAAACGATTGTCATGCCTACTCCTAACAGCTTAAACTTTAACAGTGCCTGGCCCTTGACCTGATCCTTTTAGACCTTATTCTTCATAAGTAAATGCAATTTCAGCATAAGGAGGACTTATGTTATGTTCACACTTCAAACCAAAAGCGCTTTGGGGGTGAGGGAACATGTTAGATATGGAAAGGATACCTATATATTTGGCTAAAAGATTAAGCTTTAAGGAGAACTGGTATACAGTAAAGGAATCAATACAGAAAAGGATGATCACCTCATAGCAGTTCTTGTCGTATTCATTCAGGAAAGTTGTTGCAACAAACGTCCATGCAGCTCCAAATTTTTCCTGAAACAAAAATGAAAACATTCTAGTATAACTAACCCCAAGAAGTAAATATACAAGTCCTACTACAAAAATAATAATAATAAAAAAAAAGGATAAGCAGCCTCAAGGTAAATCATTTGCATATTATGAAAATTCAATTGCAGCCGAAGAGGAACTACCAACCTGCAGGAGTCCCTGCCTAATATACGGGCGACTCAAGCGATTAAAGTCCCATATTCCCTCTTTTTCAAGTTCCTCCTACAATAGACATAACAAAAATGGAAAATTGACTAAAATAAGAAAGGAAAAAGTTTATTTTGCCAGTTAGAACAGCTTAGTATTCACCACATCAAGTGCATTTTCAATATAAAAGAACATAAGGATACCTGACTTAAAGGAATAGATGGTCGGAATTTTCCAACTAGACCTGTCACAGCATGATCCGGAAGCTCCCAGATTTGGAAGAATCCTAATATATGATCAATCCTGTAAGCTGTAAAATATTTTGCCATCTGTCAAGGATATAAAGAAAATTAATCTTCAACCTCTACACTTAAGTCTGCACTGATTATTGTCCAGTTAAGGGAGGACCAAGAATTCAGAACCAAAACCTGCGTCAATCGAGCACGCCACCAACCATAGTTATCTTTTGACATTTCCTCCCAATTATAAGTAGGAAAACCCCAGTTCTGACCATTCTTATCAAAATAATCTGGAGGTGCCCCGGTTGAAGTATTCATTCGGAACAAATTTGGATAAACCCAGGTATCTACACTATTTCTATCAACTCCAATAGGAAGATCTCCCTTCAGTATCACTCTCTTCTTTCTTGCATATTCTGCAGCTTCTGATAACTGTCAGATTGAGAAGCAAGTAAATGATAAGATTCTTTTTGCTGAGTGATTTGACAGCCATTACGAAAAATTAGCTTGATAGGGCCCAATTTAACTTACTTGTAAGTGTAGATGGTATTGAACATAGTAGTGGAAGCAAATAATCTCATAATGCAAGCTTTCCCTTGATACAAGTTTCTCTAGCTGCGATAAAATGATATACAGGATAAGGGAAAGGACTACATGCACTCCTATTTCATTTAGAAACTAGTTGCCCTTGCACATCAAATGGCACCCCAAAAAGAAAAAAGAAGAACTCATACAGATTATAATTCTGCTGGTCTCAGTGCGACCAAATTTTAGAGAAGTAATAATTAAAAATCAGATGCATGTACCTTATCTTCTGAATAATGAGCAAAACGACCCCATTGACTACGATCTGATGTTTCAAAAAAGTCCCGCAGGAAACAGAACGCAGCATAGGGCTTCAACCAACCCTATTATCATCCAGAATAGGGCATAAAATAAATAATTGACCTCAGAAAAATTCAAATTCACTATAAAGAAAGAAAAAAAATGAAAAAGGTAAAACAAGCAAAAAGATAAGGCAGAGCAGAGATCTTTTGCCAACATATTAAGCAGTAACAATATGCACTGGTAAGACCTCATTTTCAGAAAAGAACTCCTTAAAGGAACTCGAATTAAGTATCACATCTTTCTCCCGAGTGAAAATTTTCTTGGCAATTGAGAGTTTAGCAGCCATTGTAGCCTCGTAATCAACATCCTGTATAGACACACAAGATTAACCAACCATAAGAAAATTGTCATCTAACAATGTGTGAAGGAAAAAAAAAATGGTTAGTGACAGGCTAACAGCACCAACATACTTCAGGAAATATAGCTCACAAAAATACAGGTGCCTCAATTTCAGAAGTATTTAGTTTGGTTATATAGGTAAAAGTAAAAGCTGCAACTTCATAACTATTTCTGCTTTCTACATTGGAATGGTACTCTCAGTTTTCTCTACTTCAAGGCAGGGATAGAATTTAATAAGTATTCTGGTCAACTAATTGTGGCGATTAGATTTTCAATAGAAATATCTTCATACAGCAACAACTAAGCCTTGTCCAATTACATGGGGTCGGCTAGATAGATCAAGTGACACTGTAGTGCTGTATCATATTTTTATTTCCAGCTAAAGGTGTTATACCGCTTTTGCATTTCAAAGGAAATGAAAAGTCAGTGAAGTAAAATTGAATACAGAAATAAATTCAGACTGAATATTTACAACTATAGCAGCACCATCCCCTTTTAATATATAAAATATAATCTGGTTGTAATTGCAAAGGTACCTTACACAGTACATGAAGTTTTAAATAAAATAACACCAATTTTAGGGGGACAAATTCTTTAACTTTGTCACAGCATTTTATATATATATATATATATATATATATATGAGAATATTTCTTGATTATGCCAAGATCAAGACACATAAATATTTGATAGCATTACCTTCCCATCTAATTGCTGTTTTGCCTTCTCAATCTCTTGCTGCTTAAAGGAAAAAGAAAGCATTTCCACCATCAGCATTTGTAAGTTGCTATCAATACTAATCAACAGAGAGTAAAATTCCTAATCATAACCTTGATCTCCTCAGGTATGTTGTCAGAAAGGGCCTGTACTCTCAGGTACAATGGGTGCAATGCAAATACCGAGAGCGAACTGAAAAAACAAGCACACGTGAGATCACAACTTTCAGTCTCTAACAATAAGTGAATGGATTCTTTGAGACAACAATTGGTCACAAGAAATGTGTTTTCCATCACTAGTGTGGTCAAATTAATTTCAGGTACATATTTTAATATGCAGCATGCTGTTTGTATAATCTCCAAATACAAAGTTTGATTTGGCTTAAATCAGACACAATATATCAAATAGAAATCAAATACATGCCACCCTAAAATTGTGGGAGATCAAAGTTGAGGCATTGAGGAAAGCAAACTTTGAAAAATCTGATTTCTTACTTCATTAGGACTTGTTTGGTTTTAGTTCACCATTTTCAATTTTCATTTTCAATATTTCCTTCACAAAATCCTGAAAATTGAAAATTAAAACCAAACAAGCCCTTAGTTTTCATTTCACTTTTTTGCTAGAGTCCAATAAAAGGCACAATAAAGACCATGCTTTCATGATTACAGATATATGTTTATCCAATATCTACTATGATTTTGAAGGTGTTGTTATACCTGTATGGATAAGAATCCCACCACATCCCATGCACTGATGTGTCATTGATTGGTAAAAGTTGGACTAAATGAAAACCAGATGCTACAGCCCAGTCGACTAGTAACTTAAGGTCAAGAAACTCTCCAACTCCTAGATCAGATTCTGACCTAACAGAAAACATGGGGATTGCTATGCCAGCACCACGCCAAGGCGTTTCCTAGGGGAGAAAAACAAAAACTAGTTAAAACCATAAAAATCCAGATACAAATGAGGTCTCCACTTATTCGCCCAAAAGGCCAAAATCTAATTTGAGCAACTTACTCGCATCATGCCATCTGAAAGAACTATATATTTCGCCTCACTCCTTGAGGAGTTAATGGAGACTTCACGATTTGGACCATTCTCGATAGAAAAGTTCCCAGCCTTGCCGTATTTGCCATATCTATATGTGGAATTACTGTTAAGGAATAATGTAAGGCATGATGAGAGTATTGGTAACAATTTGTTAAATTATTAACACTATATCTTCGTTGTATAGACTATGATGAAAAGTCCAAAATGGATATCTTATTGGAAAATCGCTCCTTTGCATCAGGCATTCAGCTTGCCAGACAGATTCACCACAATATCTGAGTTTTAGTCCATTTTCGACCTTAAATTGCCCCAACTTTGTATGGCTACCAATCACATATATCTGCACAAGTCCATGAGAGGTCACTAACCCATTGCAAGTGTCGTTCCTTAAATTATAAATCATTGAATTGTCATTATGTGCAGACCCAAAAACTTGATGAATTCACAATCCATGCAGATAAACAATATTGGTCAGATAGGGATAAAAAGAACTCACTGATGTGTCTTCTTCAATATTTGGGCAGGAAATCCTGAATTGAATAGCGATGGATTCCGCTAGTCATCAAAAGCCAAAATGCATGAATTGTCAACAAAATAATAAACTGACATTTTACTTGATATAAAACATAAGTCCGAAAAAATGGAATTAGAAAAAAGTTACCTTCCAGCCCAAAATTAATATGGTTGGCTCCTATGGTTGTCTCTATGCTTGAATCCCAACTTTGCCGAAAGATAACATTTCTGAAAGCACTTCTGAAAGGGATAGCATCTGAGCCATTCTGTACTTGATGACCATACAACAATTTCTTGAGTGAGAAGACATTTAAAATATAATCCTTTTATCTTAACTAAAACCTATTGAACAATAACATTTTGTATTTTATTCCGAGAAATATCAGTCTACTGAGCCCAATTGTGCATACCAAAAAAACTTACGCATGTTCAGATTTCAGAATCTTCTCTATATGCTCAATACAACTTAAGCACCACAGTTTTTATATGAATGTATCTTTCATTCTTTCAGATGCCAAAAAGCACAGTACTGAAAAGGTCTACTACAGTATAACATCATTTTAACAAAATGAGTCTAAATTCATTAAGAAATGGCAGAAAAACTCAGACATATACTCACAAGAGCACAAGAAGGGCAACCTTAAAAATAATTATTTTTTAAAAAGGATAAACATGTGGAAAAGAGAGGGGCAGCACCTGCCAAAGATCACGGAACTCAATCTCCTGGCCACTCTGTATACCTTCAGGGAGTATCAATTCACGCTTCTTCCCCATCTCTCCCCTCAGAACATTTCTATTATCATCTACTACATAATACTGATACTCACATTGGAACCCTTTGGGCACTGTGATGCTGCCACTCCATATAGCTCACCCCCTTGATGGAAGGGGCTGAGCAGCACACCCTTCTTCACATTCCAGGAACCAAGCACTGGCACAGAGCCACACACCAGCAAGCTCTGACCCCATTGGGTGAAATACGGCAACCGAAATGTTATCTTCAATGAATTAACCGATTTGCCCCCAGAAAACAATCCAGGATTCACCATATCTTCCAAAATGGATATAACAAAACAAAGATATTCAATTTCTGGACAAAACAAAGTGCAATTGTATTATATTAAACAAATGCAAAATGTATGGAAGTAGAAACATTAAGCTCACATCCTCTTGAACAAACAATAGCAAACAACAAGGAAGCAACTAGACAAAAGTTTCATTTTCTTTTTGTTTTCAATTGAAATGCTTAAACTTCTGACCTTTCCCTCACATCTAACTGTTCATACAATTTTCTAAATCGAACACCACATACCCTTTTGCCAAAATTCAATAAACAGAAACCAGAAATGGAAACTCTCAAGAACTTGAAACGAGTTCAACAAAAATATATTCTTTTCTATGAAAACGAAGATGGGTCGATGAAATTTCAGGGAAAAAAAGAGCCTAATTCAACTCACCTTTGCTTCAACCTGAAGATATGATACTGCAAATCTTGTCAAGGGAATATAAAAATAACAATAATAAATTAATTAATAATAAATAGTTTTTGAGAAGCAGAAGGAGCTGAAAGAAAAAAACAGTGAAAGTGGAGTTTGTTTGGTTCGAAGCAACAAATGAAATGCGGAGAAAGTTTGCTATCAGTTTTTGTGGAATAGAGAGATATTTTGAAGGGAAAGTAAGAAGAGCGCAATTTGAGAGGAAAGACAAACAAAGCAACGGATGAGAATTGAGAAAGGTTTCTGGCTATGATGATTTGATAATTGATTATGAGAGGAGAGTGTGTTGTGTATGTTTGTGTGGTCTTTTGTGATTTTTTTTTTCTTTTTCCTGATATGGAGGGAAGCCTAACGATTGTTGCTTTCACAGTTCCATGGGAGAGAGAGGGTGACACTGTAAATGGGAGAAAAGGCTGTGTGTAGTGGTTGAGTTGAGCGGGTCCAAATCCCTCGTGAATTGGCTTTTCTGGAATATTCAGATGATTCAGGTGTATCATATCAATAGAGAGATATTGAACAATAATACAAAAAAGATATTTTTATGGGGGAAATTTTTTTTTTTTGCTCAAGTAAATAATTTAAAAATTGGCAGACAAATTACTGAATGTCGTAAGTTTTGATAGATGAGAAATGTATTTTAATTATTTGAGAGGTTGTTATAGTTTTATTCAATTTTTAATTAAATTTTTATAGTTTAAAAATTTATAATTAAATTCTTAATATTATATAATAATTTAAAACAAGTTCTTTTAATTTAACAATTTGTGATTAAGTTTTTATATTGTATAAAAATTTTCAATCTCATTATAAGAAAATAATGATTTTTTATTCATATTTATCATTCGAATATGTCTCATTATGATATCTTCTTGTAATTTATAAGGAATATTTCATTTGTGATATTTTTATAATAGTGGATAGAGATCAAAACTTGATTCAAAACTTTAATGCAGTATAGACACATGATTAAAAATTTTTAAATTATAAAAAACTGATTAAAAATTGAATGAAAATATAGACATATCAAGGATTATAAATACTATTGCTAAATTTCAATTGTTATTTTGTGGCATGTGGGAGATAAGACTTATGTAATATACATCAATATTAATATGTTAAAAGTCATATATAGATTCTTTTTAAACCTAAGTCTTGTCTTTTTTTTGGTCATAAGAGGGGTGGGTCTAATTTGGAAAAGGGACATTTAGGACGTATTTTGTTTTATAAGGCAATTTTTAATTTTTAATTTCACTTATCAGTTTTCATGTATAACGTGATACTTAAGCATTTATTTTCAATTCTATTCTTCTTGTCCGAGAACGATGAGTGTATGGGTAAGCTCTTTTTCCGATCCTAAGCCTCCTTATGTATATTAGGCTAGCCATATCAAGTGAGCTACAATCCAGGGATTTGATTTGTAGGGTCATTTTTTTTTATATGGTCTGTGTTGGTAAAATTTGTTATAAAATAAATTTGTTTGTGATTCCATGAATATGATATGTGAAATCTTGTAATGCAAGATTTCATTAACTTTAAAATCATAATCATATTTAATAAAATATAATTTTTTTTAAATAAAATTTCGTCAATTACAAGATTTTATTAATAAAATATTATTATTATTTAAATAAAATATTATTTTTAATAATGCGATCAAAATATTAATTTTTTAATCGAAATGTCGTTAATGGAATATTTCATAAATAAAATATTATTTTTTTTAACGAAATCTTGCAATGGTAAGATTTCATACCACAATTATATAATTTTTTTCTTAATGTAATATATGAAACATTATTTACTCCATATACCATAAAAAAAATAATTACCCTGATTTGTAGGTATTGCCTTTTAATGAATGGTAATTGTGCTATCTCGATATTTCACGTAGGGAAAATCTCTTGGGTGATCACTCGATTAGTCGGTACTCAAGCTGCCTTAGAGTCGAGTGAGTTGTCCCCAAAAAGTTAAGTTCTTGTTAATCGGACAAACTTTGGATGTCGATCTTGCGGGGCTAGATGGACCATCTATTATTTAATACTTTGTAAACAAAAATTATAAACTAGGTATAAAATTAGTAAAAGATTGTTGTGGTTTAGTGGTAGAATGATTATTCATTTATGTAAAGGTTTTGTATTGGAGTCACTACTTCAACACTTTCTAGATTTACATAATAACAGGTGGAAGCTTAGCTAGCCTAGTACTTTTTTATAGTCCTTGCAACGGACCTAATCATAGTATAATTTTTTTTCATATATTGTTAATGTATCAAATTAATCTCTTATTTTAAATATTGTTTTTTAATTAAGATATTAATTCTCATACTAGTCATAACAATGTAAAATAATTTTATATTATCAACTAATAAAATAAAAAAATGACAAATTATCATAGATAATTATCCTGATAAGTAATTACTCACTACGATTTAACAATTCTATCAATTTATTGAGTAACCATCTTAGAGTTAGTGCTAATTATATTGAACTAAAAATATCTGTATTGGATACCAACAATAGTTAACTATAATGGTGAATGAATCGTTCTTAAAGAGAATAAAAATTCAAAATATAAAAATAAGATAATTATTAAGAGATCTCAAATACAGTACATAATTTGAAACGATAATTTATTTTCAAAAAAAAGGATGGCAACCCGTAAATGAATAAATCACAACAAAATCATACACCGTTTATGCTGAATTCATATATATATATATATTTTTTTTCAGAAAGTTGTATTCTATCTGATATCATAACATAAAAGCTAATACTTTATATAAAGGGGTATTACTTGATATTTCAAGATTATTTTATGAGTGAATTATCTGCTTTTGTTGTACAATAAGTGAATTATATCTGTGCATATTTATATGATATTTTAGTCCTGCTCTAATCGTGTAGATGAACATTTTATTAACTTAAATTTTAAACTGAAAAATACTACTTGGACTATTATATTACCTAATTGACCTAGTACTACATAATAATCTAATGAAAGAAAATGAATGTGCCACTTCAAGAAGAGTTCAGCATACTAGTATATTCTATTTCGAGATACTTAGAGAAATATAAAATATAAAATACAAAGGCATTACAAGAACGTGTGATTAATAATTAAAGTGGATAAAGATTTTGACCAAGGAATATACGAGTCATGTACTCATTTGCTTGCGGAGGATTTTGGCACTAATATTATTACTCGATGTATACTTGTTTATCACACATAGGCTAATATTTAGAAATTATAAAAGTTCTACATGAACATGATGGTGTATTAAACGCTTCCTACATTTATAATGGAGGTCAATTATCCGATGGTGACATTTCGTTACATGTCTAGAATTCATTCAAGTTCAACCGTCCCAAAAAGTCAAAGCAGATTCACATGCGAGGATCTTTTGCAATCTTTGGTTTTCCTCTTGAATGATAAAAAAAATAGTAAATGAATCATTGAAAAGTTCGATGTAAGCAGAATAATAGGAAATACAGTGCATGCTTTTCATTGTTTGTGAAAAGGAATCGTATGCAAGTCACCGAGATCAGATGCTTGTACCCAAAAAGAAATGGGGATCATATGCTACTTATTAAAGAGATCATATGCAAGATAGGAGCTGCCGTTGCTAAATGAAGTTTGATCAAATTGGACAAAAAGTGCCTATCTCAAAATCATATCTCATTTCCCATGGTGTCAATCACTTTTAACCACAAGAAATATAAGCATTCAATAGCATTTCAAATTTTAAAACAATTAGGTAATGTTTGTTTCAAAATATATTTAGCTATTCCATAAATAACTATTTGGAAATGATGTGTTTCATATTTATTAAAATTATATAAAAACATTTTTGAGTATTAATTATTTTCTGAAAAAATTAGTGAAATCTCATTTGCATGACTTGGAAATAATAGTTATTAAGTACAAATACAAAAATATCCATAAATTATTTGACTTTTTCCTTACAATTTTCATTTATTTACGCTCATCTAACTTTATAAATCAATTATGCTCTTAATTTAAAAAGTTTGTTAATTATTATATTGATTGAGATGAATAAATTTTAAAAAATTAATTGTTAATTTTATATTTTCCTAAAAGTATAATTTTCATTTGGATTACCATAATAATAAATGTGTTAAGAATATGTTTTTTTAGAAATTATCGTATATATTCCCAAAAATATATATTATATAACAAATAAGTTTTATATTTATCATGAAAATCTCAATAAATAATCCTAAAAATGTTTAATATTAAAACAATTTATTTAAAATATCTAAAAATATAATTTCAAACCTTGAAATAAATATCCTTAACTTTTTCTTAATATAGTAAAATTTGAACTTAAAATCTCATACATACCACTCAATTATTAAATATATTATTCATTTTTCAGGTAACAATAAATAATGAGACAAAAAAAAAAAGACATAATTTAGGTACACGTAATTCCCATCCAAATTTCGTAAAGAAACCCTCCAAACAAAAGGAAGCAGAACCACCGCATTCCTTAAATAAAATATACAATACTGTTCGAATTTAATTTTCACATTTAATACCTACTAAGTAGTGGCAGTAGATAGTAGTTATCTACTCAGCATGAGCAGAAATAGAACTTTATTTTTTCCTAGTCAGGCTCAGCCAACCTTATGCTGGCTAGAAAGGCATACAAAATGGATTATTTGAAGAGATTCGAAACAAAAAGATAAATTGTTACTTTCTTCAAATATTTTTTTCTTTTCTTCTCTTTCATTTTTCTTTTTCATCTTACATCATAAAACAGCGGGTAAATGCATGTAATCAAGGCCTGCCACTAGTGGACTTTGACCTGAAAACGCATGTACACCATCTGGATCATTTTTTTTTCCCCCAATAAACTATTTACACGCATAGTGACAACTTTATATCCACTCAGATGTGAAGCTCACCCTTTTGTGCAGCTCACATTTAAAGCACTCTAGTTTGTCTGGCCAATGGTACAATTCCCAGTACTATGTTATACATGTAACACAAGTACTATAAACATTATAGATGCCCATTTAACAGTACCAAGACAACCTGCAGAAGCTGCAAAATAGAGGATGTCAGTGTACAAGAAACAATATTTCCTAGGCATACACGATGGTTGCACTTAGAAGCCTATAAATGATTTTATATCTAATATACCCCTTTTGAGCTTGATGCGTGAGCTATTTATCATAATAGGGATAATATGGATCAAAACCAGATCACTTGGTCGACTTGGATACCATATCATGAACCCATCATCCTTTTCACAAGTAGAAATATGGGTGAAAGTGCAAAAATGGTTTTATATCTAATGCTAAGAAACAATCATCCTTTTGACTGGTTAACCTAGAATTAGATGCAAATCCTTTCAGAATGTGGAGAAGAGAGATTTCCAGAGAGGAGTAATTGCACATATGATGTGACCCATAATACAATAAGAACCTAAAGTTCCAAAAGCTCAAGCAATCAAGAAGGATGTACCGACACAAGAACAACAAACAAGAAAACTATTATAATCTTCTGTTGGAATTTTAATTGAAGCTAACGGAAAAGTATTTTGCTCTGGCATGGAGTCTTCAAGACAAGACCATTTCTAATGGAAGAAAAATATAAGAAAACTATAACAGAAGCAAAATAGTAGAATGGCCTGCATGCTTATAACTAGCTATTAGCTACAAAGAATGTTAATATAGATGAGAGAATTTGTTTATTGTTGACCCATTGAGACTTCAGATTAAGCAGAATATCATCAGACTAAACACTACAAATTCTGTCAGACTCAGTAACCACAACCAACTTTAATATCAAGATATGAGGAGGGGCATTCAAACATGCGCATGCAATTAAGGAATTGTAAAACATGTTATCATTTTTCTTTTTGACATGAAGTTGAAACAATAATAACACATTAACTCTGAACCAGATAACCATAGCTATATCATTTAGCATACTCACATGCAGATAATGATGACCCATTAAATTTTGTGTGAGAACGTCCTGGAGCAGGCTCATTCTTAGGAGGGGGCTCAGCATGAGCAAAAGCCACATTTGGTAAAGGACTCATAGCAGGTACTGAATGAGGGACATAAGCTGGGGGTCAACATGAGGCTTTGGTGAGGCAACAGGAACAGGATAATGTGGAACAATACTAGGGGTAGGAGCAGGTGTTAGATGAGCATGCATCCCAGCATTATGGGTAGACCTCCTTCTGTACTTAAATCGACAATTAGGAGGCTGCCCTTGAGGACTTTTCCCTGGTGCAGGCACAGTTCTTGCAGCACGAGGAGAACCAACCGGAGTTGTGCCCTCACCAGTTGCAGGTGCAGGTGCAGGAGAAGGAGAAGTCATAGGTGCAGGTGCAGGTGCAGGTGCAGGAGAAGAGAAGTCATAGGTGAGGGTGTAGGTACAGAAGTTGCTGGAGTTAGATGGGTATGATGGTGATGGTGATGGTGGTGATGGTGGTGGTGGGGGTGTGATGGATGAGGCAGTGGAGCAGGAGAAGGTGACCAGGCAGAGCCACTACCATCGCTGCCATGAAGGGAGTGTTGCAAGATTGATGAAAGTCGGACCTGCTTTACCTTACCAAATTCAGTGTTATTCAAACCAAGATTATGAGGTCCCATGATGGTTTGCGCCAGTTGCTTAAGCCTCTCTTTTGATGGAGAAATCCCAATTGCTAGTAGAACAGATGATTGAACAATGGTAGGGGCAGCTACTGTTGAACCTTCGCTATTCGATAAGATGACATACAAGTTCTGCAATGCAACAAAATCGAAATCAGTATGGCACAGCCTATGACTAGCACGTCATCAGAAATTTTCACACAACCAAGAACTATTAATTGCACATTATTGAGGATTCCCCCATTTAGCACAGTTTTCTCAGTGCCAATTCTCGTTAGCACACCTGCAAGCAAGCTTGACTCAGTGCCAAACATGACTCACTTGAAATAGAGATCTCACAACAGAATCCTTACATAAGAGCTGTGGGGTCTTGATTATTGACACATAAAATTCAATCTGATCTGAAATTTGGTCTCAAACACAAAAACTACACAATTTATTACAATCAAGAATATGTAACACAAAAAGTAACAAGATAATAGGAATCGACAAACCTCAAAGGGTGCCAGATGTAATCCAGACTTTAGCTGACTCGTCAGCTCATCAAAATTCGACTGTATTTCATCAATGGAGAAATTCAAAGTAAAATTGAATAATGTTTGCCTAGTCTGAAGAGGAAATGCACTTTGCTCTGGAATTATAGTAATTCCTCCCTTAAATTTCAGCACTTCAAAATTGACGGCATCTCCAAACAAGGACGGAGTGAGCTGGAGAACTGATTGGCGTATAACCAGGGTTTGAAATGATGATTTTACCAAACTAATGACAGCAGAAGACATTTCTGAGTATTGACCATCAGGATCAACCGCAAACACAACTTTGGTCATGTTTGACCCAGGTAAGGGATGCAGAGATAAGATGACCACCTGGATTTTTAAAAATAATAATAATAATAATTAGAAGGACATCAATATGTAAATAATTACAGAAGGGCATGAAAGGAAACTACTAAGCAAGAAATACTTTAGTAGAGGGAGCTTCTATCTCGTCAAAAATTTCATCAGTGAGCTGCATGATGTTGTCTTCTAGCAAAGAGACTGACTTGTTAGCAATAAAGCTTGCAACAATATCATGGCCTGCAAAATTAAACAATGTCATTCATTGGAAAGCTTCATAAATTGGGTGCTTATATCAAACCATTAAAAGTTTGACCTTTTAGGAAGAAGTTGTCATATTCAAACTCTTTGAATAGAGTGTATGCTTAATTGACCACATAAAAAACTCAACTATTCATGGATCAAAAAATCAAAATATCCATAAAATGACAATTATAGATGCATAAAAGTATGAGGAAACATCTAGAAAGCATGTTGAACTTGTGCAGATGATAAGTGCAAAGATAATTGAATTTGATTTTTGCCAGAGAAAGAAAGAGAAAATGAATGATGATACTTAAAGAACATCTAAAAGTTCTTATGCAGAGTTATAAAGTAAAAGTAAAATGTATACTATTAAAGGAAATATATTAAGAACTATTGCTATCCCAGTTGTCAACAGCTACAATATTGTACCAAACAACAAAATTGGCCACAAATTTCCATTTTTTGGTTGTTGATTAATTTTCTCTTTCCCTTCCTCCACAATACCTTTTTTGTGCTCCAATGTTACACCAATTATCAATGCTATTTTATTTTGCCATTAAGCTTCTCAAATTGTCCTTCAAGTTATCATTTATAACATATTCGTCCATTCCAGACACAGTAAGAAGATCTTTGTGGCCATCAAACATTCTAATGGCGAAAGATGTGGATTCATTGAATGCAATGGCTTCACAACGAGGCAGAAGTTTGCAGTGGATGTGATAGCAATAAAAGCTAGTGGCTAGGCATATGCCGCCACACAAAGTAGTTCTACTCACATCTACCATTAAGATAGAGAACCTATTTCTGTATGTACATAATTTATAATTTATAATAAACAGGACTGGTTTCACAGATTCTGAAAATGTATAACCCAAAGTTTGACTCCCTAGTAGTGTGTGAATAAACATTGACAAAATACAATGACCAAATAAGGCAAAAGATTGTAGGTAAAGTGAAGTCTAGTCCCCCGAACATCCAAAACCATTCTCAAAATGCAAGTCCACAAGTTCAAAAACGCTCAAACCTTACTTAAAATAGGCATTAGGGAAGTAATAACTTCGTAAATTAAGGAAACAAGATCCAACAAAAAGGTTCATTTTTCTCCACAATATCTAAAACCCTCTTCGATTCGGTTTTAAAGCCATCATAATAATTAAAACACCAAAACCCACGAAAACAATGAGCCATTAATAACTCATTAACTCCGGAAGCAAAATTATTCAAATGGGGCACCCCCCATCCCCCCTCATTAGTCATTATACATTTCAAAACCCGAAAATTTAAAACACAAAACAACTCCCAGAAAATAATCCCACTTTCCCCACTCATTTTTTTTCAGATAACCCCCAAATCACAAGCACACAACACAAAAAAAATCAAAACTTTCACTCCGAAAACAGAAACAGATCCACACCCACGAAACAATGCAGCTACCCCACACACCCCAAAAAAATAAAAATTAAAAACATTAAAAACAAAGAGAAAGAGACCTCTGAATGTGGAATCGGTATGCAGATTGTTGCGATCTGCGAGGCGAAGAAACGGTGGCAACCAGAAAAGAGCAGAGAGGAACACGGCGAACGACAATAGCAGCACCACCATGCATCTCAAACCTACGACCCTCCGAATCCGAGAAGAAGAGCAACAGCAGCACCACCTGCACCGACACTCCGCCTCCGCATTCCGCGGCGGATCCTCGGACGGAGCTGCAGGCTGCCGTTCTCCGTCGGCCTTTCCCATTCGGACCACCACCAATGCGGGCCAATCGGGTCAGGGCCCATGCCCGTTGCCCGGGTCCGGCGAACCCATAAAAAATGAGTTTTTTTTATTATTATTATTTTGTGACAGTGTGTGTGTGTGATTTTGGTTTGTGGTGGATGAAGTGAAGATTGAAGGGCCTTTTTTTGTGTGTTTATTTTTTTTCGTGTTCTTTTAGGGTTTGAAGTTGAAGGAAGGAAGGAAGGGAGGAGGAGGTGGTGGAAGAAGGGAACAGAGAGAGAGAGAGATAGTGAAGTAACTCGTGTAGCAAAGATGACAACTACACTAGTGTCATTTTCTCTAGGACAGGATGCTGCTGTTTCTTTTTTCTCAAAAACACAAAATAATAATTAAAATTTGAAATGGAAGCAAAGGTGAAAGTGAGTTTCCGTAGAGGGACTATTTAATTTATTATTTATTATTAACTTTCTTTTAAAATATCTGTTAAATATTAATAAAGATAATAAATAATATTAATAATAGAATATTAATTTATCCCTACATATAAATTTACATAGCATAATGTTCAATGTTAATATTAAATGTAATTATTTGAAAATATGAAATTAATTAAAAGTAATATTAGAGGAAAAAAATTAATACTTTATTAAAATATAAAATTGATATATGTTATGAAATATAAAGTTGTCTGAAAGTAATTAGATATTTTAAAATGTATAGAATAATCAAGACAAATATAATAATATTATATAGAATGCTTTAAAAATATAAAATTAATTAGAAATAATATTAAAAAATAAATTTAATAATCTATTAAAATATAGAATTGATAAGTATTTTAAAATATAAAATTATCCAAAATTGAGAAAGTATTAAATTAAAATGTGCACTTACAGAAATGAATTCATTAAAAAAAAGAAAGTTAAACTGCGCACTATCATCGTACTATTGAGTTCAATAAAAAAAAATCAACGCACTATTGAGTGTAGATGTGGAGTGTATAATAATAATAATAAATAATAATAATAAAGTAGTGTAAGGCGTGTGATATATTCTGTGGAGGAATTGAAGTGAAGCGAAAGTGTAATTGAAGGGAGTGAGGTGAGGTTTGACTCTTTCCAAGTTAACGGGCGCCACGTTTTCTTCTTCTCTTTGCATGGGATGCTCTTGACTCTTCTGGTGGAAGAGATAAGGTGAAATTTAATACTCCAGAACTCATCGGTTTTTTAATGGCATGTGAAGTCCTTACAGGACGGATAAATATGTGTTTTTTTTTTTTGGGATTTATTATTACATATACTATAGTTTTATTCAAAATGTCACATGTGACCTTGCTACCACCAGAAAATAAGTGGAAACACAATTAGGCTTAAAAGATAAACATTAATCGTGGAAGCGGTTCAAGCTTTAGCAGGTGATTTGGAATTTGGAATGGAAAGCTGAAGTCCAGAGTTCTTTATTTATATCGTGGGCTGTTAGCCGTAACAAACTGTTACCACTTATGCCAGTGGCGGAAGGTGAGTACAAAATTAGGGGGACAAACATAAATGATGGTACTCTCAATTTATCAAACCAATGATCTGATTCCTGATATAAAAAAGTCTCGTGTGGCCTCTAATAATCACATTTGGCCTACTTTCAACGGAACTTAATGTGGCATATTGGGAATAGTTCGACTGTCTCTTTTTGGCATGATCATTGGATACCGAGTGTGCATAACTTAGCTGATTTTTCTTCCATTGATTTTAGCTGAGGATTTATCTCCTTCAGTCAGTTTTGGATTATGCTACTCCTTATGGAAACTGGAATTATGAGAACTTGCTCATGCACTTCCAATTGATTTATAGATTTGTTAACTCCCATTAAAGCACTAGGGGCATCCTTGGGGGAAGATTCTATGGCCTAGTCTTTAACAACTTCTGGTGTTTTTCAGTTAAAACGCTTATAGTGTTTTGGTTGATGTTGTTGTTAATGGAAACAAAAGACTTTTCAGGCTGTTTGGAACCTGGCAGGACAGCGTCTTGAATCTTTTTTGTGGTTGGCTAGAAATGATGCCCTTTTAACAAATGCTAATAGATGTCCACGTCATCTTTCGTTTTCTACTAGTTGTGTGGTTTGTGGTGACTATTCGGTGGAGAGTCTTTGGATGAGCATTGAACCCAAGTTGAATAAGGCTCATCAAATGTTACCTTCCCAAGAAGAAGGTGTCAGAGTTCACTATTAGACAAGTGTGTTGGAAACCCCTCAGGCTCATTTTTTGAAAATTAATTCGGATGGTTATGTTTTTAACCATCTTGAAGCTTCCTGTGGTGGCATCATGTGAGACCATCATGGTAATTTCATTCGTGGTTTTAGTGCAAATTTGGGAATATGTTCGATCACTAATGCTGATCTTTGGGGCATGTATATAGGTCTAAAGCTAGCCTTGGCAATGGGCTATGGAAATGTTATTTTAGAGGTTGATTCTTTATGTGTAGTTTTACTATGTCAAAATGGCATTCCTGATTCTCATGGTTGTAGGTTGCTAGTTTATATCATTCGTGATCTCTGTTCTCATCCTTGGAATGTGCAGATTAATCGTATCTTCAGATAAGCTAATTTTTGTGCCGATGGTCTAGCCAAATATGGGCATAAGCTTTAAATTGGGATCATTTATGACTCTCTTGCCTCTAATATTTTTAGCTCCTTTTTGGCTAATTGTATAGGTATATCCTAGGACAAAATTATTTTTATATAATTGTTTTTAGCTGGGCTTTTTGCCCAGAAGTTTATCAAAAAAAAAGTGATACATTTTTTTAACTATCAATGATCCTATTTTGAAATTATATTGACAATGGTGCAAGTTATAATTTACACAATACCCAATTGACTATTTAATACATGTATGAGAGATTTTGAATTGGGGGGTTTCTATGCACACCAAATAGAAAGATTTATCATTTGTAGACAAATATGTTAACTAAATAAGTTATAAAATACTAATATGCAAATAAATTGTCTTAATGACAACATAGAAAACATTTTTAAAAATATTAGTAGGCTTTTTCTCACAAATGAGCAACAAAGAACCAAATGACGGCAAAGTTTTTACGTCGTTCACAATCTTGCCTTCCATTTTGTTTTGTTGTCTCATTTCAAACCTTTACGGTATCATTGTTCTAGAGCATTCAAATGCACGAAGCAATCCATTTAGTTAATCTTTTCCTTTTCTCTCTTGAATGCATGTTTATTTATGATGTCTCAAGTAAGATAAACTTAAGTTTAATTTGTATGAGTTAACAATGTTTGCAGCAATACTTCAATGATTAGCATTAAAGGGAACTTAGGAGTATTTCAATTAAGCTTAGTAGAGAGGCATTCATTTGCAAATATCAATGCATCTCACACATGAACTCGTCCTTGAAAAAATAAAATAGAGAGAGAAGAAGGAGTAAAAAGTGAAAGGTGAAAAAGAACATAAGGGAAGGGAAGGAAACTACAAAACAAAAGAAAGAAAAGGTCTTGTATGTGCTAGAAGGTTTGATGTACAAACTACCAAGCCTAATTCGATAAGTTTTCCTCAAGTGCTCGATTTTGTTCCTGTAACAACCTAACATCTGACCCAATACTACTAGTAAGCACTTAGGTCAAATATCAGTCATTACTTACTATCATGGTTCTTTTATGAGAAAGAGAAATAACTTAAAGAAAATACGAGCCACTTTTTTTTTCTTAAAATAAAAGCCGCGTGTATCTTATGGGTCGGTATCATAAAGTGTGGAAATATAAACATAGAAGTGGCTCTAGATCAAATATAACATCACATTGAAATACTTCATAGATAATAATATGCCTACCCTACGGAGACTTTGAGTACAAGAGATGATGCAAATACAACTGAAACAAGAAATACATGTAAATAGAAACCACAGAACCAGAAATCATAAAAGGAACACCCCTCCCAAGAACATCTAAAGTGGATAACCTCAATACAAAAGAAAGTTTATCCGTTCTACATGTAGTGCGTGCACTAAGGACTACCCTCTATCCTAAAGCTAATGCCATGGGTAAGGCGGACGTAACCAATCCATGGACGAAGTGCGTCTGGAGTAGGCACTCGAGAGGTCCTCCATGATGAAGCTCGCTGGAGCGGGCATGGTGGAAGGCTGGACATTTCCCCTACGTCGAGGCCGTGGACCAGGTCCGGGCTCTCAAGGTGAGTCACCGTCTCCTCACTACCCATGGGCATATGCGGTGGAGTGGGGCAGAGTCCTGAGGGATCCTCCTCCGAGTCCTGAGTGAGGGGCACGTACTCTGGTACCCTTCCAGACTGGCAGAGTGAGTCCGTAGAATCCTCTCATCAGGCGTACGGGCGTGCTCAAAAATCATCGCATCATCATAAGGAGACGTCGGGGTAAAGAGGTAGCTATCTCCTGGATGAGAGAAGGGTCGTCCAAGGAATGCGAACACACGAACGGTGCAAGAGCCCTCAAAATGAAATGACCCAAGCTCTGGGTCATGGTGGATCTCCCATGTCGGCGTGTCAATGAATAGGACGAAGGTCGCCATCTGAATCTGAAGACGTAATGGAAAGAGAGATAGAGGGAGTGAGTTTTCTTGCTAAAGAAACTCAGTAGGTTTTCCTCCTATTCTATGTGTCATCATCTACGTCTCCAGGGTTCTCGGTTTATTTATAAAACCATGGACATATATTGGTTCAATTATGAGTTTTCTAAAATCTCAATTTAGGAATCCGTTCTTTTAACATGGCACTTGTGTTTACATAAGCTGTATACTTGAATTATAGAACGTAAATCATGCAACTGGGTACATAGGACATAAAGCATATAACTGAGTACATGGAACATACATCATATAACTGGGTACATGGAACATAAAGCATATAACTAAGTACATGGAACATAAATCATATAACTTGGTTACTTAGGTGACATAAGAACCTTTACTTAACTGGGCCCCCTAATCTTTCTCCCTTTGAGAAATCTCTAGGTTATGAGCTCATACCACGCTAGTCGTCACTAGCATCTAGACTTCATCCCTTGGGATAAGTCAACTTCCGACCTTAAGTACGGGTTTAGGGGGCTAGAATCACATCGTCCCCACCCTTCATTGGGTGGTTTCAAAGGATTACATTCTCATATTTTAAGTCACCCTAAGTTTAACATGTTACTTTGAGATGCTGCATAATTAATGCGTAACATAAAATTACTACTTCGGCATCTCTAAGGTCTTTTAAAGAAGCAATAATGTAAGAGTACAAAACTATTATTTAAGGATAATAGTTTACATGGCACCATATATGTCATGAGATAACACATCAATTCATCATTAAATGCGAGACACATAATCATCCCTTAAGGTAGAAATCTCTCAATCGGGTAACCTCAAACTATCCCATTGTTTTCTTGCATGCTGATGGGATTGATTAACCTCATTACCATAATCCATTAAGTTCTAATTCCTAATTAATTATGGTTGGACAGCTTATGTAGTTGTTCACATTTGATGAATTATGTGTTCTAGAAAGATGCGTTTTAAGCCCTTTCTCGCTTCCGACTTTGTCTATGGTGCAGTATTTAATACCTAAGCCAATTATGAGTCACTCCCGCACATCTAGGCATATTATAATGTGATTCTAACTATTTTATCAAGGCTGGGCAGAAACTAACTTTGCCATTCTTTAGTAGTTCTAGAATTCACATATTAGGCAAACAAAGTCACTAATGATGCTTTTAAATGTCTAGAACAAATGTCACATACTTAGCAAGGTAAATCAACATAATTAGACCACCCAAAACAGAATTTAAGGTGCTGAAACTGTTAAGGAGAACAAACCCTTAAGGCATAAAATCATGAGAAAAACCTTACTTTCAAACATATAACTTGCTAGTTTCTCTTAGAACCTTTTAGGGACTTCAACACTCCATAAGGTCAAAGTTTATTTTGCCAAAACTCAACATAAAACGCCAAGGGCAGTAGCCATTTAATCTTACCCTTGATCAAGATGCAAAACTTGAAAACTTGTTTAAAACCTTAGTTGGGTGCATCTAAGCTTAGAAAAATTCTAAGTCATGCATTATAGGCCCTTGTAGTTAAATGAAACTCATCCTAGAGCCATTTACACCACATGGCCGAATGATATTCAAGGAAGTACCTCCTTGATTTAATTCTTTTCTTAGAATGAAAGGGGCAAGTCTTTGAGCTCTAAAGTTTTAAGTGACGACATCAAAATAAACGTGCTATGCATTTCATTTTATAGCCTTTTTGAAAGTAAAGTGATAACACAAAGTAAATATGAAATGCATCTCCATTCTTATTCTTAGCGCTTAGTGATGGCTTGAAATATAAAATGAGATGCAAAGCTTGAAACATAAACGTGCTAGGCAAAAGATAAACATGAGGTGCAAGGTTCTATTCTTTATTTTAGTGCTCTAGGCCTCTTGAAGTTTTCACTCCAAATCAACAATCAACTTTAAGGTTGAAATAGGTAGGCTTTGAGATTAATTAAGTGATGATGCACATTCTCATTTTAATCCTTAAGTTGCTTAGTGATGGCTTGAAATTAAACATGCTATGCAAAGCATAAAGGTAAACATGGATGCAACTTCTTTTATATCTTGTTTAGAGCTCTTGCAAGACTTTAAAGGAAACAAAGTTTCATCCCATAACTCATCCTCACAAGAAAAGAAACACTAGTGTTGCTAAGTTATGTAAAAAGAGCCAATACCTCCACCAAGAACCATAAGGTGGCCGAAACCTCATCATGAGGAAACAACCATTTATTTTTTTTTTAACTCTAGGGACCAAGATCTTGGTGATTCAAACACCAACATCTCAAGTCCTCATCATTGAGTATTTTTACAATGCTCTACATTTCTTAACAAAACAAAACTCATGACCAACATAAAGGAAAGAAACCGAAAACACACTTGGCCTAGAAACCAAGTTTAGGCTCTAGAGTTTTGTTCATGTGACCTACATCAACATGAAGCCCTCATCATCAAGCTACCATTTTTCCAAGTCCCAAAGGCCTTCATGGCCGAAAACTCAAGGAAAAGAAATGGGGTTTTCAAAAGTTCAAGAGAAACATAACTATGTTTTGAGCAAAACTTGGAAATAATAAACTTATCTTAAGAAAACTCAAGCTTTAGAGGTTGTTCATGTGACAAACATCAACATACAACTCTCATCATCAAGCCCTCCTTACCTTGGCCCTAAGGCCGAAAATGAAAGGAAAAGAAAAAGGAGAAACCGAAATGAATTTGTGAGAGAAACTCACTACAACACAACTTTCAAGCAAGATCAAACATTGAGCATTAAGATAAAAGAAAGCATTCTTGAAAAGCTCCCTACCTAGAGTTTGAGATTGAGAGGAAGTGAAGAATATGAAGAAGTTGGAGAAGATGGACTCTTAAACTTGAGAGGAAAGAAGACCCCAAAGTGCTCTAAACTCTAAGCTTTAGTGAAATGAACAAAGGTGCTTCAAGTTCCCTAAGCTACCTATTTATAGAGAAGTAAAATGAATTGAATAATGGTGGCCTTTTTGGGAAAAGAAATATCTTTGTTCAAAGCATGGTGTTAGTCATTCAAAGCATGGTGAAAAGTCTAGCTATGCATGTCCTAAAGCATGGCTAGAATTGTAGCTTATTTTCAAACCTTTTTAAATGTATAAAATCACAAAATTTTGGGCTGCCAAGGGCTAAAGGAACCGTGCACCCTATGCCCAAAAAGAGGAGAAAATTTTCTAGACTTAAATTCCCAAAGCATAGGTAAGGTGTTGTAAGACATGGTGTCTTGAAAAAGTTTGATAGAAAGCTTGAATGACCACAAAAACAAATCATTCTTTTTGAATTTGAAAGACATATTTCTTTTTATTTTAGAAGTGAATTGAAAACCTTGATTGACCATATAAATTATTCTTTGAATCTTGAAAGACATTTTTCTTGGAAGTTGAACATTGATTGAAAGTGTTCAAGACATGTGTCATAAGATAGATTGACCACTTAGACTAATTTTATGTGATTTCTAGGGGGAAGGTGGCGCCACTTTTGGCAGCCTTGGGAAGGAGAAATATCTCCTCAAATCATGGTCTAGAAGTGTGCTTTGGTGTGACATAGATTAGGCTTAGGATTAATGGTTGTCAAGTAGGTACTTTAGGTACACTATTTGGTTAATTAAAACTATAGACCCCTAGGTTAGAGGTGGTTGAGAAGGTTTAATGGAGTCAAAGCCTCCAAGACTAGTGATGTGAGTGTGACAACTTCTCCTTGAAAGAAGATGATGTGAATAGTGGAAACACTATTCAACACTATTCAGATTCTTTTTCTCTTTAAAGAAAGAGACTAGAATGAAGTTTGAATTTCCCCAAGCAATTTTAGGTTCCAATTAATTTCAAATGATGGTTTTGGCCCTAGGTTAATTATGGAAATTAATTAACCTTTAATTAGAGCCTAATATTGCTTAGGTTTAGAGTTGAACAGCTCATTAAGCTGAAAATGCGATATGCAAGGGCAAAATCGTAATTTTTACCAAAACTTGCCCGGACCTCCGGACTTAAGCAAACATAGTTCATGCCTTAAAATCATTGTTTTAAACCTCGGGACGAAGTCATAAAAACGGAACTTAAAACTTCCTTAATTCTGGGGTATTTTGGTCGTTTACGCGTAGAGATCTCATAAATGAGGTTTTTCTCTTCGTAGGCATTTGCACTCAAACAATCCCCTTCATATAACATATGAACCCTATGAGGATGGCCCAAAGCGGCGTCCTCGTGTTTCGGGTGAAAATGACCTCAGGGGCATTTTGGTCATTTTGAAAGTTTAGCGAAATTGAGCGTTAGTTACGATTCATTTCATAGGAAGGCTTATGAAATAGACCATAAGTGAATAATAAAATTTCTGATTTGGTATATAACCCTACTCCAAAAAAAAAGGAAGAAAGAAAAATAATAAACAAAATGATTGTGTGCAAGTCTTTGGTTTTCACGTTGCTTGTGGATTCGTATACAACTAGTCATAAGTTTTTATATCTCCTGTCGTTTGTGGACCCATATCCATTTGACCACAAGTTTTTACATCTTTTTGCTATTATGTATCCTATTGGTTGTAAGCTTTTAAGTTTCTTGTTGCCTGTGGACCCATATCCAATTGATAACAAGCTTTTTTTTATTATTTACATTTTGCCGACCCATATTTGTCATGACATGATTTGGGAACGTGACACATGAGGAATTTAATTTTCACGTAAGCCTCATGATCATCAGTCACCCTATATACATATTTTAAATCATAAAATCCATTTTAGATATAATTTCATCTCTATATAAATCAACTTACTTTCTTTCTCAAAATAATCATAAGCAATTTATTTCATAAACCAAGTCTGAATCCATGATCATAATACATTCATTTCATAAACCATGTTTGAATTGCTCTCTATACAAAACAACCATAAAAACTCTATCATTTTAAATACACAAAAAGAATCATGGTGAACTAAAATGTAAGATATCCTCTCTGTCAGGACCCTCTAACATCACTAGAGCACTTCATACAAAATATACATACTTCATTCCAAGTGAAGTTCACTAACTGAGAACTCTAATGCTATCGGGAGAGGGGTGGTTGAGAATGACTCACAACAGTTGTTGTATCTATAATAGGAAAAAAAGAGAATGGTGAATTTCATCTAAAACTTAATAAGTGAATTATCGCTTATAACCCCCTTCATGGGACAATAAGGAGGATGCATGAAATTGAAATAATAATAATAATAATAATAATAATAAAACAAGCTCTAAAACATTTATATATTTATGTACATATTAATTCAAATCATGAATATCTCTAAATCATAAATAACAATATTCCAATAGAGAAACAAAGATCTCTAGTTATGCACAATATGTTTCAATTCATCCTTAGTTAGGTCCTTAATTCGTAACACCTTTTTTGGATTTTCCTTCCTACTTTTGACAACTTTTTTCTTCTTACCCTCATTATCATTAGCAACCATAGCCTTCCCTTTCCTTTTCCTTTTCTCTTTCTCTTGAGCCTTCCCTTCAGCCTTATTCCCCTTAGCTTTCTTTCCAACAATGACGTCAATTTGTTCACCTAAATCCGAGTCTAAGTCCAACTCTAACTATACATCTCTAGGATCTAGCTAATAAAGTGTGTCCTTTTCACTTTCATAGTCATTAGAGCTTTCATCACTATTGTTATTATTGCCCTCATCACTGTTGCCAACAAGTTCTTCCCTAAGGGATTAGTCACATGAGCATCTTCATGTACTTCCTTTGTTGCACATTCATTAGCCCTTTTCTTCGCTTCTTCCTTGTCCCTTTTCCACTTGCTACATATTCTTTAAACTTTGTGCCATTGTATCCTCTACCCTACCCTCCACTTTATTGACCTCATCTTAGTATCAACATCAACCATAACTAACTCATGAATGGGGTTTTCAAAGTACACGTAGATCTCTTCTTCCTTGGCCTTTAAAACAACTCTACACATATAAAAAAATATTAGCATCCCCATTTAAAGATCTTAAACCTATGTCAAGGTCTTTACTACCAAGTTTCAAGCATTAAACACACTTATCATATCCCAAATCTTTGAACAATGCTTTTATATCAAACAAATTTATTAAGTCTACATCTAGTTTAAGCATGTAATGAACCAACCCATCAACATGCTCCAAAAAATTATTAAAGTTCCTCTTAAGCCTACCTTGATGGTGAAAGGCAAGCCTAATATCTGGCTCATCTACAAAACACATATAAGACGCATCAAACACCTAATTACTGTAATAACAACCTCAGGAACTATAAGACTATTTTATATACAAAAGAACCACATCACACTATTTTATATAGACACAACACATACAAGGTGACAATATTGTCACAATATTTTACATGCATTACATATATTCAGATATAAAGCTTTGAAGAGAGCCTTTAGGACAAAAAAAAAAAGAATATTTGGAAAAGAGCAAAGGGATTACTTACCAGGTCAAGGGAATCCTTCAAACACATTACATAGGAAACATTTTGAGCCTTCACCATTGAGCACCATGTTATATGCAGTTTGGAGAAATCAATGATGACAATGTAAGGTGAGGAATGAGAGCTTAAGAATAATAAACTTTTAAGACTATGAACCCTGGACTTTGTTGATTTACAAAGAATGGGAAGGATTTGTATCTTAAGGTTTATGGTGGGGGTTATTGGGGGTAAAATGGGGGTTTATGTTATTTGATTAGGGATGTAAGGTTTATGTCATTTGGTTGGGGATGTAATGAGGGTGGGTTTGTGTAATTAGGGTTGTATTAGGGTCTAGTTGTTTAATTTTTATTGCTATTAGAAAAGTGACGTGGTATGGTTTAAAAAGGACTCAAAGTGTTCATTTCAAAAAACAACATTGTTTATATACTATTGGTTGCCACATCATCATCCCAATCACTATTATTCCACATAATGCCCTTGTTACAATTTCCGTTTAGGAATCACTTGGTGTCTTGACATTGTTAGGAACCCAACTTGTTCGACGTTGAAATTGTTAAAGATTAACTTAGGGGTTTACCCAAAATTAATTGATGAGTAAAAAAATAATGCTTGAAAGATAATGACACACTTTTATAATTGATAATTGGAGATAATTTTGAGAAAAGAATCAACAGGTATTAATGAGTATAATAACTAAATTTGTAAATTTACTTATCATATATTTATTTGTTAGATTTATATATTTTCTAGTGATTTATGAAATTATTCTTTCCATAATTAGAAAGTATACCATTTGACCGAGAAAAAGTTTCCTGAAAACGGTACACATGAATTGTATCTAATGGGTATTGGAAAATTAGTTTAAAATTGATCATGAAAGATAATTTTGAGGAAAGAATCGATGGGTATCAATGGGTATAATAAGTAAATTTATAAATTTAATTATCATATATATATATATATATTTGTTAGATTTATATATTCCATTTGAGTAGGAAAAACTTTCCCGAAAATATATGATACATGATTTTATCCTTTACAGATTTTCGGATTCAATTACTATGGAATTTTGTTACCTAGTTTTTATCCTAATTGATTAATAATTAGTCTCCCTAAATTAATTCTAAGTCCTTCTCAAGGCCAAGTAATTCTCTTTTGCTTAGATTAATTGTCTAATCTTTTGGCATAAACTAATTTAGATAAATGATGAAACTCAATTGATTCTTAATAAAGGCTATATGAATCGCATTTATCTATCTTTAGATTTCACTTAACTCACAGTGTTTATGATACGAAGTTTTGTTTACATATTTTATTTCTAGTTATTGCAAACAATCAAATCATTGAAATAATGATCAAGCATTTAAAAGCATTAAGAACAACTATAAACACTTAATCATTAGGATAAAACAAAGGTAATATTAATCTATACTTAATATAGTCACACAATCGACTCCATCACGCCATAGCAAAATGAGTTTGGTTCATGATTAACGAGGGAATACTTAAAAAAATAATAATAAAAAAGAAAGAAAAAGCACCAAAGAAAAAAGAACCTATGAGAAACTCTTGGATGGAAAGTTGCCTGAGGAAGAATTTTGTCTTCGTCTTCGAGCTATAAACAAATCATTACATTTCTTGTTTAGTAATTGTAATTTACCATAAAAATACAATTTTTTCGTATCATCCGTATAAAATGGATTATTTTTAAAACCACATTTTAATTGAAGTATCCAAATATAAAATGACTCTCATAAAAATCAATTATGTAAAAAATTAATTATTGAAATGATTTTAATATTACACTTTTTCCAAACACGCACTAATTGTCTGCCTCGATTTTTTTTATTAGACTTTACCTTAATATTATATCATATAAATCCAATATTTCAAGTATTTTTTTTCTCATACAAATGAGAGGATATAATTCAATGAAATTACAAGAAAATTTTATATTATTAATTCATCAAAATTAAATTCATATTTTTATCATGGATTTGGCTCGTTAAAGGGAGATTGATCAAGTATAAAAGTAAAAATGTTAATCACTCTTAGATTATTTAATTAGATCCACATACAATAAAATTTGTTGATCCAAGTATGATTACTCCTTAACTCTTATACTTTATGAACTTCCTCACTCATCACGTTAGGCTTCCTCTCTTTTCTTTCAAAATCTAAATTCACAAACATACTATTACAATAGCCATTTTCTTTAATCACAACCCTCCTTTTTTATTTATTTTTTCATTTTTGGTCATTGTGCATGCACATCCATCCCTCAAAATTGGTAATTTGGAGGACAAAAACGGGTCGGACCTACATGCCCGAACAGCACTTGGGGACAGTAAAACCCAGAAGAAGTTCGTGGGTGGCACTCAGCAAACACAAATATAAAATCATCACAACACCCTCTCTTCCTCTTCTCATTTGTCTTCTTCACTTAGAAACTCCAAATTCTCATCCCCACATTCTCCCGATTCGCGTTTCACAACCGCCTCCGTCGTTTCCGTTTATTTCTTTTGCCATTTTCTTCTTATTTTTCACCTTTCTTTTTCCTGTCGTTTTTGCGAGCTCGCTTGCGTTTCGCGGCTAACACGAAGTCATGGCCAAGGGCGTGGTGGTCTCTGACGACGAAGGTAAACCCTAGAAAAACTCTTTCCCCACCAAAAACAAAAAAAATCAAATCACTCTCTGCATTTTTTTCTGCTCTTGATTTCTTCTTCGGATTCTTCTGCTAGCCCTCACATTATTGGTGGTTTTTTTTTTGTAAATATTTTTTTTATGGTGATTCTTCGATGCGCGCAGATGAGGTCGAGTACGAGGAAGACGAGAGGGAACACGCTGATGGTGATGGATTGGAAGAGGGTCGCGGTGCGGACGAAGACGATGAGGAAGAAGAAGAGGGTATTTTTATCCTTCGATTGGTTTTTTCATTTTCTGAACTTTTTGCGCTGTTTCGGAGTTGAATTTTTTGTTTTTTGCATAGTAGCTTTTCATTTCCGCAAATCTCTCTAGCCGTGTTGTTGTTGTTTGTGGTGATGATTTTGTTTTTGTTTGTTGAGAACTCTAGGGTTTTTGACATTCGAATTAGGGTTTTCTGATGTGGCCTTGTTTGGTTCTGGTGAGAGAGAAAGGTTCTCTTTGTTAGGTTAGGTCGGTGGCTTATGTTTTGGGAAATGGGAGCAGTTTTGCTGTTTTGGTGGGCTTTCCCTGGGAGTAACCTGAGTACAAGTAAATATGGGCATGGGTATGGCTACGGCTCTGCTGGGTTTTCTAAGGATGGGATTTGTCATGTGGCTATGGGACTTAGAATTTTTTTTTCCCCTCAAGTGTGGTGTATTTTATGTGCAAAGTGCAGTTTGGTAGGTGGCATTCTGTGGGTGATGAGGGTCTGAGTTTTTATATCTTTCTCATTGTGTGCAGTTAGAGGGAGCACGGAATTCGGATAGGTTTATATCTTTCTCCTTTATTTCTGTTCTTGAATGTGTAACACCAATACCTATGGGCTTTTTCTCACTGTCTGGGCTGGGGACAATGTTCATGAGCTTAAGTAGAATGCCTGGTGGCTGTTGTTTGGGGTTTTTTCTTGTAAAGATAATGCTTATTTCGTAAATCTTTTGTTTTTGTCGTTGATATTATATCCTGTACCTATTGTCTGTTGCTAGTCATGGGAATAGTATTATTCTTTCATAGGCTTTAATTGATGCTTCTTATTGTCACTGATACTTTCTTTTTCCCTAAATTCAGATGGGCAGGATGAATATGAAAATGATGGATTTATAGTGGATGATGTTGAGGATGAAGAGGAGCAGGATGAAGAGAGAGCAGAAAGTGACGATGAGCGACAGAAGAAGAAAAAGAGGAAGAAAAAGTCAGTTATTTATTTATTTTTTTATTGGGGATTTCTCAGTACTCTATAAAGTTCATGGGTACTGGTACTTTTTTAAATAACTTGTGGCTGAACATTTGTCATATACCCCACTAACTATATTTATTAATATTTTAAACACTCATAATTAAATCACAACTCTTGGATTTAAAAGGGTACCGGTACCCTTGGAGTACCAAAGCAAAGCCTTATTTATTTATTTTTTGTTTCTCGCCTCTGCATTTGTTTAAAGGTGATGAGCTTGTATGATCAGAGAAGAAAGCATGATGTTAGATAATATGGAAATAGTTCTCTATTATTTAGATTTGATGAATTTGGTGTGTGTATCTTACATATTTGATAATCACACTCACGTCAAGGAGCTGCTAGGTATTGAAGTTTTCTTGGTATGATATACGTTTGTCTTCTATTGTTTTAAAGGTATGCCAGGCATGTTAATGGAAATACACATGGTCTAGCTTCTGCCTGGTTCTTTTTCTCCCTACCCTTTTGGTTCATTTTATACCTTCTCCATTTTGGGGAAGGTGGGTATTCAATTAAAGAAAGTTAGCTGTGTACTTTTCCTCTGTGCTACTTATTCAAAATTGTGACACATAATTGAGGTTTACAACTTTCTTATAAATTTTGATGAATTTTATTCCAACTGTTCAGGGAGGAGTATGTCCTTGATGAAGATGATTATGAGCTGTTGGAGGACAATAATATCAATATTCATCGTCGGAAGGTTTGTGACTTGCATATTTTGGTTAATATTGGCTTATAGTTGATAAAATGCAAAATTCATTGACAAATTGTCAATTATTCAACAGGACAGCAAAAAGTTCAAGCGGCTGAAAAAGGGCCAGAGGGACACTGAGGAGGAGCCCTCTGGGCTATCTGATGAGGAGGAGTTTGTTGGGAGTGGTAAAGTTGGGCGAACTGCTGAGGAGAAGCTTAAACGCAGTTTATTTGGTGATGATGAAGGTATGCCCCAGTTGTGCTGGTTTTGTCTTTGGTTTTTCATTCAGAGTGTTTGTTTGGATAATTGGTGGAAAATTGCTTTTGATTGCATTATAGAAGTATTACTTTTGGAAGACAAGTTATAGGTTTTGGAATGTTTACCAAACAGCAGTTTTATAAGAATGAATTTGATTTAAATTGTGTAAAATGGTTTTTGAAGATGAAATTACTAATTACTATAGCAGTATAGAAGTTATTTTGCAATATTACTTGGATGTTGATGAGGATGCAAGTTGTACAAGTATGTGTAAAAGGTAGGGAAGTATTTCCGCCCCAATGAATTTTTGGATGTCAATTTAACTTTTGGCATGAGACAGTATTAATCTGCCCATTCAATGTTGAATGTCATTTTGTTATGCCAACTCTAAAATTTAATGTGCTTGCTCAACTGTACACCAGTAAACTATACTCACACTTACACCACCTGAACATGAATTACAGGAGCTCCGCTTGAAGACATTGCTGAAGAAGAGGAACAAGGAGAGGAGGAGGAGGAGGATGCAGACATTGGAGAAGATGATGAAATGGCCGACTTCATTGTGGATGAAGAAGAAGTTGATGAGCATGGAGCTCCTATGAAGTATTTTTAGGCTTATGTTTTATTTTTTATTATTTGAGAATCCTATTATTTGATCTATTGATATGTATCTATTCTATGTAGACGAAGGAAGCTGAAGAGAAAGAAGGCTAGGCAGGCACCAGGTGTCTCTTCCTCAGCTTTACAAGAAGCTCAAGAATTATTTGGTGATGTCGATGAGTTGCTGCGTAATCGCGAGAAAACTAAAGGATTGCATGATTACAGAGAGACTAGTTTGAAGAACAATTTGAGCCTATTGTTCTTTCTGAGAAGTATATGACAGAGAAAGATGACCAAATACGAGAGTTAGATATTCCAGAGAGAATGCAGGTCTGTACGATATCTATGGAATTATATAAAAATTTTCTAATGTGCTTTCTTGTAAGATCAGCTGTAAGTTTTGTTTTTCCTGTAGATAGCAGAGGAGAGTACTGGTGCTCCGCCATTGGATGGAGGTAGTATAGAAGAAGAGAGCCAGTGGATAGTTAGTCAACTTGGAAATGGAGCAGTCCCTTGGATTTCCAAGAAAACAGCAAGCACCCAAAATGGGACAAAGGAACTACCAATTGAGAAGGATGATATTATCAGATTTTTGGAAATGCATCATGTGCAAAAATTAGATGTCAGTGTTATCTGATATTAGCAGACTTGATCTTCCTCAGTTTCATCTTGATTTTCCTAATTTGGAATTTTTTCTTTTCTAGATTCCTTTTATTGCTATGTATAGGAAGGAGGAGTGCTTAAGCCTATTAAAAGACCTAGAGCGATCTGAAGCTGGTGATGAGAATTGGGATAAGAATAACAAGGCACCTACTCTAAAATGGCACAAGGTCCAGTGACATTGATTTTGGTTGCCATTATTTGTTACTATTTTGTTTATAATTGACAACACAATTAATACTTTGAAAATGGATTCCTTTGTGCATCATTTAGGTACTCTGGGCTCTACAGGACTTGGACAGGAAGTGGTTGCTTCTTCAGAAGCGGAAGAGTGCCCTTCAATCATACTATAGTAAACGGTTTGAAGAAGAGTCTCCCCGTGTGTATGATGAAACAAGACTAAACTTGAATCGGCAATTGTTTGAATCAGTCATGAGATCTTTGAAGGAGGCAGAATCTGAGCGGGAAATTGATGATGTTGACTCAAAGTTCAACTTGCATTTTCCACCAGGTGAAGCTAATGTTGATGAAGGCCAATACAAGAGACCAAAAAGGAAGTCAATGTATAGCACTTTCAGTAAGGCAGGACTGTGGGAGGTAGCTAACAGGTTTGGGTGCAGTGCTGAGCAACTTGGGCTATGTCTATCCCTAGTAGCTCTGGTAAGTATACTTCAATTGGAATTGCTGTTTGTCTTGACCCTAAACTCAAGGTTCTGTTTTCCCTTCCTTTGTTTGTAGCATGAGTTGGAGGATCCAAAGGAAACACCAGAGGAGATGGCATCAAACTTTACATGTGCCATGTATGATACCCCTCAAGAAGTACTTAAATGTGCTAGGCACATGGTATGTACCCATAACCTTGTTCAAGATTATCTTTTGAAAGTTGGCTTTTATATGATTATAGTGGTTTTTCGTTTCAGGCAGCTGTTGAGATAAGTTGTGAGCCTAGCATTAGGAAACATGTTCGTACCCACTTTCTTGATCATGCTGTGGTGTCAACTTGTCCTACTGCTGATGGAAATACAACAATAGATTCTTTCCATCAGTTTGCTGGGGTAAAGTGGCTTCGGGAGAAGCCTTTGTCTAAATTTGAGGATGCACAGTGGCTTCTTATACAGAAGGCAGAAGAGGAGAAACTGCTTCAAGTTACTATTAAGCTGCCTGAAGAGTATCTTAATAAGTTAATAGATCAATTTAATGAGTATTACATTAGTGACAGTGTTAGCAGATCTGCTCAACTGTGGAATGAACAGAGGAAGTTGATACTGAATGATGCAATTTTTCGATTTCTCTTACCATCAATGGAAAAGGAGGCAAGAGGTGTTTTGGCAAGCAAGGCAAAGAATTGGTTACTTACAGAGTATGGGAAGGCATTGTGGAATAAGGTTTCTGTGGGGCCTTATCAACAGAAGGAAAATGATCTTGGCTCTGATGATGAGGCTGCTCCTAGGGTTATGGCCTGCTGCTGGGGCCCTGGCAAGCCACAAACAACTTTTGTTATGTTAGATTCATCTGGAGAAGTGCTAGATGTGCTTTACACTGGGTCCCTTACTTTAAGATCACAGAATGTTAATGACCAACAGCGGAAGAAGAATGACCAGGAGCGAGTGCTGAAGTTCATGACAGATCACCAACCACATGTTGTTGTTTTAGGAGCTGTAAATTTGTCTTGCACTCGTTTGAAGGAAGATATATATGAGGTTAGCATCTTGGTTTGTGTTTACAGTGATATTTTGGTGAAAATGAACAGGGGTTCTTTCACTTCTATGATGCAACACCTATTCATACAATTGTAGGATTGCTGATTCCCATTTGAATCACCAACCAAACCTGGGAGGGACGATGGTCCTTTCTCATTTCCATTCCATTCTATTCCTTTCAACCAAACATGCAATTAATGTTTTAGCATTGTCTTCTATTTGTGGTCATGGTAGGCTGGGTTTGTGCTAGTTGTTATACTATTACTTGACCTGGATTGGAAGTATAAATAGGTGTTACTGGTTTGGTTTGTATCTAGTACGCACAAATTTTGCCCAATATTGTTTCAAAATCCTTAGTGTGATCATATAATACTTACGCATTAAAGCATGGAATGAATTTTTGGGTAGTATTTGCGTAAAACCATTTAAGAAATAATAAATAAATTAATATTTATGTTCGCTTTTTTTTTTTTTTACTGGGTAAGTTGCCCTCTGCCAGTTATATTTTGTAGTTGGGCCTCGAGTCATGTATGATTAGCCGGGTCATGTATTATCAGCTCAATTTGTTCTTTTGAATCGTTTGATACTTCAATCCATGTAGCTGATTTTGTGGGAGAGGGCTTTTACTGTTGTTTTCTATGATAGGTCTTATATGTGGTTTACTTTACTTCTATTAGGTCATTTTTAAGATGGTGGAGGAAAACCCTAGAGATGTTGGGCATGAAATGGATGGGCTCAGCATTGTATATGGAGATGAATCTCTTCCCCGTCTTTATGAAAATTCTAATTTCCTCTGAACAACTTCCTTCGCAGCAAGGTAAATATAACCATTTTGGATGTGTCCCCCTCCCCACCACACACACACAACAACAACAAAGAAAAAACCCACCCAAAAAAAAAAAAAATACGGAAACATCTTTTCCTGTTAGGGATCCTTTAGCTGATTCTTTTCCCTTACATTGACAGGTATAGTGAGGCGGGCTGTTGCTCTTGGTCGATATCTCCAGAATCCATTGGCAATGGTCGCGACATTATGTGGACCTAAAAGGGAAATATTGTCATGGAAACTCAGCTCTTTAGAGAGCTTTCTCAACCCAGATGATAAATTTGCTATGGTTGAGCAAGTCATGGTAGATGTGACCAATCAGGTTGGCTTAGACATTAATTTAGCGATAAGTCATGAGTGGTTATTTGCTCCATTACAGTTTGTTTCTGGGCTTGGTCCACGAAAGGCTGCGTCCTTACAGAGATCCTTGGTGAGAGCTGGTGCAATTTTTACTCGGAAGGACTTTCTGACGGAACATAAACTGGGTAAAAAGGTGTTTGTCAATGCAGTTGGATTTTTGCGTGTCCGACGAAGTGGGTTGGCTGCTAGCAGCAGCCAGTTTATTGATTTGCTAGATGATACAAGAATTCATCCAGAATCATATATTCTTGCACAAGAGTTGGCTAAAGATGTGTATGATGAGGATGGCACAGGTGATGCAAATGATGATGATGATGCCCTTGAGATGGCCATCGAGCATGTGAGGACCGACCCAGCTATCTGAAAAACCTAGATGTTGAGGAATATGCTTCTGGGAAAAAGCGTCAGAACAAAATAGAAACTTTCTATGACATAAAAAGAGAATTGATTCACGGTTTCCAGGATTGGCGCAAGCAATATGAAGAGCCTAGTCAGGATGAGGAGTTCTATATGATTTCAGGTGAGACTGAGGAGACTCTTGCTGAAGGTAAAATTGTCCAAGCCACAGTTCGCAGAGTGCAAGCCCAGAAAGCAATATGTGGCCTTGAATCTGGAATGACTGGAATCCTTATGAAAGAAGACTATACTGATGACTGGAGAGATATAATTGAACTATCTGATAGGCTCCATGAAGGCGACATACTAACTTGTAAGATCAAGTCAATTCAAAAGAATAGGTATCAAGTCTTTCTTGTTTGTAGAGATAGTGAAATGAGAAGCAATTGGTTTCAGAGTAACCGTGATCTTGATCCTTATTACCATGAAGACCGAAGCTCTCTGCAGAGCGATCAAGACAAAGCTCGGAAAGAAAAGGAACTTGCAAAGAAGCATTTTAAGCCAAGGATGATTGTTCATCCACGCTTTCAGAACATAACTGCA
This sequence comes from Dalbergia oliveri, assembly GCA_030441495.1. Taxonomy (NCBI): domain Eukaryota; kingdom Viridiplantae; phylum Streptophyta; class Magnoliopsida; order Fabales; family Fabaceae; genus Dalbergia; species Dalbergia oliveri. The sequence continues at coordinate 20,740,345 of JAMLFY010000008.1, forward strand.
GATGAAGCAATGGAGGTTTGTTTGAGTAATTTTATGTCATGCATTGTGTTTTATTGACCTTCTATTGCAATCACTTGATTTTACTGTGTTGTTAAATTCTCCTGTAGTTCTCTGGAAAAATGCGTTAGAAGTTAGAACTGAATACTTGTTTCCTGGAAAATGCAATGGAAGAGTTTTTTTTATTTTTATGATTGATTCCTAGATTTGAATCAAACCAAATGAATTGGTGAATACTTGGTTTGCCTGGTACTGCTACAACCAATTTGTAGAATTTCATGGTAGATGCGTACAAATGCTTGGCAGGACCTTTTCCGTTGTACGGCCAGATGTTATCTCTAAGCAATATCAGCAGGGGCCTTCCCTTTGCTGGCTCCTTAGTTACCTTTTCTTCTAATATTCTCTTATTTACTGCATATTCTTTTGAATTTTCTGTTTACATATCCTAGCCTCAATCACATAAATCAATTGTATTTCTTGTTCTTGAAGTTGGTGTAATCTCTTGGATTTGGTAGGATTTGATACCATACTATGAGCAAGTAATCATTACAAAAAAAGATTAATAATATTGGTGTTTTAACAAAGATTTAATAATTAATAAAGTGCTTGGTTGGCTTTACCTCTATCTGTATGCAGTTCTTGTCTGACAAAGACCCTGGTGAAAGTATTATCCGTCCTAGTTCACGTGGACCTTCGTATCTTACTTTAACTCTTAAAATTCATGATGGAGTGTATGCCCACAAGGATATTGTTGAAGGTGGAAAGGAACACAAGGACATCACTAGCTTACTCCGAATTGGGAAGACTCTAAAAATTGGTGAGGACACTTTTGAAGATTTAGATGAGGTCAGTCACTACCCTAATTTTCTTTATACTTCTCTCTTTGACAATGTGATTAACTTTCATATTCATTATTGCTTAGGTTATGGACCGTTACGTTAATCCCTGGTGGCTCACTTAAAGGCAATGTTAAACTACCGTAAGTTCAAGAAGGGTACAAAATCAGAAGTTGATGAACTTTTGAGGATGGAGAAGCTGAGTATCCTATGCGCATAGTTTATAGCTTTGGCATCTCCCATGAACATCCTGGCACATTTATATTGACTTATATAAGAAGTACGAATCCACATCATGAGTACATTGGACTTTATCCAAAGGATTCAGGTTCCGGAAGAAGATGTTTGAGGACATTGATCGGCTTGTGGCATATTTTCAGAGGCATATTGATGATCCCCAGCATGATTCAGCCCCCTCCATTAGATCTGTAGCTGCGATGGTACCATGAAGCCCTGCAGCTGGCGGCTCATCAGGGGCATCTGCAGGTAGTGGCTGGGGTGGTTCAAACAATGAGGGTGGTTGGAGAGGTAACTCCTACGATAGGGATCAATCATCTACTCCTGGTTCCAGGACAGGTATATCAATTTAATTTATATATTCAACTCTAGTTTATTACTCATGTGTACTTGCTGCAACTAGTTTAGTGTTGAACTAATTAATTATTTAGGTCTGATTACTGAATCTATGTACTTTGCTATTAAATACACACAACTCCATGCTCATATATGCATAGTGGTCGCTAGTCTTGCTGCTATTTAAATGGTTACTGCCCCTTGCCCTTGAATTTTCTTGATTTGTCACCCCTTGTTTCTGATTTGCATGTAATCCGATTGTTTGCTTTCACTGGTCATTTTTCCTGCAAGACCTTGTGACTTTTGTATATTTTGGCCTACAGGACGGGGTGATTACAGGAACCATAATAGTGACGAACACCCTAGTGGAGTGCCGCGTCCATACGGTGGTGGACGTGGACGTGGACGCGGACGTGGACGTGGTCGAGGTTCTTATGACAATAATAGAGGACACGGCTCCAATAATGAAAGGCAGGACTCAGGTTATGGTGCAAGCAGATGGGGCTCTGCTACAAAGGATGGGGATGATGGCTTAAGCAATTTTCCTGGGGCTAAGGTCCAAAATTCTCCTGGAAGGGAAGCTTTTCCTGGTGGTTGGGGTGGAAGTGGTGGAGGCAGTGGTTGGGGAAGTGGAACTAGTGCCAATGACAATGGTGGCTGGGGACAAGGGAGTGGTGATGCTGGTCCAGGTGACACCGAACATGGAAGCTCTGGCTGGGGATCTGGCTCCAAGAAGGCAGCTCACAGTGGATGGTCTGGAAATGCTGGTGGCAGCTCCGGTTGGTGAGCTGCTGAGAAAACTTAGCTTAGCCTACTTGCATGCAGTTGCGTCATGTTCAAGTCTTATTTGACTTTCTTATATTAGTTTAGCTTACCCGTTGGCGTTATTAGCTTCACATGAAGTCTTGTTTGACACCACTTTGACTTACTGACGTAATCCACTTTCTTCTTTAATGCTACTTTTGCGCTGGTAATTTGGTTGTAAATAGATGTGAGTTGAACAGATGTAGCTGAACGCATTGCGGAGCGCACTTGATTTTGTCAAAATTAATGAATTTGGGTATTTTCTTTTTGGAATGGTCGGTGGGCTTTGTGATCGTGAGAGCAAATTCTTAAATTTGTCTATGGAGAAAAACTGTGACATGCTAGTACTTAAGAAATAATAATCTGAAAATTCACTGAAAATTTATAAGAAAAAAAGCGGGGGTATATTAGTATGTTTTTTTAATTACTCGAGCTATTTCCATCACACAAAGTCTAATCCCTGAAGCTTTACCATTCCAATTGGGAGTCGCTGTAATGACTCAAGCTTTGTACAGAATGGCAATGGAGTAAAGGGGCACATAATCCACCGAGGAAGAGGTAAATATTCCATTGCTAGACCTCTATACTCCTCTCCCTTCTACTGATCATGCTGGAACCACTCTAGTTTCTCAGGTTCTTCAATAATTTCGGGTGATTCGTTAATGATCTTTTTGGTTGACATCGATAATATGATATTGGCTAGTCCCTCTCAAGAGAGAATCTAGTATGTGCAAACCATTTTGCAGGGTCTGCTCGTGGAATTTGTTTGAGCCAACACAAATATGCATTATTTTTCTCGAGGACACTTGCTTCTTGGAGTGTAAACTCGCAGCTCTTCCTATGGAACTGGATGTCCATCTGGGTGCATGTGAAGATGATTTGCTTCCAGACCAGTCATTGTATAGATTATAGAAGAGTCTTTGCTAGGTTGATGTACTTGACCAATTTTGGCCGAACATCACCTATGCGGTCACTAACCTGAATCACTTTATGTCCAAGCCTAGGGTTCCTCATTTACAAGCTGTTTACCACCCACTGTGATATAATAAAAGAAGCCCATGTCTGGGGCTATTGTTTTCAGCTTCTCCATTGAAATTGATGGCTTATACTATTGCGGATTGCGCAAAGTGTCCCGATTCTAGAGATCGGTGACCGGTTATTTTGTGTTCTTTGGAGTCTCCTTAATTTCTTGGAAATCGCGGATTGCGCAAAGTGTCCCGATTCAGGAGATCGATGACTGGTTATTTTGTGTTCTTTTGAGTCTCCTTAATCTCTTGGAAATCCAAGAAATAACCCACAAGGTCTTGATTTTCCACTTAGGCGAAATATAGAGCCTTGACCTCTCTTGCTAGTGAGATTACACGGTTAGTTTAGCCTGAAGGACTTCAAGGTTGAGATTCTTTCAAGCACAATTTTTTGTGTAGCAATTTGGCTATTCACTTCTCCATTAATGAGCGCTCTAAATATATTGAGATCAATTGCCACTTCATCCGAGGAAGGGGTGATTTAGGTATATATGATCAAGCTTGTTCATGTTGAGTCCCAATATCAACTTGCTAATATCCTCACAAAGCCAGTTATAACTACTCAATTTCAAAGTCTTGTTTCCGAGCTTAATTTTCTCAATCTATACATGCCAAGTTGAGGGGAATTGTAGCAGTTAGTCATTGCGTAGGAATTAGTAATTAACTTATTAGTTGTCATTAGTTGTTGATAAGTACTTAGGTTAGTGTTAAAATGTACAATATATATAGTTCTGTTCTCTCTTATCATCAATTCAGTTCATTGATTCCTCTCTCTATACTCTAATAGCCATTATGACTAGTGGTGGAAGTAGACAAAACTGCTAGTCAGGGGCTTTGGTTAACCTACATTCCTTAGTTATCGGCTTATTTAGTAAATAAAATAGGTTAAGACTTTTCAAAAAATCTTTTTAGCTAATTAGGTTAGGTTCTAGGTTATAAAAAGAAAAACCTATTGAGCATAACGCTAACCTATTTATATTATTATTATTATTTAAATATCTAATGATAATAAAAATATTTTAATCTATTTGAAAATATATATTTTTAACTAACTTAAATATTTGAGTCTATTTTTAAATATATATTTTTGATATATTTAGTAGTATTTTGACTTATTTAAGAATAGACGTTTTGGTTTTTTAAAAATATTTATAACCAAATAAATCTTTATATAGGCTTTCAATCCAGACGAGGCTTTTAGAAAGGTTAACTAAGATCATAAAAAATGTCTATGTCAAGTAATAGGTCCAGGTTCAAGTTTCATTTTGAAAATACAGGTCCGGTCTTTTTAAGGTAAAATCTAGCCTAATTCGACCTATTTCCACCCCTAATTATGACACAAACTACAAAATTAATATGAGAATGTCAAAACACAAAAACTAATACGAGAATGTCAAAACACAAATACTAACATATTTTTAAGATTATACACGAAATTAAATAACTATATATCTTTCTATAACCATATGAAAAGGTGATTCGTGGGTATAGGACACACCCTTTCTGTTACTGCTTCTAGCTTTGTAATATTGAAACCTATGACCTTTCCATGAACCTTTATGACTCGGTTATATTTTTTCAGAATTTTATCAAAGTAAATTTTCACGTTTTAAAACTAATTTATCTTACATGAATTTTTTTTTCATTTTTATGTGATATATTTATTTATTTTTCTGACATATTAGTTTATGAACAAGTCTTAATCATTTATTTGATGTAACGTATAAAAACTCCATTTCGTCACATGCTATTATATTGCATAGAGTTGTGATTTAAATATTCTTTTGGACATGTAATTAAGTTGTATTCTAGTAACAATATAAAGAACTTCTTTCATTTTTAATTTATTCATTAAATATTTGAGTTTGACCGCTTGGTATGTGGTTAGGTTGCTAATTTTTTATTTTAATAAAATGACTACTAATCCAATGACCTTATTCATCACCCCAAAAAAAAAAAATCTGGTGACCTTATTTAAGCGTGTTAGTATATTGGATTGGCTTTTTTTTAATTAATTTATTTATTGAACTCCAACTTTCAAACAATATATTGAATCAAGTTGAGTTGAACAAAATTTTCTTTCAATTCAATTTAACTCAATCCACTTATGAGCTAAGTGTGTTGGGTTGAAGTTCGAACCCATATACACATTAAAAAAAGAAATTCTAATCATAGCATGTCTAAATCTAAAATCGAATATAATAAATTTAAACATATAAACTATAAGTTTTAATATAAACATCAAATCTTTCAATAGACATGAGCCATAGCCCGTGCATTGCATTAGCATTGCACACGAGTACAATACTAGTTTATATATATATATATATATATATATACACACACACACACATACACACCAGGCAAACAAATCCTTCAAGATTGGTAAGCTTGCCAATGACAAAAATTATTTGTTGCACATCATCAATAGTCTTATAATAAATTATTAACGTGCCATTTTTTTGATGCATAGGGTTTAGAGAAAAGTTCTTTCATTCTATATTATTTTTCAATATTTGCTTAAATAATTTAATGCAGTAACAATGTAAAATATTATTGTTTACATTGTTTCTATATTGAAGTTAAACTATTAAACTTATTAAAAATCATTCGAATTTAGAATCTATATACGGTGTATAAAATATCTTAAGCTAAGTGAACTATTTTCTTTGGATATAAAAGCTAAGTAAGCTAATTTAAATATAAACAACAAAAAAAATATATATAGAAGAGCATAACTTTTTTCATATAGGTTTATGCTAACTCCTAAAGGGACTATAAACTCATACATATTGCAAAATAATAGAGAATGCTCTAAACCCTTAGCATGAAAAAATGGCACATTAATAATTTTCAATAAGACTATTAATGGTGTGCAACAGTTGATCATTGGCATGGGCAAGCTTGCTAATCTTAAAGATTTGTTTGCGAGGTATTATATGTGTGTGTTTACAAATGCAATTTTTTTTATTAAAAAAACAATATTCAACCTTCGCAAATAAATGAAACCGCTGCAAAACGAAATGTCAGAAGTCTACATGCAATTGATCGATTTCGTATATGATAAAAATGGTTGGAAATCTACTCTTAACTAACCGATTTCACTAAAAGAAGAAAAAGGGGAAATTTAGTTTTTTTTTTCCTATCATTTTATATGTATTTTAGTCATTGAAAATCTACTCATATTTAACCGATTTCACTTAGATAAAAAAAGAATGGATATAGATAATTAATCTTCACAAAATGATAGTTTGATATTTAAAGAAAATTTTTAATTTATTCAAGTAAAAAAGCCTTACGGTTATACACTAGTATCCTGCAAGTGTAAATGTGTACAAGGGTGGTTATGTTAGTGGTAAGAAAAGGAAATGTAAAAAGGTCGTCGTACGAACCGCATTGAAGGAAAGGGACGGGGAACCGCGAGCATCGGGTTAAAACCGGGTCAACCCGATTCTGGGGTTAATTGTCCTTATCCGTGGGGCATTACAAATAAAATGAAAACCCCAGTTCTAGGGTTTTAAGGTAGTTGTTGTTGTTGCTGCTGTGTCTTGCGTTGGCTTGTGATCCTTGGATCTCCTGTACCAACCAGAAAACCCACACAACATATCGCCATGACTGCTCAGACCCAGGAAGAGCTTCTTGCTGAGCACCTCGAACAGCAGAAGATCCATGTAATGCATTTTCTCTTCTTAAAAATTCTCTCTCTCTCTCTCTCTATTTATTTATTGATTTTGCTAACTTATTTTTTATTTTTATGTGGCCTTGGTGGCCTTGGTGGAGATTGAGGTTTTTATGGTGCTGTGATTTGTAGGTTTTTGGATGGCTTTTGTAGTTTTATGAAGTCTTTATTTTGGCTGTCTTTGATCTCTGTTTGTAGATTCTTTAGTGGCTGAGTCGTAACTAGAGTTTGGACTAATGCCTTTGAAGCGTGGAAGAGAGTGTGGAAATTGCAAGGTTTAAATTGGTTCGAAGTTGAACAATTTCTATGGAGTAAATTGAAAAGGGTTTTGGGGATTGAAATGCTCCCGGGGGGGGGTTTGAATTTTGCAATGAGATTGGCGTAGAACTCAACCGTTTAGAAATTAGTGAACACTAATATTTAGATACGGATTTAGCTGCTGTTCTCGAAGACCAATTAAAATTGAAAAGCACACTTTAACAAGTAAAAACTGTGTCTAATCGTTGTTTGGAATCTTCTATTAGAATCTTAGTTAATTGTTATAAGTTACAGGTTAAAACTTAAAGCCTAGTATCTTCTATTGCTTGCTGTGGTTTAGTTGAAATGTGGCGACTGAAGTGCTTTTTGTACTCCATTTTTAGTGGCCTACTATGTGCTCTGTTTTCTGGCATTTTAAACTTTTTGATTATATTTTTGTAGCATGATGAGCCTGTAGTTGAGGATGAGGAGGATGATGATGATGAGGAGGAGGACGATGATGATGATGATGATGAAGGTAAGTTAGCAAGGAATTTGTGTTGAATTTCAAAGTCAGGATTTTGAATTTTAAAATTTCATTTCTACTATTTCTTGTGACCAAGTCAATGGTACTATTTATTTTTACATAGAGTTGAAGGTAAAATGTTGGATGCACTCTACAATCTCTGAGGAATCTGTGTTCTATTGCAGGACAAGAAGGTGATACAGGTAGATCCAAGCAGACCAGGAGTGAAAGAAGAGTCGCAAGGCAATGCTTAAACTTGGAATGAGACCTCTATCAGGTGTCAGCCGTGTGACGGTCAAAAAGAGCAAGAATGTTAGTATTTGGCTTATTTGGTTATTTTGATTATTTTTCCATTGCCTCATCTCATGTATTGGTCAACTGATTTTTTGTACTTTTATTTGTCAGATCCTGTTCGTTATATCAAAACCAGATGTTTTCAAGAGCCCAACTTCTGACACATACATTATATTTGGGGAAGCTAAGATTGAAGATTTGAGCTCACAGCTACAAACTCAGGCAGCAGAGCAGTTCAAGGCTCCCAATTTGAGTAATGCAGCATTGAAGTCTGAATCCTCTAGTGTTGCACAAGATGATGAGGATGTTGATGAGACTGGTGTAGATCCCAAGGACATAGAGTTAGTGATGACTCAAGCTGGTGTGTCAAGATCAAGAGCTGTTAAAGCTCTCAAAGCTGCCGGGGCGACATTGTTGCTGCCATTATGGAGCTAACTAATTGATGTTCAGAATCGGTACAATTTTAAAATTTGGATTGTGGAGCTACTTTGTTTTGTTGATCAAAATTTTTGCTCTCCTTGGACTTAAAATAGTGTTTTTCCTATATTTTTCTTTGTTCTCTTTGTGAAATGTTTGTTATGAAGGAAGAGACAAAAAGACTGTTTGCAAGGCATGTTTCATGCCAAGTATGACAGTCATGATGTTTAGCAATTATTTATATTGGTTACAATGTGCACATATGGTCCTTCATTGTATGGCTTGCAAACCTCTGTGATAAGTGTTCCTACGGACTATGAGTAGGTGAAGGAAAGTGTTCCTTCTGAGATATAATGGAGAGGCTAGTCATCTTTGTTTCTGATCAATCAGCCACTTCACCTTCTCCAACTTTAAGGGTATATTTGTGAGTTTGGGTTTTGAAGAGAAAAGAAGCGGAAAGAAGGATTTGTAGAATAAAATTTTACAACTTTTCTCTATAAATCCTTCCTCCCTTCCATTTCCTTTTAAAATTTAAACTCACATACTTACCTGAAGAAAACTCCTCTGAGGTACCTCGAGCACTCTGCACTACATTTTCACTTTTGCAATTCACTGTTCCAAAATAGGATCAAGGGAGAGTTAGTTCTATATTGATGTTCATTTTCTTTATGGCAGTTCTAGCGAACTTTTCTTCCACTGGTTCCTTTTCATTTTCCTATTGTTTTTTGCTTCTACCTCCCCATTGTATGGGTTTGATTGACAGTTGTCTAGTGAGTTTATTTTAATAGTAGCGGCATAGTTTTAAAACTCAACTTGGTGATTGACTCGGTTCAAGTATCGGGTTAGTGGTTTATGGTCAATTGATGGGTTATCGGTTGAATTGGACATATTTAAATAAATATATAAAAATATATTTAAATTCAAATAAATACAATAAAATAACATAAATAATTAACTAATTGAAAATTTGTATATGTATATGATTAATAATTTATAATTAATAAATTTAAATTATAAAATAGTTTTAGTCAAAAAATATATACACATGAAATTATATGGAGCCGAGCCCATTATTGCTTTTTAGTTTGTTTAAATTACAAATAATATAAAACAAAAATTAAATGAATGTTTGTGGGCTTAGGTGTGGTTTGATTTTTCATTGGGCTTAATTTTTTAAAGTCAAGCTTTTGACCCAAACCATCAATATCATCAATATGCAAACAAAACGAATCACTCCAAAACCTAATTCATTCTTCTCTCTCACTCATAAGCATCAGCACCGTACAACACACTGAGCATAATGTTCCTCTCACCTTCTCTGACTCCTTTCTAGTTCCTTTTTCTATTCTTTCTCAACTCTTTTCCTCTTCCGTTTTTTTTTTTTTTTGTCAAATCCAAGTCTTGCTATCTTTGTTTCTCTCACTTTTGGGTTCCTGACTTCTCTCACCCTCCTCATCGCGACCACCCAAGCAAAAGTGGTGATAGAAGACAACTATAGCAGTCTGAAGACAATCAAAGTGGATATGGAAGGGTGGCAACCGGCAACTCGCATGGCTTTGTGTCTGTGTGTTTTTTTTTATTGTTGAATCGTATGAATCGGCGGGTCATCGGGTTTTTTGCAAAACCACCGAGTTAGGCTGGTTTGTGTCGGTCTCTCACAAGTCTGATTGATGTGCTACTCGAACCAACTCCTCCAGCCACCGGTTCTTCGAACAGTTGGTCCAGTCGAGTTTTAAAACTATGAGTGGTAGGGTAAAACTCGTATATCTACCCTCCTTAGACGTCTGGTGGGAACCTTATGCAGAACCACCCTTAGTGTCTAGATTGTGAGAAATGACATGAGTCTAGCTTATACATAGTATTTGTCGTAGAGTCACCAAGAAGTTAAATGGCACTGGAGTGTTGTGCCTATGGTGGATTGTAGATCATCGACTTCAACTAGTGGTGGTTGGTTAGGATGTTGCTGATTTTGTTGTAGCTGGGTTTTAAGGTATGTTTGTGAATTGAGATTTTGAAGAAGAGGGAACGAAGAGTTTGTAGTGTAAACTTATGTTACAAATCCTTCCCTCCCTCCCTCCTCTCCAAAATCTCAAATTCCCAACTCAAACATACCCCTAATGTGTCGTTGCTAGGGTGATGGAATGGGTTGACAACCATCTATTTTGTGTTTTGGCCGTTTAGGTGTCTTGAGTACTATGGTGAAGGCGTAGTGCTCAATGTTAAGTGTTTTGATATGTGAAGCTCATAGGTGTAGTATATAGTTGGTCTTTACTTCAACTAGTGGCTTATGTTTCTAGGCTCCGTTCCTTGGTCCTCCTAATGTTTGGGACCAAGGTTAGTCCCCTTACTAAACACTATTAAACTACTCATTTAACCTTATTGATATTTCTTATTTTCATCTTTAACCCTTGTTGCTTCTCCCCAACAGCCTACTGGCTCCACCATCAGTCCAACTTCATCCTTCACCTCACTACTGTCCATTTCCACCCACAGTTCTCATGATCAAGTAGCACCATCCTCTTTAATCTCCTACACCACACTGAAAATTTCTAAAAAATGTTAGCTTTCTTTTGGCATAACAGAACCCATGACATTGCAACAATACAAGAAACAAAAGAGGGAATGAAAACAAAAATTGGAACTTTCACCTTTGGAGTAAATCCATGTAATCATATATAATGCCTCTGTATTGAACCACTATCATGGGTTAGTCTGAGACCATTTTAAAATTGAGAACTCTTACTCTCTCTCTGTTACGGAGATTTTATGGTCAAAGGAACTATAAATGATGGATCTGATCTTGAAAAAATGTCTTCTTTCTCCACATATTATTGTCTTCAAGCATTTATGAGTTGATTAAGCATGTTACATCCTCGAAAGTAAGATTTGTTTTGGTTGTTGATATAAAATGTTCACTGTAAATTTTTTTTTGTTTGGGCTCTTTTCTTTGTATCAATTGGACCAAGTTTCCAACTTTGATGAAGTTGGCTGCAAAATCAGAAATTTTGTTTGGAATGATGCTTGTGGACAGAGAGGTAGTGATCGGTGCTGTTGGTGGATGGAGAGGTGGCAGAGGGTGGTGTTGTGACAGTGGATGGTTATGTGAGAAAGAGGTGGCGATTGATGGTGCTGGGATGATGGACAGTGGTATGAGAAGGGTGTGGGTGGTGCTCCACCAATGGCGGACCTTTAGTGCCGGTGCGTCAACGGAGTGGAAGCACACTGGCAGAGGCGGTGATGTGTTAGAGTGGAGGGAGCAAGGACAAGAGGGATAAAGTTGGAATCTGAAAGTTTATTTAGGTTTTTGAATTTCACCATTGAAGGGTAGAGCAATGTTAGTCCCCTGCAAGGGGAAGCTAATCCTTGGCCATGTTTCTACTAAGCACCACTTTCGTGTACTATATAGTTGAACCGCCTTTAGAAGTTTCATCAGCCTAAAATTAGAGATTTGGTGAGCTCATTGTTGGTCTTTTGCCTATTTATGGTGTGATGATGAATAGTTGAAGTTTTGATGGTTTTATTTAAAGCAGTGTAATTTTACATTGGTTCATGAGCTTAACCTGTGATTATCATACTTTTGGTAAATGATTATTAGAGTTGAGTTGTGATTAACTTGTGATAAATTTATGGTGTGAATTAACTTAGTCTCTCTTTTTTAAAAGGGCAAATTACATTGATCTCCTCTAGATTTGGTAAAATTCACCCAAATCCTCTATATTTTTGTCCAGGTGACCATGTCCTTCTCTAGATACACGGTTCATTGTGCAATAGAGGAGATTGTTAATGATTTTACAAGCTCATGGGAAATCAGTGTAATTATTTCACAAACTCAGAACAAATTTTACAAATAGAGAAAAGATAGATTGAATTTCACTAAATCTCAAGAGAGGTAAGTGGAATTTATCGTTTTAAAATCATGATAAGGATCAAAACACTATTGAGAGTTGCCACAATAACATAAAACACTGTCCAGAGGGAACAAACAAAAAACTATATTCATTGAAGGAATATCGGACTACAAACTTGCAACTATTGGATCAAACACTTGCACCCATACCATCCGCTAGTATCCGATGTGAATAAATCAAATAACATCAGGAAAACAAACAAAGGGTAGTAGAATCCAAAACCATCTTCACACTAGAGAAAATAAAAACAAATGCATGTATCCACCCTAACACATTCCTATCTCACTGACACTAGATCATCAACTCAACCAAACCAACTCCACCAAGTCCTCACCCCAGTTTGAATCTCTTACAAACAGCACAATAGAAAAAGCACCCAATCAATCTTTGCCTACTAACATGGTCCATCCTGAAACACCATCCTCAAGGACCCATTGAGAATTAATTTAACGTCATGACTTCTTTTAGAGTCCCCCTTTCTTTTGTAGTATTCCAATGATCAATTACGTTATTGTTAATGAACTCTCTTGGTGTTAACAAAATGCATTCTAAAGTTAATTTGTCCGCATTCTAATCATTGAGTTAATAAGGGCTAATAAAACATTTTTAAGAACTGATTTGTGAGTGAGTTGATCTTTTGAGGGTTGAAATAGTAGTTGTACTGAAAATCAAGGATTCAAAGTATATACAATTGATCTTTATAGTAGTAAAGTGTCAAAAAAAAAAAAAAACAATCGAGACTAAAATATAGTTTTACTCTTTAATTTAATTCAATTCTACTCCAAACTTTTACTCCACGCTTGATGGTTGTGGTTAATGAAAAAAGGCAAGGGTAGAAATACTAGTAGCTTTAATCTTAAGTATTTAGTTAGAGGCTTGATTCTTGACAGTGAGTATGGAAAGGGTCTTGTGGTTAGAGGTTTACCTCTCATAGAACTTCCGGTCTTAAAGGGACTAGTCATTATTATCGGCGGTTGATATCCTACGAAATAAAAATGAAAAAGAAAAAAAGAAATACTAGTAGCTTTTAAATGTACATTCTTTTTTTTTTTTTTGTAATTTTGAATGCTTCATTTGCAAGCTTAGCATTTTATTTGCTTCTTACCATCAAAATGCAAATTTTGGAGAACAAATCCTTCTCTCCTTTAATTCTTCCTTTTGCTGAAAGGCTGAAAGCAAATTCTTTTCTGTTGCCATAGATTGCTTCTAGGTTGGTTAAGGAATTGAACCTAATCTTCTTCACCTCAATTGTTTTTGTTCTGTGTTCCATAATACAGACTCAAACACATCGATTCCTAAATCTCTCTGTCAATCGCAGTCTCATCAATCTGAACATACACATTAGTTAATTTGGCACTTGCTGTATATGCATTCTGCAATCACCACTCGTTGTTGGCATCCATTAATTGCTTTCATGCGATCATCTCAACACTGATTAGCATCTATTACTATATTCCTGCTCGAAGGTGCTTATTGATCTGGTAAGTTTTCCAAATATTCTTCCTAATAATTGAATGTATGTTTAGTTTCACATCGTATTTTTTTTTTAAAAAGTTTAATCTCTATACATTGATAATGTATATTATTGTTTAATCAAATCATTACACTTGCTTACTTTTTCAAGTAGTAGATATAAAACTTAACTATTTTGGCTGATGTGACAATACATGATTGAATGATGATGTAAGAAAGTTTTACATTATTAATGAATAGAAATTAAACTCTGTTTAAAATTAAGGGGATTTTGATATAAAAAATTAAATGAATTTCTTCGATATCCTTATAAAATTCAAGATTCTTGTACCTTTTAGTTATTTATAACCAAGAATAGGCTGTGTGTCTCATGAATTTACTTTATTAAAATATAGAAAATAAAATATTCAATCACAACCGTTAAAAACAAAAGAACACTTGTATTTTATGGGTGCTGAATGAAAAACCTAAAAGTAATTATAAAAGTTTCACTTCATATTGAATCTGTTTCCTATTTGTTAAATTTTGTGAAGAAAATATTATGAAATATATTTTTTGAATTATGTGTATGAGCGCACTGTTTTTTGTGTGTGCACGAGCACAGTCTTTATTTATACTTATGATTTTATGAGCATCAACACATAGTAATGTATTTTAAGAATTATGAATTATCTCTCTAAAAAAAATAAACTTTGAACTAGCAAAGTTAATTGTGAAGTTAAAATTGGTTCATCATTAAAGGTTGTTTTCACCGACGTTTAAAATAGTTATATCAATAGAGAGGTTGTCAGAGATTAATTTATTAAAATTTAGTTAGTTCAAATGATTTTTCATTTGTTCTCTCGAAATAAAATCTCAAGTTCAAAATTTGTGCTGCAAAATATTTTATAAAAGATCAATACGACTTGGCCTTCACATTTGGCTAATGTGTTATATTAAGTCACATACCGGTGATAAATTAATATTTTACTTGGCCTCAAAGGTGATATAGTTGAAGAATATATTTAACCTGTTGGCATATGATAAATGTATTAACATTGTCACTTATAAGTGAAATTCATACTATAATCTTGAATTAAGGTTATCTCTATCAATGATTTAGTTGGTAGAGATAAAATAAAATATTAGTCTATCACTGACATATCAATTGATGTGACACATTGGCAAAAATATCATGCATGACACAATAATGAAAATAGAGTTAATGACTAATGTAATTTGTATTTTGTAATTTTAAGTACTAAAAATTTAATTTTTAAATTCTAAAATCAAAATGATTCAAAAATATAATTTTAAGGATTAACTTGAACATTAACTCTTCCCATTATGATATCATTAGGAATCTAAGGGCCTTTGAATTTTCAGTTTTAGTTTTCATTTCAATTTTTTAGAATTCTTGAAAGAAATAGTAAAAATTCTAAAATTACAAATTCCAGTTTTCACTTTTATTTCCAGCTTTCAATTTTTCCTTACAAAATCTTGAAAACTAAAAAATTGAAAATGAAAATTGAAAATTGAAATCAAACAGGCTCTAAATGTTACTTTTCTGGATTTCAATGTGTGACAGTCGCCTCTTTCTATCTTTATTCGTCTCTGTCTTTTTTTCATATGTTCTTAAACTTGTAAAATACCACTAACAGACTAAAATCCGCAAAAAAAATAATATTTCTCTTCCCAGTGGTAACATATCTAGGAAAAAAAATGAAAAAGGTGAAAAGAAACAACTTTTTTCTCTCAATTATTGAACTAGGTTCCCCCAAATTTTTTATATATAGTTTTTCAAGTAGAATGTTTTCTGTCATAAAAATTGTATCAATTTTAAATATTAAAAGCTTATACCTATTTAGCTTAATTTTAATTTGTTCTATATTTTTAAGATTAAAGAAATAGTTAAAACGAGAAATGAAAATAAGAAATAAGATTTTTGTTTTCATTATTTTCTATATAAAATCTTGAAAAATAATAATAAAAAACAAATTAAAAACAAAAAATAAAAACTTATTAAACTGAATAGAACCTTATATGTTGGTTGGGAGCATGGACTAACCTGATGATAACATCTCCATAATTCCCCTAATTTTTATCCCAACTAAACACGTCTCTAATGTAAAAACAATGCCAATATGCCAATCTAAGCATAGCCAACATGTCAATCTAAGCATAGTCTTGTTATGCTTTAGATATTGCATGATATTGTTATCTTGATATTATTTTACATGGCAAAACTTCTATTTTTGTCCCTCATTTTTTTTTATTGATATTTCAATTTTGTCTATTTTTTTGTTCTTTCAATTTCATACTTAACAATTATTAATGCCTCAATGTTGTTACTATTCACTAACATCGTCAATTTTATTAACGAATACTATTAATCCAACTTTAAAATATTCAATCTTATCTCGTATGGATGCCTTATTATACAAGTAGAAACTTTATTTTGGTCTAATCACCCTGATTGAAATAAATTAAATATTATTTATAAACACCTTCTAACTATAAAAATTAAAGTTTAAAGAACTAAAGACAAAAATAAAGCTTTTGTATGTATAACATGATATTCACATGAGATAAAAATGAATACATTTGAGCTAAATCAACCATCTCGTTATTATTATTTGACATGTACGTTTAAAAAATTACTATTATTATCAAATAGGATAATATTTAGATATTATCAAAACATTACAGACGAAATTGAAATAAAAAACTGAGACAAAATCAAAATATCACTAAGATGAGAAACGAAAATAAAGCCTTTTGATTCAAATATTACAGAATCTTGTTATGTTGTAGATACTATATTTTCCATAATAATTAACATTATGATATTTACATTGTTCTGATTACTATTAATTTTTACAATTAAAATTTATTAATCATAGGTTTGCTTGAATTATTAGCTATTTCATTAAATGATTAGAATATTCAATAGTTTTTAACTATATTACAGGCATGTTCTCTGCATTCTGAATCGTTGTATTTGCTTTTCTGTCCTCTCAACATCGATTAGCTTCTCTTAATTCAATCAAAAGCTATCATATCGCTATTTTCCCACCAGGCTCACTCTGGTAAGCAAGTAAGCTTTTCTATTTACTAAACCTTTTGGTTATTTTTTTCCCTCTTTTTGTTGAGTTAGTTCTTCTTTTTGCTTTAATTTTTCTTATGTATACTATTCTCTTTTCATATACTATGAAATAATTTTCCTATTTTTTAAAGCAAAAAGTTCATAGAAAATTTTATATCTATAAAATGCTTTTTTATGAGGACTAATATTTCCAACTTAATCCTCAATCAAGATTGTGAATTAGATAAGATAAAGTGCATTTAAATTATAGATATTAATTTTATAACATTGGTAGTGTAAATATATAGGCATTAATCATATTGCATTTTTTTTATATATAACTTCTGAGACAGTTACGAAATGAGTCAAATATTTTTTATTTATGTGGAGAGTCAAATATTTTTAATTATGTGAATAAAATTATACTATAGCTAATCAAAATTACATCCTAAATTATATATAGATATGTTGAGGTGAAATATATGGATTGATTTTTTTTTTTGTGATGCTATATTTGAATTGAATTATAAATATTTTAGGATTGGCTATCAATTAACTTGTTCATTTAAAAAGGCTTAAATGTATTTTTTGTTTTTGAGAATATAGCATCTTTTGTTTCAGTACTTGAAAAAAAACTACTTGACTTAAATTATCGTTTTTAAAAAATGAATGTAAATGATCCTTAAAAAGAATATTTTTTTCTCTTGTCACACTCATAGTTGTTATCATTTACTATTATTATTATTATTATTATTATTATTATTATTATTTTCTTTTGATAAGCGGAAGATCACTCTCTATATGATAGGAGCAACTTGAGTACAAAAGAAATAAAAAAGATTAGAAGTCCCCTAGCTAGCCATATTAAGACTCTAAGCAAATAAAAACATCCACCATATACCCAATAAAAGGATAGTAAAACACACCATAAACCTTTAGAATATTTTTGGGAGATTGGCAGTGAAGGGAATGACAATGAGTAGCAAAACTAAATATAAATGACTTTTGTTTAGAAGCAATTTAAAGAGAATATTCCTCTCTTGCCATTCATAGTTCTCATTATTTGACCTTCCAAATCAAGGGGTCAAGGAGGGAAAGACTATTGATGGCACGTCAATGGAGGGCCGTGTGCTAATCAATAATCCAAAACCCCATAGGTTGTTTCAATTTTATTTGGATGTTTTTGAATACATTAATTCATGACTCTTCGTTTGGGCTTTATGGTTAATGATTTCGCATGGGAAGGTTAAAGGGAGTTTAGGGTTTTTCTGATTTAATGCTGATGAGATGCAAAATGATGTTCTTGGATCAAGTTAGGATACAAAGAATGAGATTTCAATGTTGCCCAAAAATAGGGTCAATACCTTTTCATCTTCGCATCGTGTTGAGTGGGGTGGCATGAGGTGAGGTTGGTGGCAATGGTTGTTGGTAGGGTGGGTTGAAGGTTGTTGGCAGTGGGTGCGGGTAGGTGTTGGGGTAAGGGCAATTATGACATTTCAATTATTTTTGGTTAAAAAATCACTTTCTCCTAGGATGAAGGACACATAACAACATACGTAACTGTAACCTTTGGCTTAAGATATATTTAATTATTATCGAATAGATAGTTGGAAATAATTTATTCCTATATTTTTATAGTTTTATAAAAATTTTCTCAAGTATTAATTATTCCATGGAAAAATTTTTTATATAATTTAATGAAATCTCATTCCCAAGTTGAAAGGTGGGAAAAAAAATTCATATGATTTGGGAATCACAATTATTAAGCACAATGATTAAATCATCCCTCAATTATTTGACTTTTTCTCTTTATGAATGTGTTAAGGGTATTTTGAAAATTCTAATATAAATTCCTAGGAATATAGATTATAAAACAAACAAGTTTTAAATTTATTCATTTCCATTTTTTACTTCCACTTGCATGATGCAAAATTTAAAGACACTTGCGTTTAAGAGAAGATGGAGTGTCTCACAAGCCTTGCAACTGAAGCTGTCTCAAAACTTGGAGCTTTGGTGGTGGAATCTACTGTGAAGCAATTCAAATATATGATCCGCAAGGACAAAATCATAGTCAATTTGAAGGAAGAGCATAAAAAACTGAAGGCTATGAAAGCAAATTTGCAGGGGATAGTAGATACATATAGAAGGAATGGACGTGAGATTGGATCTGATGTGAAAGACTGGCTCTCCAAGGTGGAAGATGTTGATAATGAGCTAGAAAGATTTTATGAAAATGAAGCCAAGAAGAACAAGAAACGTTTTGGTGTGAAGTGTCCAGATATGGCATTCAATTACTCAATGGGAAAGCAAGCCACCAAAAAGGCACAAGATATTGCAAGTTTAAAGGAGGAAGAGAACAAGTTCAAGCTCATACCCTACCCCAAATCTCCACCAAGACTTGGATTATTAATCACAGAAGACATCAAAGCGTTGGAGTCAAGAAAAGCAATTTCGAAGAATGTCATGGAGAAATTAAAAGATGAAAGGATCAAAAGGATTAGCATTTGTAGGATGGGTGGAGTGGGAAAAACCAC
The DNA here is from genome assembly GCA_030441495.1 of Dalbergia oliveri. Taxonomy (NCBI): domain Eukaryota; kingdom Viridiplantae; phylum Streptophyta; class Magnoliopsida; order Fabales; family Fabaceae; genus Dalbergia; species Dalbergia oliveri. Next base: position 20,759,712 of record JAMLFY010000008.1, read on the forward strand.
ATTAGTGAACGAAGTAGTACAAAACATAGAGACAACTGCACTGTTTGATAAAGTTGTGATGGCGGCGGTGTCTCAAAAACCAGATTATGAGAAGATCCAAATTCAAATTGCTGATAGGTTACTTTTGGAGTTCAGAGGAAAAAGTATGCAAGAAAGAGCACTTGAATTGCATGAGATAGTGAATAGAGATAACAAAAGAGTGCTAATAGTGCTAGATGATGTTTGGGATGAGCTTGATTTCAGGTGCATTGGACTTCCTTCCCTTGAGCATCAAAGGGGTTGCAAAATATTATTCACATCACGAAATGCAAAGGTGTGTCAAAAGATGGGAAGTCAAGAGGATATTATAGTTCCTGTTTTGTCTGAAGATGAAGCATGGTATCTATTTCGGGAGATGGCAGGTGATGTTGTCGATTTGCCTAATATCCACTGCATAGCAAAAGAGATTGCAAAGGAATGCGGAGGATTGCCCCTTGCTCTTGTGACTGTTGCGAGAGCACTTGGAAGCGAAGAAAAGCCTGTATGGGAAAATGCACTTGAACAATTAAGAAACTCTCCATCGTCTTCCTTCTCAGATGTGCAAAGACTGGTGTACTCGCGCATCGAGCATAGTGTTAACTTTCTGAGTAGTGAAGAGCAAAAATGTTGCCTTTTGCTTTGTGGCTTGTTTCCTGAAGACTTTGACATTCCTATTGAAAGTTTGCTGCGTCTTGGAATGGGGTTGGGAAAGTTCAAAGTTGGTGGTGCACTGCGGAAAACAAGAAACCTGGTGCACACTTTCATAGGCCATCTAAAGAGGTGCTTCTTGTTGTTGGACAGCTATGAGCCTGAGTGTGTGAAGATGCATGATGTTGTGCGTGATGTTGTCATATCTATTGCTTCTAAAGCACAATATGGGCTTATAGTACAAGATAATGCTGAATTGAAGAGTCCAAAAGAAGGGAACTTGGATCATATCAAAGCAATATCTCTTCTTTTGGATGAGACAAAGGGATTAAAGAATGCCTTAGAGTATCCAGAACTTCAACTTTTGCAAGTACGATCAAAGAGCAAGGAGCCGAATCCGTGGCCTGAGGATTTCTTCCAAGGCATGAATAAGCTCAAAGTCTTAGCCATGGAAAATTTGAGTATTCCAACACTTCCTTCACTTTTCCAAGCCTCAGCCAACCTCAATACATTGCAAGTGGAACATTGTGATGTCGGAGATATTTCAGTCATTGGTAAGGAACTTAAAAGACTAGAAGTCCTAAGCTTTGCACACTCAAATATCAAAGAACTTCCAACCGAAATTGGGGAGCTAGGCTTTCTTAAGTTATTGGATTTGACAGGATGTGATGATCTTTACTTTATCTCTACTGATGTATTGAGAAGATTATCTCGGTTGGAAGAACTTTACTTCAGGGTTCAAAATTTTCCTTGGGCGCATCACAAAGACGTTCTCATGGAGTTACAACATATATCTAATCATTTGAAGGTTGTTGAGTTCAAAGTGAGGAAGGTTGAAATTTTGCCGAAAGATTTGACTTTCAAACACTTAGAAAGATTTGGGGTATATGTAGCTCCTGACTTTGGTGGTGATCGTCTTGGATATTTAGAGTCAAACAAATTAGCAATCACTTATGCAAATTACAAGTCTATGAAATGTAGTTTGATGATCAAGGAATTGGTTAAGAAATGTGAAACTCTTATATTGATAAATGTGAAAGACTTGAAGAATGTTTTCTGTGAATTAGATGACTCGGAACGTCCATTTCCGTGCTTGAAGGATCTAAGCATTTATTCATGCCCCAATCTAGAATACCTTGTTGATGGCATTGGTCCTTCCACAGCTTTCCCACAAATCCACTCCTTGTCTCTGCAACATATTGATAATTTAAGAGAGATATGCAATGTATCTGATCACTATGATAAGGAATTGACAATCAAGTTCTTAAATTTGGTGGAATTGAAGTTGGGTCTCTGCCATGCTTGACTGGCTTTAGCAAAACCATTGATTTCAATGAGTCCACTCAACCAATTAAAGATGTAAGTTAATTATGTTTTATTAGTTGTTATGATTATAATAATTTTGCAGTTCTTTAATTTCCGCACAAAATATATTACTATAATAATCAACTTACCATGTATATTTATATCTATTTCATGAGAGGGCATTGTCCAATTACAACTCTATCTCCCTTTATATGACGTAGTTTTAACTTTTAATATAAAAAAAACTTGGATTTAATTTATTTTTCCTTCTAATCCTTTTAATGAAGTCAATGGATTATTTATAAAAGCCTTTAATTTTGATTGGTGAATGAAATTATTCCATCTATTTTATAAATAGATGATAAGGGAGACCAATGAAGTCATCTTTATAAATAATTTACTTTATTTGTAACGAATGTGAAATTAAAAATATTCTTGATTCATTAAAAATATTTGTCATGCAGATTGCTTTGTTCCTTTTAATAGGTTATGAAATATATGACATATATGCCCAAAAAATTCCCTGATTGAAGTTACGGTTTCTATTATATATGAAATATCATTTTTTTTTTATCAATACTAACTTTATTAGAATTTGTCACGGGCTAATGAAATTGTTACTTTTATTGTACAGGAACCTCAACCTGGATTGAGTCAATCAGCCAAGTTAACAATGGTTGGGGATGAGGATGACCAAATGTTACCTAGATCCTATCCAGAACCAAGGGATCACAAACTTTTACTGGCCACTGGGAAGTTATTTTCAACTAAATGGATGCAACAGTTCCCAAAACTAGAAAATCTCAATCTAGGAGTTGCGCATCTTTAGAGATGATATTTGACTTGCAAGGGAATTCACAGTTGAATGGCCAGCCAATTGCTGTGTTTTTCCCTCAATTGAAAGAAATCATTATAAGCAGCCTTAGTAAGTTAACACATGTTTGGGGTAATGCTCCGAACAATGTTCAAGGCTTTCAAAATTTGAGATCTTTGGAGATATCAAGTTGTGACTCTTTAAGACACGCATTTACTCCTGCCATTGTTAGAGCAATCACGAACCTTGAGAAACTAGAGGTGAAGTGGTGCAAGTTAATGGAGAATTTAGTGGTCGGTAGCAAAGATGAAGAAGAGGGTGATTATAAAGAAAAGGGAAAATGAAAATTGTGTTTGATAGATTAGATTCCCTTACTCTCAAGCAACTCCCAAACATTGCAAGCATTTGCCCAAAATCTTATGAGTTGGAATTGCCATCCATAAGAGAGTTGACAATCGAAGATTGTCCAAAACTGAATATATCCTCTCTGCTAAATCAAGCATGTTCAAAGCACAACAATGTCACTGTCACATCTGGTCTTAACAATTTTAAAGAAAACCACTCAAGGACTGCTACTTGGAACTTTGGATGTATACCATTGTGTTCCAAATTGATTCGTCAAGGCAACACAAATAAGAAAAATGATGAGGTACAATCTCGTCACAAACATATATATTACTTTCTGATTTTTTATTTCTTCTTAATTTATTAAAATAATTTTAAAGATAATGCATATTGGAAAAAGAACTAAATTTATCACCCACGAAGATTTACTAGATCTCTAATTTTTGTATTCTTCTCACTTTCTTCTATAATTTACTCTACTATTCCAAATTTTGATAAGTCTCTTGTTTAACAATATTCCCTATGATGATGCAGACTATGATGTTACCACATGATCATGTCCTTTCCTTTTCTGAAAGAAAGACAAATCTTGAAGAACTTCATGTAAATAACTGTGAATTGCATGATGAATCATATCAGCAAGAAGGAGATCAAACAATGATGAGACATGTCCCAACCATAGACGGGTACTTGTTTCCAAAGTTGACATCTTTGAACCTGCAGTACTGCAACAAAATCAGGGTCCTGTTATCTCTTCCATCATTCAGAAGTCTTGAATGTCTTGAGAAACTAGAAGTAGCTAACTGTAAGAACATAGAAGAAATTATATCTTCAAAAGAAAATGAAGCAAGTGCAAATATGATTCTGCTCCCTAGATTGCAGGATCTAGTTTTTGACAGCCTACCTAACCTCAAGGCCTTCTGTCAGGGTTCCTATCATTTTGATTTCCCATCATTGAGAAAGGTGAGAGTTGAAAATTGCCCCAACATGGAAGTGTTTTCCCGAGGATCTTTCATTACACCTATGCTTGATGATTTCAAGATGATTGGACCACATGGTAGCAATTACGTACACAAGGGTGACTTGAATACTGCTATTCAAGGATTTAAGGCCTTTATAAGTCAAATCTTAAAAGCAAATTTCATGATCTATTAGAGAATTAGAGTTTAATAATTAGAATTTATTTGGTAATGCATTGTTTTATCTTATTATATAATTATATCTTCACATATTTTAATGAGTTTAACGAGATATTATATATTGAATTCATTGAATGATAGCAACTCATCATTGAATATCAATGTAAATTTACATTGAATTCTAATGATTAAAACATGCATGTTGATAATTGATTAGGTAGCCATCAATCAGCTGGTCTTTTAGAATAAAAGTAAGGTTAGAATTTTGGAAGACACCCTAACGAATGTTTTGTAGGTGGACTTATGTGAACTAGAGATGTTGAGGGGAATAATGAAGGGATATTCAAATTCTTCATCTCAATCTTAGAAATGGAAATCACAAAGTTTCATAAGCTATTGAAACTCGTTCCGTTCAACGAGATACACATGTTTCAAAATATGAAGAAACTCACAATAAAAGAATGTGATTCACTTGTTGAGGTGTTTGAATCAAAAGGAGGAGTGATAGCAAAGAAAGGATATGCAAGCACACATTATGAGATAGAAAGGATGTTCTTGGTAAACTTACCAAAACTAAGGGACATTTGGGGACCCAATATCATGAGGCTCGTAAGCTTTAACAAGCTGACAATGATTAGAATTGAAGGATGTGCCAATTTAAAGAGTGTGCTCTCCCATTCCATGGCTAAATGCCTTGTTCAGCTTACAGAACTAACCGTTGAGGATTGTGAGATAATGGAGCAGATGGTTACAATGGAAGATGAGATCATGGATAACAAAGGCAGTAAGGTCAAGACTTTGTTTCCCAAATTGTTGAAATTAGAGCTTACTAGTTTGCCGAAGCTGGATTGTGTTTGTTCAAGAGATTATGGCTATGATATCCCATTATGTGATGAAGAGGAAGAGAATGAGGAAATAAATGAAAAGCAGCAGGTTCAGATCTCATTTCCACAATTACAAGAACTGATTTTGAAGGATTTGCCTAGCCTTAAGTGTTTCTGTCCAGGAGCATATGACTATGACCCCATGCTCTCATCGTATTGCATGAAAGACTACACACAAGTTGCAACCTTTCCCAATGGAAATATATCCATAAGCACACCAAACCTTCATGAGGTATCTCACTCAGCTGAGTACCTTTTTTTGGCAATCGCATCCGCACAATGGGAGATGTTAACTTGACAATACATTATATTCAAAATTCAGAGCACTACAAGGTATGCACATGAGATAGTTAACAAGTACATGGAATTGGCTAATTAATTAATTTTGATCAATGATGTGCATGTGCAGGAGGAGTTGCAAAAGCTAGAGACAGTTAGATGTCTTGAGCAACGTCAATATCAGCTCTTGCTGGCCTACATCACAAGGGTAACAGAGCTTGAACTTGAGAGCTGTCACAAGCTATTGAGTTGTGTCCCATCCAACATGATGCACTTATTCCAACATTTGAAATATCTCCAAGTACAAGAGTGTGGTTGCCTAGAAGGGATATTCGAACCAAATGACTATGAAGGGATGGAATTGTCGCACTTGCAATTGCGTACACTGCCGAAACTAAAGCACATTTGGGGAAATCCTGGCTCAATGTCCGGCTTTCAGAAATTGAAAGAACTAGACATCAGCGAATGCCATGATTTGAAATTTGTGTTTCCTGATGCTTCGGTAGCCAGAAGCCTTCCAAAACTGGAATATCTTGGAGTGAGCAAATGCGACAAGATGGAAGAGATCATCCCAGACAACAATACTAATGATTCCATACCAAAAGGGGCCAAGATCATATTCCCATGGGTACTCACAATTAGGCTTACGAAGCTAGCCGAACTTAATTGTTTTTGTCCAGGCTTTTTCCATTTTGAGCTACCACGGTGTTATGATGTAACTATTGAAGAATGCCCAAAGATGGAGACCTTCTGTTATGGAACCTTGTACACACCACATCTATATGTCTTCCATGTGGAAGGGAGAGAATTCAATAAAGAGAAAGATGTGAATGAGGTGATACAAGAGATGCGAGGTCAATAATAATTATGAAGCACAGTCAGGTGAGTAGTCGAATAAATGAGACTTTATTTTTGTTTTGATTTTTCTCATTTCACCTTGCTATTTGTTTATCCTTTTTCCTGTACGTGTTGTTTGTTGTAATTTATGATCCAAGTAATCTTTACCCCTTCGTGTTGGTTCAGTCAAATTTCTGAGTGCTTCCAGTATGTTTGCTTCCTATTGTTTATTGTGTCAAGTGAATTTGATTGTTCTTTGGGTCTGTTATTCAACGCTGATAGAATAAAGATTGATAGCATAAAACCCATATAATAACGTCTAATAATATAAGACTTTATAAACTTTTAATATTATATAGTGTTGAAATAATATTATATAAGACATTATATTTTACATTTTGTAGTATCACCATTTATTTATAAATAATTCTAACACCTTAACTAAATATTAAATAAAATAAATAATAAAAAATAGGAATTTCAATTAGTTATTCAAATATAATTTTCAAATATTATATTTATGTAATTAAAATTTAATTTATATTAAACATTATTATTTCAAGGAATTATATAAATAAAAATATTATTTTATATTTTTAATCATAATTATTTAAATTTAAATTATTGATCTTTACTTTTATATATTACATATTATTTACAGTATTTATTTATATATTTTACTAGTTAATAATTTATAATTTTTATATTATATTATATTATATTTTATTTATTATTTATAAATTATAGTTATTTTTATTTATATTATACATAACTAAATTGATATCATATAAATAATTTTATTTATTTATAATAATAATAATTTATTTATTTATTATAAATAATTTTATTAAAAATTATTTTTATTTTCATAATAATAATAATAATTATTAATTGGAGAATGATTTTATTTTAATAAAATAGTAAAAAAAAAGACCTTATATGTTAATTACTAATCAGACCTAATTCAACCTCCCCCTATTATCTTACACAGTATTTTGGTATATAAGATAGTTATGATGTATGAACTTATACAAGCTTATACAATATGTTGGCTATTTCAAACAATGGATAAAAGCATTATGTATAGTATTAACTTATATTAATTATCACGTCTAATACATTATAACAAACACACTCATAGAGCCCGTTTGACATGCTTGATAGGATAAGGGTTGATAGTATAAGAGGTAATATGATAAGGCTTGATAGTATAAAACTTGATGAATTTTTAATACTACATAGTATTTGGTGTAACATTGTATAAGATATTCTATTTTATATTCTGTAATATCATCATTTATTTACAAATAATTCTAATACCTTAAATAAATATTGAATAAAATAAAATATAGGAATTTTTATTAATTATTTAAATGTAATTTTCAAATGTTATATTCATGTAAGTATTTATTCAATTAATATTAAATGTTATTATTTATTTCAATATTTTGTAATTATGTATTATTTCAATAAATTATACAAATAAAAAATACTATTTTATCTTATTTACAATATTTATTTTTATTAAGTATTTATTATTTTATTTTATTTATAACTAAACTGATATCATATGGAATTAACCCATGAAATGACGTTATTATGCAAACGATAATGCGTTTGGTCGAGTGACATTGCCTGCCTTTATGTTCAGCATTATGTGATAAATTCCCTCTTTCTAGTTGTTGGGGATGCGTGCTGTCTGCGTGACATTCTTCCATCCAAAACTTTGCAAGTACTCATAGCATTTCATATTTTCAGCCAAGCAATCAAGTGGTAGTGATCAAATATAGGTCACTTATTCTATTCATAGTTTCTGATTGAATATTTGAGCAGGGAAACTACTTTATAGCTTAAAGGTTTTTTCGGATCCTGATAGCATTTCGTGGAGGAAATTTATCACGACAAAATGTTTTATTTCCTTCTTATTTGTTTGTTTCAGATTAGATAAGTTGGAAAGATCAGTTCCAATACTCCAAATGCTGATAAGTTCCCCGCTCCGATGAAAGGCACCAGAGCATGGAGGCAAGAGTTCAAACTGGGGAATATCCAATTGGTCTGTTTGAGCTATTTAGTTTATGAAATTGTGTTTTAAGATTAAATGGCTTTTTCCCATTTGATATTTGTGGCAGTTACAAAAGGGCATTGGGCGGATAAACTTTTTTTTATTTTTTATTTGTTGTACAAAATTTATTTTCTTTTAAATCACTTATTTTCTAGCTTATAATTGGATTTTTATCATTAATAAATGAGTGAGAATCAAGTTACATAGGTTTAATTTTAAGCAACTATTATATTATTGAATAAGTTTTCATTGGATTAATTTTTAATAAAACCTACTATTAGATTAGAAGTTCACATCATATAATTCATGTCTATACAATTTTAAATTAATATAAAATTATTTGACATGATGATATTTTTGGCTTGAAAAATGCCCTCCCCTCTATTTTAGGCACTCCTATCATTTGAGAGATCATGAAAATGCATCTCCACTACAAGAAAATTGACGTTTAGTGATAGTAAAAAATCATAAGTAAAGGTATAAAAACTGTGGGTACAGTAACAAAATACCTATACCAACGAACAACTTGCTCCATGAGATCTAATTGACTATAAGCACGGTTTTTTATTCGTCACTATAACATTCAGTGAAAGAATACATGACCGTCATGAAAGGTCATAGACATGTATACCCCCGGTTGCTCTGTTGTCACTAAAAGTTTTAGTGGTTATCCTAAAAATCATCACTATAGCTTTTAGTGATGGTTTACAAAATCATATATTTCGTGAGTACAACTTATATATATATATATATATGTGTGTATTATTGGAAAAAAAAACGTGGGTATATTTTTGCGACCCATTTTATTAATTCTCAAATATTGCAATAACATAAGAAAACTCTAATCTTATTGAAAATAAAATCAAATCCAAAAACATAAGTGTTGATATCACAAGCAAATGAAACTATAATAGGTATCAACATCATAAAGAAATAAAGCTATGTTAACCGAAAGAGATACATATACTAAGCTCAAGTTTAAATGGTGCATACAAAATACAATTCCTAACATAATGGGCACAAGTCTTGACAAAGTTGAGCAACTTAGCTTTTACCTTTTACCTGCAAATTGTAACAAAAATTAATAGCAGTGCAAGCCAATAGTGAAATGAATATAAATCTCAATAAGAATTAACCAAGGTAAATATGTACTGTTTTCATTGCCTTCATTATTGTCAAAACTTCGAGAATTTGAATGACTTTGATCATTTGGGACACTAGAGGCATCTGAAACCTACAGAAAATAAAATAAAATAATTGCACAATGGGTGGAATGGGACTAATGTGCCAATTCATATAATCCTTAGGCAACAGTCACAAAACGAACTAATCTCTGATAACTAACTGCTAACTTCACGAACAAATCCAACTAATCTCTAATACTAACTGAACTCTGACCCTATAGTAATAATTCCTTGGAAGTTGGAAGATGCTTGCTTGGTTTCTCTTGGTTGGGAGAATAGTAGTACAGTTGTGTCCTAAATTCCTAATCATATCGAGTAACAAAACGAAAATGGATTAAAAGTTTTGGTAATGGACAAGGCTAGGGTACTAAGGGCAAGTTCTCTAAATTCATAGTCACAATCAGGCATACCAAAGTCCACAATACAAGAAAAACAAAGGAAATAGTCCTCCCTCTAGTTGTGTTTGAAAAATTGTAATAAGAGATAACATAACTTCTGGTCTTAATTATGCGTTTTTCAAACTCATTGTTGTTAACTTGTTATATCAGATTAGTGTTGTTACTACTAGTATAAATCTTCCAAGAGCATCCGAGTTAATGGACCTAGCTATACTCTTCCACTTAGCAGAAGAATTAAGGAACAGATTAAATTACTATTTAAAGCATTACGTTGAAGAGAAGCTTGCAAAGTACTCTGCAGAATTATAACTACACGTTCAAATCAAACATTGAGAAGGATGAGTAGGCACAAACTTTCTCAGGATAGATCATATTTCCAGGAAACAGTACTGCTATAAACCATACTTATTTCGTAATGGAAAACTCATTTAGTTACAGGAGCATGATGATTTATTTAACATGGTCTATAATTGTTGGTATATAGAATTGAAAAGCAAGAAGCCCTCGAATGTATGTTTCGCTCCGTTTTGATGGATCATTCATTCAGTCTCTAGACTCCAATACGAAAATTGAACTGAGACAAATAACTCCTTTTTTAATTAAAAAAAAGAACAAACTAAACTAACATACCTAATTTTCAATATGGTTCAGCTAATTTGAACCACTCCCAGTCTTCACACTATAGTTCAGCTAATTTGAAAGGTCTAAACACTCTAAGCAGATTCTTTGAAAGGTGTTAAAAGAAAAATAAAGATTCTCAATATGGTCTAATTTTCTCCAATTAGCTGCCAAATTTGACTATGGTTCACGCTTATGTATTGTGAAAGATCATTTTCATTTTCCAATTTTCAAGATTTTGAAAAGAATATATTGAAACTGGAAATGAAAGCTTGAAAATGAATGACTTGACAATTGCTAACTATATCGATCTAGCTGGAAGAACCTGAAACAAAAATGAACTTGACAATTGAACAAATCAACAAGAATGAACGCGACTTAATTTTACATTAAGGTTTTTGATCTCGCAAAACTAGCTACATTTAATCCCAAAATGAACCCTAAACCATGCTCAAAGAATCTTAGGCTGTTTTGCTTTTTTTTCAGTTTTCAATTTTTAATTTTTAGTTTTCTAGATTTGTAAAGGAAAAATTGAAAAAATGAAAACTCAAATTCAGTTTTCCCTTCACAAATTGAAAAACTGAAAACTGGAAACTGGAAGGCAAACAGGCCCTTAGAAGTCGAAAAGAAAAAAAAAAATATAGAAGAATCCAAGATATGTATGATGGGATTATAACTAGTGTAAGCACTCAAGATGGAGTAATAGAGGATATTCCTATATAGATCAGACTACAAGAAGGGTCAAACTTAAGTTCATATCTCTTCACACTATTCTTGGATATGCTTACCGAGCATATTCAAGACCCACCATGCTTTGGTGTGTGTTGTTTGAAGACAATATAATCTTGATAGCAGGATTGAGAGAAGAAATAAATAGAAAGTTAAAGTTGTAGAGAAAAGCTTTGGAGGCATGTGGGTTTTGTAAAGCAGAAGTAAGATAGAGTATATAAAGTACAAATTTGTCAAGAGACTCACATTTTAACTTTGAAGTGAAACTTGGAGATGATACCATACCACAAGTCACAAAATTTAAATATTTGGATACTATCATTCAAAGTGATAAAGAGGTAGACGGAGACGCTAACCATAGGATCTAAGCAAGATGGTCAAAGTGAAGAGGTGCTTCGGGTCTTATTTGTGATAAAAAAAAGTACCACTAAATTTTAAGAGTAAATTCTAATTACCCATCAAGACGGCTTTGTTGTATGGAACTGAATGTTGGGCAATGAAAGGTCAACATGAAAGTAAGCTACATGTGATGGAGATGAAGATGTTGCGATCATGAGTGGCCTCATAAGACATCATAAAATAAAGAATGAATACACTAGAGAGAAAATTGGGGTGGCGCCTATCATAAAGAAGATGATAGAATCTCGTCTTAGGTGGTTTAGACATATTTGAAGGAGACCTAGAGGCCTTAATAAGGAGAGTGGACCAAATGAAGAATAACATTATAAAAAAAGGTAGAGAAAGATCTAGGAAAACTATAGGGGAGATAATAAAAAAAAATTTAAGTGTCAATGATTTTATCATGAATATAATATATGATAAAGCTATGTGGTATCGCTTATCCATGTAGCTGACTTTACTTAGTGGGAGGCTTAGTTGTTATTGTTAGTCCTCAATGTATACATCATAGCATATTTAAATCTCTTTTTCAAATATGATGTTCCTTACGTTGCTTCACATGTTCATATGCAACATTTAGTCAAAGATCATTATTTGATGAAAATATGCATTCGAAAGTGTTGAAGTTAACTTATTGCCTTTTCTTTTGTATAATTATGATTATGATAGGGCTCAAAACATAGAACTATGGTGTTTGTGGAAGGCATTATGGAGTGAAGATCTAAAATCCTAGAATATATGCTGGCCGTCTCCAAATAACACAAAATTATTTTGAATCATGGATGGTGACTTTAAAGGGGGATCTTCAATAAATAAATAAATAAAATTGGATGTGTATCTTTTTTCTTTAATTGTGTGTGTGTGGTGGTGGTGGTGGTAGGGCTGTGGAGTTATTTGGACAATGTAGAGATGCAGGAAGGAATAAGATCATTTTGATTGAAAAAAAGTGAAATAGTGGAGGCATTGGAGTAAATGAAATTTCCAGAGCAACGGACTTGTGGACAATATACGATATAACCTTACCGAATTGATTTTCTACAGAAGAAGCTGTTATCAAGCTGTTTGTGTATTGTTGTCGTTGTTGTGAAGCATCTTTGGCCAGTATGTTATGTAGCTGTTATGACAATGCAGGGCGTTATACTCTCTGTTATGCTAGTTTTGATGTGTACTGTTGTCTTTCTTTGTGTTTTATTAGTGTATGTATCAAGGGACATACAGATATGATGTAGATTTTTGCATTTTCGTTTATGTTTTAATTTAGAGTAAAATTATATTTTGATCCTCAAAAGATTTTTAAATATTTTTCTTTTAACACTTTACCCTCAAAATATTAGGCATTATAATATTGCAGTCTATAATTATTGTTTTTGGTCGGAAAATGGTAAATGACCATTTTAATCTTTAAAAGAGTAATATGTCAACAAATTCATCCCTAAAAATATTCTATTCGTTTGTGGTATCCCAATAATCAATTATGTTATTGCTAATTAGCTCTCTGTTAATAAAAGGCATTCTAACGTCTAATTCATTTGGAAATTGATCTTTTAAGGTTTAATTTATCAGTGAATTAATCTTTTAAGAATCAAGTTATCAGCGAATTGATCTTTTTGATCTTTAAGAGATCAATTTGTTAGCATCTTTTAAGGATGTTACGGGCAACTAATTTGAGGTGATATGGGCAAATAAAATATTTTTTAAGGATGAATTGATTTTTTGAGAGTCAAAATTATAGTTCTCTCATTAAAAGAAAGAAAGATAACAATAGATTGTAATATTATAAAGATAAATTTTTTATGGGATTTAAGGACATGTAATTGATCTTTTGAGAATGAAAGTGCTAAAATAAAAATCTTCAAGATTAAGGAGTAGTTTTACATTTTATTAATTTAATTTTACTCCAAAGTTTTACTTCCCGCCCGATGGTTGTAATTATTGAAAAATGGCAAGGGCAGAAATACTAGTAGCTTATAAAATTACTTGCTTTTCTTATATTTTGGAATGCATCATTTGTAAGCTTAGCATATTATTTGCTTCTTACCATCAAAGTGTAAATTTTGGAGAACAAATCCTTCTCTTCTTTAACTCTTCCTTTTGGTGAAAGCAAATTCTTTTCTGCGGCCATAGGTTGCTACTTGGTTGGTCAAGGAATTGAACCTAGTCTTCTTCACCTCAATTTGTTTGTTGTGAGTTCTATAATACACACAAACACACATCAATTCCTAAACCTATGTTTCATTTGCAATCTCATCAACCTGAACATACACATTAATTTGGCACTCGCTGTATATGCATTCTACAATCATTACTCGTTGTTGGCACCCATAATTTGCTTTCATGCGATCATCTCAACACTGATTAGCATCTCCTCTTTAAATCAAAAGCTACTACTATATTCCTGCTCGAGGCTGCTTATTTCTGGTAAGCTTTCCTAATATTCTTGCTGATAATTGAATGTATGTGTAGTTTCAGATATTATATTTCATTTTCATTTCTTACTTTTAAAATTAATTATAAGAGTGTCGATTCATATATAATCTGTTTTCTGTTTTTTAAATTTTGTGGAGAAAATATTATGAAAAAAGTATTTTAATTTTAAAATTATGTGTGCGTGCGTGCACGTGTTTTCTTTTGTGTGTGTTTTTAATTTTATTTTCCATTACTGTGGAATGATTCCCAATATATTTGGCTAAGGATATACTTCTATTTTTTTTGGTTAATATATACTTAAGATTTTATGCTCATAGTAACGTATATTAACAACTATGAATTAGATATGTAATATAGGGTTTCAATTTAACATTAATCGATCTGTGTCCAAAAAATGAAGCAGAAGATGAATTACGTCATACCACATACGCGAATATAAATTGGTTGAATCTAAGTTGAATCATGAACTATCCATTAACCTACTCATGTAAATAATAGAAAGTATTAACGGTTAACATGCATCTATCCGTTAGGAGCTAGCTTCGACCAACCGATAACACCTATAAAGATCTCTATGAATTTTTTTTTCTCCCTTATTTTTATCCTAGCTAAAACACCTCTATTGAGATACAATGCCAATATGCCAATCCAAGCAGAATCTTGTTATGCTCTAATGTTTAAATATTGCAGGATCCTGTTATCTTGATTTTATATTTGAGATTAAGCAAGTTATTTACACTTAGTTAAAAATCTTGTTATGCTGTGATAATAATTACCATTATCATTTACGTTGTTCTGATTACTATTGATTTTTACAATTAAAATTTATTAGTCACAAGATTTGCTTTAATCATTAACTATTTTATTAAATGATTAGAATATTCAACAATTATTAACTATTTTACAGGCAAGCTCTCTGCATTCTGAATCGTCGTGTTTGTTTTCCTGTCCTCTCGATACTGACTACCTTCTCTTAATTCAATCAAAAGCTATTATCTCTCTACTTTTCCTCGAGGCTCAATTTGGTAAGCTTCTCTAAACGCTTCTGATATTTTTTTTTTCCCTTTGGATTGAGTTAGTTCATCTTTTTGTTTTACTTTTGCTTATGTATACTTTTCATTTTTCATATACTATGAAATAATTTTCCTATTTTTTCAAAGAAAAAATTCATAAAAAATTTTATGCCTATAAAATGCGTATTTAGGAGCGACGATAATATTTTTATCTTAAACCAATAACAGGATTGTGAATTAGATAAATTAGAATGCATTTAAATTATAGAGATTAAGGGTATGTTTATTTGAGATTTAAAAAAAAAAGTGATTATGAAATTCAAATTTTATATTTAATTAAAAAAGTTAAAAAAACTGATTTTTTTAAAAGCTACTTTTTTAACTTTACAAAAAAATCTGAAAACTTATTTTTATGATATTCTAATTTTTAAAAAAATTATTTAAATATAAAATGTAATTTTTTTAATGAAAAAAGTGATTTTTGAGATTACAGAATTCCAAACAAATGCACCTTAATTTTATAACATTATTGGTAGTCTAAATATATAGACAATTAATCATTGTTTTCTTAATAACTTCTTAGACAAATATGATAAGAGTCAAATTTTTTTTATTTATGTGATTACATGTGAGTAAATAATTGTGTAGATAAATTATACTATAGTGCCTCAAAATTACATCCTAAATTATATATAGATGTGTCGAGGTGACATATATGAAAATCTAAATAATTTTTTTTATGTTGTATTTGAATTGAATTGAAAATATCTTAGCATTGGCTACCAATTGACATATATATTAATTTAAATAGAATTAAATATATTTTCTGTTTTTGAGAATACAGCTTTTTTTTATATTAGTCCTGAAAAAAAATTGTTTGACTTAAATTCTCATTTTTCATATAACTTACATCTCCTTGTGCAAGTGGCATATTACACACTCAATCAACAACAGAAAAGAGCCACGTAGGTCTTGCTTATATTTGGGGGTGAAAACATATCAGATTAGGTTAGGTTTTACTCTTAACAAGTCAGGCCTATTATATAAATATTTGGCTTGAGCCTAGTCTATAGTTTGCTATAGGCTATTTTTAAAGCCTAAACTTAACATGTTCACAAGTGTTATTTGGCTTGAAGCCTAAACCTGACCTATTCAAAGTTTGCAATTATGAAAAAAGACAAATAAATAAATAAAGACAAATGCAAAGTAAAAAAATATACAAATAGAAACATAAACACCGTAGAGTGTAGATTTGCGAAGCAAGTACATGTAATATATAAAAGTTAAAACTTGCCATAAGAATTGCAAAATTGTGATTGGTTTAATTTGGTGGTGGAGCGAAGTGACAACTTCACGAGAGGCTGTTGTAGTAAGACATTCAATCATAATAGATACACTAATGCACACATATCCTGCTCAACAAAAGACGCCAAAAGAAACTTTTAAACGGTAGATACTTAAGAAACATCCATATGCAACATATAGAGCTCCAAAAGCACTCTTGTGACTCCATCCTTGATTGAGATTCAAACAATGACAAAATACATCCCAATACACCCAAAAAGGTGATAACCCCTTTGACAAAAAAAAAGAAAGTTGATAACCCTCCCAAGAACCCAAGGCTGCCAGGGTATACTTAGGCGGACATAGAAGTTAGAAAACCATCAACAACTATTCTTCCCAAGTTAATCTTTGCGGTCGTTATTCCCTCTTTCTTTTCCTAATAATTTGAGGAGAAGGCTAAGCAATTAAAAAGGGATAAAGTATCAAACAACTAGGATTCACTAGACTCTTATGAGAATAGGATCAAAAGATAATAACCTTGCACCTGCTATAAAGGATCAAAAGTTTACAACATAAAGCTCAAGTTCTGCTTGTTTTCAGCTATGGAATCATCAATTGTTGACTTTCCCAAATTAGGCAGCATGCATATGCACTAGCAAGAGCATATCAGACATTCAAGATCACTATAGAGAATATCCACCACACAACACAAAACTTACACCAATGCCTGAATTAAGATAATTATCTAAAAATTAACCTCAGTAGAAGTCTTGAAGGTTGAAGCTCTTAACTCATTTAACCTATACTTAACAAATTGTCAAAAAAAAAAAAATTCCAATTGAAATCACCTGAAAAAGGACCTAAAAGAAACGTAGCCCAAGACGCTTCTGCCCAAACAAGTCACATATTCGATGCAATCATGCAAAAGATAGTCCCAAAAAAACTCATACGTAAGAGAAGGGCTGCAACACATATAAGGAATCTCCACACCCCACTCCAAATTATGAATAGCATATATTAAAATTTCAAGAGCAAGTATACCAACAACTAAAGCTTTGACTTCATTGTCCAACTTTACTCCTCTTTCCATTTCTCTCGCAAACTTCTTGCTTGTTATTTTGGACACGGTTCGATTAAGACGTGACGAGACATGAGATCTTTCTATGGCTACAGGAGATGGATCAATGAGGAAGAGAGAAAAGGGGTCTTTTGTCCAAAGAGAATCTCCCCATTTTTGTGTTCTTACAAGCATTTATAGGGTCCTTACCATGCTCTCCCCACGATCCACTTCATTCACATCACACAAATCTACTTAACCTTCCCTTATCCATTTGGTTGTCTCATTAGCCCTCTTTTTGCCCGCACCCTATGGCTACTTTCTGCGTGTCATGTACCCATTGGCTGCGCTGGTCAGCCAAAGGCGGCAGGAGGCCTTTTGGCAGTTGTCCAGTGGCTTTTTTACCATCATTAGCCTTGGTTGTCTCACCGACTCTGCCTCACTATTTCCTTCTTGTACCCCTTCATGCGGATTGTCCTGTTTACCATCCAATCACACTCGCGTCCGCCTTGCTACTATTTTAGTTTTACACATGTCTCTATCCTCCTCTAAACATTAGCCCCTGCTCAATGTGAGACGGGGGGCCATCTACTAAGTCACTTTGAGCATTATCTTATTCCCTCATGCTTGCTCTGGTAATTCCGCCTTGCTACTAATCTTATTAAGCTTTCAACGCCTTGCCGTCCATCGTTTACGTTCTTATCTTCCCTCTGTTATGCTTCTTCATCAGCTATTTATAGGCAAAAGTTGAGAGAGGTCATATCACAATGCTACGTGTCATCCGTGTTGGTTGAATGAGGTGGTTTTGTTTTACGGGTAATGAGATGAACCAATGTCATAAGAGGTAATGAAATGAGGCTCTGCATTTCCTCAACACACATCCTCTGGGGTCTCGCCTACAAATTTCGCCTAAGAGTCTCCGCCAAGGGATCTCCGCTCAAGGGTAGTGGTTGAGCCATCACAGGGTCTGCACAGGAGTTCTACCTGAATCTTCGCATATGAGTCTCACCTAGGTATCTCTGCATAGGAGTTCCATCCAAAGGTTACCGCCTGGAGGTGAGCCATCACCTCTGGGCCTCCACCTAGGAGTCCCGCCTAAGGGTTGCTCCCAATTAGCCCCCTACTCAATTAAGAGGTGTAGCTTTTTATTGAGCATGCTTTAAGTCTTTGCATTTTTTTTTTCAAATTATGTAATTTCCCAAAGGTCCTTGGCTAAGGGTGTTCAAGTTATCTTCACCTGAGGGTCTTGGCTTGGGGTCTACACTTAGGGGGCTTGAACATTCTTTGCCCAGGGTTCCTGCCTAGGGAGTTCAAGCCATCCCGCCTAAGAACGCCCACCTAGCTAGGTGGGTTACCTGTCAAAGCGTTTGCCCCTGTTAATGAAGAGGCTCTTTCTTTGGGTATACCAATTTTATACCTCATGCGTACCAATACTAAGTGTTTAGGGAGATTTCCATCTTGATGAGTGGCACTACTTTGGGGCGTGATCCTTTTTGAGCTGAATTTTTTGCAACCCTTCACTTAGCCCCAATCTCACTTATTTGGTTAGGTCTCTTTTGGATCCTAATATCACTTATTTTGGGTAGTTTTGTTTGAAGAGCACTCAATTGGTGAAGCCCAGTTGATACTCAGCATGGGAGCTCGCGTGAGCTGATATTATACACCATGTAGTTGTAAAGCCTTGCCTGACTATGCGGCAACAATGGCTCGTGAGGGCGAAATTTTTTTTAGCCAAACAATGGTATGGCCTTGCTAACCACTTGGTGGCAGAGGCTCGCGTGGGCATAACTTGTTTTCACCAAACGGTGATATGGCCTCGCTTACCATGCAGCGTCAGAGGCTCGCACTGCATAATTTGTTTTCACCAAATGGTGGTATGTCCTCACTCACCATGCGGCGTCACATGCTTGCGCGGAGAATTTGTTTTCACCAAACGGTGGTATAGCCTTGCCATTTTAGGCGACATCACACTTTGTGTGGCTTCGCCGTTTAGGAAGCATCGCCATTTTAGGAGCTTAACTTATTCTAATGCATTTAAAGTAATGATGGCCTAACCCGACCGAAATTTCAAAGAGGATATCAGTGCAACCTCCAAAATTTGCATATAGTGCTTCTTGATTCTTTCGACAGCTCTAGATGGTTGAGAGGGGCATGAGCATATTGAGCTTGACATTGTCATCAGGGCTCGGAGACTCTCATGGTAGCTTCTCCGTTGAGGAAGTGTTCGCCCGATGGTGGTCCTGTAGTCCCTTCACCTGTTGAGGTGGCGTGCCAGGCCTCTATTATGTGATTTTCTCATGCCTCTCTAGTGGAGTCGCCAAATGTTTTGGACACGGTTCAATTGGACGCTGACGAGGCATGAGATCTTTTATGGCTGGAGGAGATGGATCAATGAGGAAGAAAGAAAATGGGTTTTTTGGCCAAAGAGAATCTCCCCATTTTTGCATTCTTACAAGCATTTATAGGGTCCTTACCATGCTCTCCCCATGGTCCACTTCATTCACATCACACAAGTCTACTCAACCATCCCATGTCCATTTGGTTGTCTTATCCCCTTTTTTGAGCCCTCACCTATGGCTACTTGCTACATGTCATGTACCCATTGGCTGCGTCTGCAGCTAAAGGTGGCGATAGGCTTTTTGGCAACTGCCCAGTGGGCCCTTTTACAATCATTAGCCTTGGCCATCTCACATACTCCGCCTCACTCTTTCCTTATTGTACCCTTTCAGCGGCTTATCCCACTTACCTTCCAATCACACTCGCGTACCCTTTCTTCCGCCTTGCTACTTTTTTAATTTTACACATGTCTGTCTATCCACCTCTAAAACGCTTGCCTTCATCCTTATTCTACAATTCTTTCTCAACCTCAAAATTACCTTCACCAGCCTCATTACTTCCTTCAGTTTCTTTCTTGCATCTCTTCATTTCCACCATCATTCTCCATTAACATATCTTTGATGTTGTTTTGATTTTGACAAATTTCTATAAAGCTGGGCATTCACTATGACTATCGAAACTAAAATTATCACTATGGTCAACACTATTCTTCTCTCTACAATCAGATTTGTATAAAATCAATGCTTGACTTCCAATTTCTTTAATAAGAACATCATAACCGCTCCATTAACAATAAAACAATACCACTACAACATGAAAGGAAGAAAGTGGCATATACTAATCTTGGCTGCTTCAAAGGGCACAGTTGATGAAGTTTTGTTATCCATGAAAATTACTTCACTCAATAAAGCACTATATTTAAATATGATAGTACCAAGCATGTAATGGTATACCATAATGTTCCAACCATACTTTCCTTGTATGGTTACTACATTCTTGCATGGCATTAATTACCTTCCCTTAATGACTAGAGAGTTGCATTAATCACCCTTTAGACCTTCACTTAGGCAAATTATCTCTGAACACTATGGCTTGGTTTGGTAGTGCTCTTTAAGGAAATGATTCTACATTTTAAAATGTATAGAGAGGTACTACTTGGCTTGACAAAATTTAGTGCGAATGTTTGATCAAATAGGTGTAAGGGAATGAAAACTAACCACAACAAAATGCAGGGGAGGGAGAGTTTGTAACACAGATCGTGGTAAAAGCATGAATTTGAGTTCTTACCATTTATTATTTTCCAAAAGTGCAAGTTATTTTTTTTTATTTGGTAAACAAAAAAGTTTAAACGCTTTTGATCTTGGCTTTTAAAAGTCAATATGCTTTTGAGAGCAACATGTAGGGTATTTTTAAGAGCTGATTTACACTCTCCAAAACTTAAAAGACTTGTATAACTTTACTCTCATTAATAATAATAAAAGTACAAATTGGAGAAGATGTATTGATTATTCACTTAACCAATGAATATAGAGAAGACAAGGTTTATATACAAAGGTTAACAAACCCATGTGTAGTAACTAACTAAACTGATATGAGAATAGTATGTGTAGCAGGTCAGGGCTAATTTTCTATTTTTGTTTACCTATATATTTTGTTAGAATGTCTAATTCATTATATGTTTCCCTTGTTTGCTTTTACTTGCACGATGTCATAATTTAAAGACACTTGCTTTTTAGAGAAGATGGAGTGTGTTACAAGCCTTGCAACTGAAGTTGTCACAAAACTTGGAGCATTAGTGGTGGATTTTACTGTGAAGCAATTTAAATATATGATCCACAAGGACAAAATCATAGCCAATTTGAAGGCAGCACATGCAAATTTGAAGGTTATGAAAACAAAATTGGAAAGGATAGTGGATGCAGATAGAAGGAATGGACTCGAAATTGCATCAGATGTGCAAGACTGGCTTCGTAAGGTGGAAGATATTGACAATGAGGTAGAAGGGTTCCTTAAAACTAAAGCTAACAAAAATAAGAAATGCTTTGGTGGGAAGTGTCAAGACCTAGCATTCAATTACTCTTTGGGCAAGCAAGCCACCTAAAGGGCACAAGATATTGCAAGCTTAAACGAGGAAGAAAGCAAGTTCAAGTTCATATCCTAC
The DNA here is from genome assembly GCA_030441495.1 of Dalbergia oliveri. Lineage (NCBI taxonomy): Eukaryota > Viridiplantae > Streptophyta > Magnoliopsida > Fabales > Fabaceae > Dalbergia > Dalbergia oliveri. The sequence continues at coordinate 20,781,650 of JAMLFY010000008.1, forward strand.
CCAAAGTCTCCACCAAGACTTGGATCTTTAATCACAGAAGACATCAAAGCCTTGGCGTCTAGAACAGCAATTACAAAAGAGGTCATAGAGAAGTTAAAAGATAAAAGGCTCAAAAGGGCTAGCATTTGTGGGATGGGTGGAGTGGGAAAAACCACATTAGTGAAAGAAGTGATCAAGAGCATAGAAACCAGTAAGCTATTTGATGAAGTTGTTATGGCAGTGATATCCCAAAATCCAGATTATGAGAAAATCCAAATTCAAATTGCTGATGGGTTAGGTATGGAGTACAAAGGGAAGAGTATGCAAGGAAGAGCAGCTGAGTTGCATAAGAGAGTTAATGGTGATAATAAAAGAGTGCTAATAGTGCTAGATGACGTTTGGGACGAGCTTGAATTTGGGTGCATTGGACTTCCTTCCCTTGAACATCAAAAAGGTTGCAAAATATTGTTCACATCACGAAATGCAAAGGTGTGCCAAAAGATGGGAAGTCAAGAGGATATTATCATTCCTGTTTTGTCTAAAGATGAAGCATGGTATCTGTTTCGGGAGATGGCAGGTGATGTTGTCGATTTGCCTAATATCCACCACATAGCAAAAGAGGTTGCAAAGGAATGCGGAGGATTGCCCCTTGCTCTTGTGACTGTTGCGAGAGCACTTGGGAGAGAAAAAAAGCCTGTATGGAAAAATGCACTTGAGCAATTAAGAAACTCTCCATCATCTTCCTTCTCAGATGTGCAAAAACTGGTGTACTCGCCCATCGAGCATAGTGTTAACTTTCTGAGCAATGAAGAGCAAAAATGGTGCCTTTTACTTTGTGGCTTGTTTCCTGAAGACTTTGACATTCCTATTGACAGTTTGCTGCGTCTAGGAATGGGGTTGGGAAAGTTCAAAGTTTATGGTGCACTGTGGAAAACCAGAAACCTGGTGCACACTTTCATAGGCCATTTACAGAGGTGCTTCTTGTTGTTGGACAGCCATAAGCCTGAGTGTGTGAAGATGCATGATGTTGTGCGTGATGTTGTCATATCAATTGCTTCTAAAGCACAATATGGGCTTATAGTACAAGATAATGCTGAATTGAAGAGTCCAAAAGAAGGGAACTTGGATCATATCAAAGCAATATCTCTTCTTTTGGATGAGACAAAGGGATTAAAGAATGCCTTAGAGTATCCAGAACTTCAACTTTTGCAAGTACGATCAAAGAGAAAGGAGCCGAATCCGTGGCCTGAGGATTTCTTCCAAGGCATGAATAAGCTCAAAGTCTTAGCCATGGAAAATTTGAGTATTCCAACACTTCCATCACTTTTCCAAGCCTCAGCCAACCTCAATACATTGCAAGTAGAACATTGTGATGTCGGAGATATTTCAGTCATTGGTAAGGAACTTAAAAGACTAGAAGTCCTAAGCTTTGCCCACTCAAATATCAAAGAACTTCCAACCGAAATTGGGGAGCTAGGCTTTCTTAAGTTATTGGATTTGACAGGATGTGATGATCTTTACTTTATCTCTACTGATATATTGAGAAGATTATCTCGGTTGGAAGAACTTTACTTCAGGGTTCAAAATTTTCCTTGGGCGCATCACAAAGACGTTCTCAGGGAGTTACAACATATATCTAATCATTTGAAGGTTGTTGAGTTCAAAGTGAGGAAGGTTGAAATTTTGCCGAAAGATTTGACTTTCAAACACTTAGAAAGATTTGGGGTACATGTACTTCCTGACTTTGGTGCTGATCATCGTCTTGGATATTTAGAGTCAAACAAATTAGAAATCACTTATGCAAATTCCAAGTCTATGAAATGTAGTTTGATGATCAAGGAATTGGTTAAGAAATGTGAAATTCTTGTATTGGAAAATGTGAAAGACTTGAAGAATGTTTTCTTTGAATTAGATGACTCGGAACTTCCATTTCCGTGGTTGAAGGATCTAAGCATTTATTCATGCCCCAATCTAGAATATCTTGTTGATGGCATTGGTCCTTCCACAGCATTCCCACAAATCCACTCCTTGTCTCTGCAAAATCTTGATAATTTAAGAGAGATATGCAATGTATCTGATCACTATGATAAGGAATTAACAATCAAGTTCTTAAATTTGGTGGAATTGGAGTTGGAGTCTCTGCCATGCTTGACTGGCTTTAGCAAAGCCATTGATTTGAATGAGTCCACTCAACCAATTAAAGATGTAAGTCAATTATGTTTTATTAGTTGTTATGATTATAATAATTTTGCAGTTCTTTAATTTCCGCACAAAATATATTACTATAATAATCAACTTACCACCATGTATATTTATATCTATCCAAATTCATGAGAGGGTATTGTCCAATTACAACTCTATCTCCCTTTATATGATGCAGTTTTAACTTTTAATATGAAAAAAAAACTTGGATTTAATTTATTTTTCCTTCTAATCCTTTTAATGAAGTCAATAGATTATATATAAAAGCCTTTAATTTTGATTGGTGAATGAAATTATTCCATCTACTTTATGAATAGATGATAAGGGAGACCAATGAAGCCATCTTTATAAATAATTTACTCTATTTGTAACTAATGTGAAATTAAAAGTATTCTTGATTCATTAAAAATATTTGTCATGCAAATTGCTTTGTTCCTTTTAATAGGTTATGAAATATATGACATATATGCCCAAAAAATTCCCTGATTGAAGTTACGGTTTCTATTATATATGAAATATCATTTTTTTTAATCAATACTAACTTTATTAGAATTTGTCACAGGCTAATGAAATTGTTACTTTTATTGTACAGGAACCTCAACCTGGATTGAGTCAATCAGCCAAGTTAACAATGGTTGGGGATGAGGATGACCAAATGTTACCTAGATCCTATCCAGAACCAAGGGATCACAAACTTTTACTGGCCACTGGGAAGTTATTTTCAACTAAATGGATGCAACAGTTCCCAAAACTAGAAAATCTCAAGCTACGAAGATTGCGCATCTTTAGAGATGATATTTGACTTGCAAGGAAATTCACAGTTGAATGGCCAGCCAATTGCTATGTTTTTCCTCAATTGAAAGAAATCATTATAAGCAGCCTTAGTAAGTTAACACATGTTTGGGGCAATGCTCCGAACAATGTTCAAGGCTTTCAAAATTTGAGATCTTTGGAGATATCAAGTTGTGACTCTTTAAGACACGCATTTACTCCTGCCATTGTTAGAGCAATCACGAACCTTGAGAAACTAGAGGTGAAGTGGTGCAAGTTAATGGAGAATTTAGTGGTCGGTAGCAAAGATGAAGAAGAGGGTGATTATAAAGAAAAGGGAAAATGAAAATTGTGTTTGATAGATTAGATTCCCTTACTCTCAAGCAACTCCCAAACATTGCAAGCATTGCCCAAAATCTTATGAGTTGGAATTGCCATCCATAAGAGAGTTGACAATCGAAGATTGTCCAAAACTGAATATATCCTCTCTGCTAAATCAAGCATGTTCAAAGCACAACAATGTCACTGTCACATCTGGTCTTAACAATTTTAAAGAAAACCACTCAAGGACTGCTACTTGGAACTTTGGATGTATACCATTGTGTTCCAAATTGATTCGTCAAGGCAACACAAATAAGAAAAATGATGAGGTACAATCTCGTCACAAACATATATATTACTTTTGATTTTTTATTTCTTCTTAATTTATTAAAATAATTTTAAAGATAATGCATATTGGAAAAAGAACTAAATTTATCACCCACGAAGATTTACTAGATCTCTAATTTTTGTATTCTTCTCACTTTCTTCTATAATTTACTCTACTATTCCAAATTTTGATAAGTCTCTTGTTTAACAATATTCCCTATGATGATGCAGACTATGATGTTACCACATGATCATGTCCTTTCCTTTTCTGAAAGAAAGACAAATCTTGAAGAACTTCATGTAAATAACTGTGAATTGCATGATGAATCATATCAGCAAGAAGGAGATCAAACAATGATGAGACATGTCCCAACCATAGACGGGTACTTGTTTCCAAAGTTGACATCTTTGAACCTGCAGTACTGCAACAAAATCAGGGTCCTGTTATCTCTTCCATCATTCAGAAGTCTTGAATGTCTTGAGAAACTAGAAGTAGCTAACTGTAAGAACATAGAAGAAATTATATCTTCAAAAGAAAATGAAGCAAGTGCAAATATGATTCTGCTCCCTAGATTGCAGGATCTAGTTTTTGACAGCCTACCTAACCTCAAGGCCTTCTGTCAGGGTTCCTATCATTTTGATTTCCCATCATTGAGAAAGGTGAGAGTTGAAAATTGCCCCAACATGGAAGTGTTTTCCCAAGGATCTTTCATTACACCTATGCTTGATGATTTCAAGATGATTGGACCACATGGTAGCAATTACGTACACAAGGGTGACTTGAATACTGCTATTCAAGGATTTAAGGCCTTTGTAAGTCAAATCTTAAAAGCAAATTTCATGATCTATTAGAGAATTATAGTTTAATAATTAGAATTTATTTGGTAATGCATTGTTTTATCTTATTATATAATTATATCTTCACATATTTTAATGAGTTTAACGAGATATTATATATGAATTCATTGAATGATAGCAACTCATCATTGAATATCAATGTAAATTTACATTGAATTCTAATGATTAAAACATGCATGTTGATAATTGATTAGGTAGCCATCAATCAGCTGGTCTTTTAGAATAAAAGTAAGGTTAGAATTTTGGAAGACACACTAACGAATGTTTTGTAGGTGGAGTTATGTGAACTAGAGATGTTGAGGGGGAATAATGAAGGGATATTCAAATTCTTCATCTCAATCTTAGAAATGGAAATCACAAAGTTTCATAAGCTATTGAAACTCGTTCCGTTCAACGAGATACACATGTTTCAAAATATGAAGAACTCACAATAAAAGAATGTGATTCACTTGTTGAGGTGTTTGAATCAAAAGGAGGAGTGATAGCAAAGAAAGGATATGCAAGCACACATTATGAGATAGAAAGGATGTTCTTGGTAAACTTACCAAAACTAAGGGACATTTGGGGACCCAATATCATGAGGCTCGTAAGCTTTAACAAGCTGACAATGATTAGAATTGAAGGATGTGCCAATTTAAAGAGTGTGCTCTCCCATTCCATGGCTAAATGCCTTGTTCAGCTTACAGAACTAACCGTTGAGGATTGTGAGATAATGGAGCAGATGGTTACAATGGAAGATGAGATCATGGATAACAAAGGCAGTAAGGTCAAGACTTTGTTTCCCAAATTGTTGAAATTAGAGCTTACTAGTTTGCCGAAGCTGGATTGTGTTTGTTCAAGAGATTATAGCTATGATATCCCATTATGTGATGAAGAGGAAGAGAATGAGGAAATAAATGAAAAGCAGCAGGTTCAGATCTCATTTCCACAATTACAAGAACTGATTTTGAAGGATTTGCCTAGCCTTAAGTGTTTCTGTCCAGGAGCATATGACTATGACCCCATGCTCTCACCGTATTGCATGAAAGACTACACACAAGTTGCAACCTTTCCCAATGGAAATATATCCATAAGCACACCAAACCTTCATGAGGTATCTCACTCAGCTGAGTACCTTTTTTTGGCAATCGCATCCGCACAATGGGAGATGTTAACTTGACAATACATTATATTCAAAATTCAGAGCACTACAAGGTATGCACATGAGATAATTAACAAGTACATGGAATTGGCTAATTAATTAATTTTGATCAATGATGTGCATGTGCAGGAGGAGTTGCAAAAGCTAGAGACATTTAGATGTCTTGACCAACGTCAATATCAGCTCTTGCTGGCCTACATCACAAGGGTAACAGAGCTTGAACTTGAGAGCTGTCACAAGCTATTGAGTTGTGTCCCATCCAACATGATGCACTTATTCCAACAGTTGGAAAACTCCGAGTACAAGAGTGTGGTTGCCTCGAAGAGATATTCGAACCAAATGTCTATGAAGGGATGGAATTGTCCAGTTGGAATTGCATTCACTGCCAAAACTAAAGCACATTTGGGGAAGTCCTGCCTCGATGTCCGGCTTTCAGAACTTGTGCAAACTAATCATTAGTGAATGCCATGATTTGAAATTTGTGTTTCCTGATGCTTCCGTAGCCAGAAGCCTTCCACAACTAGAAGAGCTTGAAGTGAGGGAATGCAAGAAGATGGAAGAGATCATCCCAGACAACAATACTAATGATTCCATACCAAAAGGGGCCAAGATCATATTCCCATGGGTACTCACAATTAGGCTTACGAAGCTACCCGAACTTAATTGTTTTTGTCCAGGCTTTTTCCATTTTGAGCTGCCATGGTGTTATGATATAACTATTGAAGAATGCCCAAAGATGGAGACCTTCTGTTATGGAACCTTGTACACACCAAGTCTATATGACTTCCATGTGGAAGGGAGAAAATTCAATAAAGAGAAAGATGTGAATGAGGTGATACAAGAGATGCGAGGTCAATAATAATTATGAAGCACAGTCAGGTGAGTAGTCGAATAAATGAGACTTTATTTTTGTTTTGATTTTTATCATTTCACCTTGCTATTTGTTTATCCTTTTTCCTGAACGTGTTATTTGTTGTAATTTATGATCCAAGTAATCTTTACCCCTTCGTGTTGGTTCACTCAAATTTCTGAGTACTTCCAGTATGTTTGCTTCCTATTGTTTATTGTGTCAAGTGAATTTGATTGTTCTTTGGGTATGTTATTCACAATAGAATAAAGAACAATAGCATAAAACTCTATATAATAATGTCTAATAGTATAAGGTTTGATAAACTTTTAATATTATATAGTGTTTAGAATAATACTATATAAGATATTATATTTTACATTTTGTAGTATCACCATTTATTTATAAATAATTCTAACACCTTAACTAAATATTAAATAAAATAAATAATAAAAAATAGGAATTTCAATTAGTTATTCAAATATAATTTTCAAATATTATATTTATGTAATTAAAATTTAATTTATATTAAACATTATTATTTCAAGGAATTATATAAATAAAAATATTATTTTATATTTTTAATCATAATTATTTAAATTTAAATTATTAATCTTTACTTTTATATATTACATATTATTTACAGTATTTATTTATATATTTTACTAGTTAATAATTTATAATTTTTATATTATATATTATTTTATTTTATTTATTATTTATAAATTATAGTTATTTTTATTTATATTATAAATAACTAAATTGATATCATATAAATAATTTTATTTATTTATAATAATAATTTATTTATTTATTATAAATAATTTTATTAAAAATTATTTTTATTTTTATAATAATAATTATTATTATTAATTGGAGAATGATTTTATTTTAATAAAATAGTAAAAAAAAAGACCTTATATGTTAATTACTAATCTAACCTAATTCGGCCTCCCTATGCTGTATTATCTTACACAGTATTTTGGTATATGAGACGGTTATAATGTATGAACTTATACAATATGTTGGCTATATCAAACAATGGATAAAAGCATTATGTATAGTATTAACTTATATTAATTATCACGTCTAATACATTATAACAAACACACTCTAAGCCGTTGACATGCTTGATAGGATAAGGGTTGATAGTATAAGGGGTAATAGGATAAGGCTTATAGTATAAAGCTTGATAAAATTTTAATACTATACGTGTTTGGTGTAACATTGTATAAGATATTCTATTTTATATTATGTAATATCATCATTTATTTACAAATAATTCTAATACCTTAAATAAATATTGAATAAAATAAAATATAGGAATTTTTATTAATTATTTAAATGTAATTTTCAAATGTTATATTCATGTAAGTATTTATTAATTAAAATTCAATTAATATTAAATGTTATTATTTATTTCAATATTTTATAATTATGTATTATTTCAATAAATTATACAAATAAAAAATACTATTTTATCTTATTTACAATATTTATTTTTATTAAGTATTTATTATTTTATTTTATTTATAACTAAACTGATATCATATGGAATTAACCCATGAAATGACGTTATTATGCAAACGATAATGCGTTTGGTCGAGTGACATTGCCTGCCTTTATGTTCAGCATTATGTGATAAATTCCCTCTTTCTAGTTGTTGGGGATGCGTGCTGTCTGCGTGACATTCTTCCATCCAAAATTTTGCAAGTACTCATAGCATTTCATAATTTTCAGCCAAGCAATCAAGTGGTAGTGATCAAATACAGGTCACTTATTCTATTCATAGTTTCTGATTGAATATTTGAGCAGGGAAACTACTTTATAGCTTAAAGGTTTTTTTCGGATCCTGATAGCATTTCGTGGAGGAAATTTATCACGACAAAATGTTTTATTTCCTTCTTATTTTTTTGCTTCAGATTAGATAAGTTGGAAAGATCAGTTCCAATACTCCAAATGCTAATAAGTTCCCTGCTCCGATGAAAGGCACCAGAGCATGGAGGCAAGAGTTCAAACTGGGGAATATCCAATTGGTCTGTTTGAGCTATTTAGTTTATGAAATTGTGTTTTAAGATTAAATGGTTTTTTCCCATTTGATATTTGTGGCAGTTACAAAAGGGCATTGAGCGGATAAACTTTTTTTTTTTTTATTTGTGGTACAAAATTTATTTTCTTTTAAATCACTTATTTTCTAGCTTATAATTGGATTTTTATCATTAATAAATGAGTGAGAATCAAGTTACATAGGTTTAATTTTAAGCAACTATTATATCATTGAATAATTTTTCATTGGATTAATTTTTAACAAAACCTACTATTGGATTAGAAATTCACGTCATGTAATTCATGTCTATACAATTTTAAATTAATCTAAAATTATTTAATATAACGATGATTTTTGGCTTGAAAAATGCCCTCCCCTCTATTTTAGCACTCCTATCCTTTGAGAGATCATGAAAATGCATCTCCACTACAAGAAAATTGACATTTAGTGATAGCGAAAAATCATAGATAAAGGTATAGAAACTATGGGTATAGTAACAAAATACCTATACCCACGAACAACTTGCTCCATGAGATCTAATTGACTATAAGCACGGTTTTTTGTTCGTCACTATAACATTCAGTGAAAGAATACATGACCGTCATGAAAGGTCATAGACATGTATACCCCGGTTGCTCTGTTGTCACTAAAGGTTTTAGTGATCATCCTAAAAATCATCACTATAGCTTTTAGTGATGGTTTACAAAATCATATATTTCGTGAGTATAGCTTATATATATATATATATATATATATATATATATATATATATATATATATATAATGTGTGTGTGTATTATTGGAAAAAAAAACGTGGGTATATGTTTGCGACCCATTTTATTAATTCTCAAATATTGCAATAACATAAGAAAACTCTAATCTTATTGAAAATAATATCAAATCCAAAAACATAAGTGTTGATATCACAAGCAAATGAAACTATAATAGGTATCAACATCATAAAGAAATAAAGCTATATTAGGTGTTAACATCACAAAGAAATAAAACTATGTTAACCGAGAGAGATACATATACTAAAGCTCAAGTTTAAATGTTGCATACAAAATACAATTCCTAACATAATGGGCACAAGTCTTGATAAAGTTGAGCAACTTAGCTTTTACCTTTTACCTGCAAATTGTAGCAAAAATTAATAGCAGTGCAAGCCAATAGTGAAATGAATATAAATCTCAATAAGAATTAACCAAGGTAAATATGTACTGTTTTCATTGCCTTCATTATTGTCAAAACTTCGAGAATTTGAATGACTTTGATCATTTGGGACACTAGAGGCATCTGAAACCTACAGAAAATAAAATAAAATAAAATAATTGCACAATGGGTGGAATGGGACTAATGTGCCAATTCATATAATCCTTAGGCAACAGTCACAAAACGAACTAATCTCTGATAACTAACTGCTAACTTCACGAACAAATCCAACTAATCTCTAATACTAACTGAACTCTGACCCTATAGTAATAATTCCTTGCAAGTTGGAAGATGCTTACTTGGTTTCTCTTGGTTGGGAGAATAGTAGTACAGTTGTGTCCTAAATTCCTAATCATATCGAGTAACAAAACGAAAATGGATTAAAAGTTTTGGTAATGGACAAGGCTAGGGTACTAAGGGCAAGTTCTCTAAATTCATAGTCACAATCAGGCATACCAAAGTCCACAATACAAGAAAAACAAAGGAAATAGTCCTCCCTGTAGTTGTGTTTGAAAAATTGTAATAAGAGATAACATAACTTCTGGTCTTAATTATGCGTTTTTCAAACTCATTGTTGTTAACTTGTTATATCAGATTAGTGTTGTTACTACTAGTATAAATCTTCCAAGAGCATCCGAGTTAATGGACCTAGCTACACTCTTCCACTTAACAGAAGAATTAAGGAACAGATTAAATTACTATTTAAAGCATTACGTTGAAGAGAAGCTTGCAAAGTACTCTGCAGAATTATAACTACACGTTCAAATCAAACATTGAGAAGGATGAGTAGGCACAAACCTTCTCAGGATAGATCATATTTCCAGGAAACAGTACTGCTATAAAGCAGACTTATTTCGTAATGGAAAACTCATTTAGTTACAGGAGCATGATGATTTATTTAACATGGTCTATAATTGTTGGAATATAGAATTGAAAAGCAAGAAGCCCTCGAATGTATGTTTCGCTCCGTTTTGATGGATCATTCATTCAGTCTCTAGACTCCAATACGAAAATTGAACTGAGACAAATAACTCCTTTTTTAATTAAAAAAAAGAACAAACTAAACTAACATACCTAATTTTCAATATGGTTCAGCTAATTTGAACCACTCCCAGTCTTCACACTATGGTTCAGCTAATTTGAAAGGTCTAAATACTCTAAGCAGATTCTTTGAAAGGTGTTAAAAGAAAAATAAAGATTCTCAATATGGTCTAATTTTCTCCAATCAGCTGCCAAATTTGACTATGGTTCAGCTGATGTATTGTGAAAGATCATTTTCATTTCAGTTTCAAGATTTTGAAAAGAATATATTGAAAATTGGAAATGAAAGCTTGAAAACTGAATGACTTGACAATTGCTAACTATATCGATTCTAAGCTGGAAGAACATGAAACAAAAATGAACTTGACAATTGAACAAGTCAACAAGAATGAACTAAACTTAATTTTACATTAAGGTTTTTGATCTCGCAAACTAGCTACATTTAATCCCAAAATGAACCCTAAATCATGCTCAAAGAATCTTAGGGGCTGATTGCTTTGCAGTTTTAGCTTTTAATTTTTAGTTTTTAGTTTTAGATTTGTAAAGGAAAAAAAAAAATGAAAACTCAAAATTTCACTTTTAACTTTTTAGCTTTTCCTTCACAAATCTGGAAATGAAACTGGAAACTGGAGCAAACAGGCCCTTAGAAGTCGAAAAGGAAAAAAAAAACTGAGAAATATAGAAGAATCCAAGATATGTATGATGGGATTATAACTAGCGTAAGCACTCAAGATGGAGTAATAAAGGATATTCCTATATAGATCAGACTACAATAAAGGTCAAACTTGAGTTCATATCTCTTCACACTATTCTTGGATATGCTTACCGAGCATATTCAAGACCCACCAGTGCTTTGGTGTGTGTTGTTTGAAGACAATATAATCTTGATAGTAGGATTGAGAGAAGAAATAAACAGAAAGTTAAAGTTGTAGAGAAAACCTTTGGAGGTATGTGGGTTTCATAAGCAGAAGTAAGATAGAGTATATGGAGTACAAATTTGCCAAGAGACACATTCTAACTTTGAAGTGAAACTTGGAGATGATACCATACCACAAGTCACAAAATTTAAATATTTGGGTACTATCATTCAAAGTGATAAAGAGGTAGAGGGAGACGCTAACCATAGGATCCAAGCAAGATGGTCAAAGTGGAGAGGCTTTGGGTTTATTTGTGATAAAAAAAAAATACCACTAAATTTTAAGAGTAAATTCTACCGTACCCATTAGACCGGCTTTGTTGTATGGAACTGAATGTTGGGCAATGAAAGGTTAACATGAAAGTAAGCTACATGTGATGAAGATGAAGATGTTGCGATGAATGAGTGGCCTCATAAGACATCATAAAATAAAGAATGAATACACTAGAGAAAAATTGGGTGGCGCCTATCATAAAGAAGATGATAGAATCTCGTCTTAGGTGGTTTAAACATATTTGGAGGAGACTTGTAGAGGCCTTAATAAGGAGAGTGGACCAAATGAAGAATAACATTATAAAAAAAAGTAAAAAGATCTAGGAAAACTATAGGGGAAATAATAATAAAAAATTTAAGTGTCAGGATTTTATCATGAATATAATATATAATAAAGCTATGTGGTATCGCTTGATCCATGTAGCTGACTTTACTTAGTGGGAGGCTTAGTTGTTATTATTCGTCCTCAATTTATACATCATAGCATATTTAAATCTCTTTTTCAAATCTGATGTTCCTTACGTTGCTTCACATGTTCATATGCAACATTTAGTCAAAGATCATTATTTGATGAAAATATGCATTCGAAAGTGTTGAACTTAACTTATGGCCTTTTCTTTTGTATAATTATGATTATGATAGGGCTCAAAACATAGAACTATGGTGTTTGTGGAAGGCATTATGGAGTGAAGATCTAAAATCCTAGAATATATGCTGGCCGTCTCCAAATAACACAAAATTATTTTGAATCATGGATGGTGACTTTAAAGGGGGATCTTCAATAAATAAATAAATAAAATTGGATGTGTATCTTTTTTCTTTAATTGTGTGTGTGTGGTGGTGGTGGTGGTGGGGCTGTGGAGTTATTTGGACAATGTAGAGATGCAGGAAGGAATAAGATCATTTTGATTGAAAAAAAGTGAAATAGTGGAGGCATTGGAGTAAATGAAATTTCCAGAGCAACGGACTTGCGGAAAATATACGATATAACCTTACCGAATTGATTTTCTACAGAAGAAGCTGTTATCAAGCTGTTTGTGTATTGTTGTCGCTGTTGTGAAGCATCTTTGGCCAGTATGTTATGTAGCTGTTATGAGAATGCAGGGCGTTATACTCTCTGTTATGCTAGTTTTGATGTGTACTGTTGTCTTTCTTTGTGTTTTATTAGTTTATGTATCAAGGGAGATACAGATATGATGTAGATTTTTGCATTTTCGTTTATGTTTTAATTTAGAGTAAAATTATATTTTGATCCTCAAAAGATTTTTAAATATTTTTCTTTTAACACTTTACCCTCAAAATATTAGGCATTATAATATTGCAGTCTATAATTATTGTTTTTGGTCGGAAAATGGGTAAATGACCATTTTAATCTTTAAAAGAGTAATATGTCAACAAATTCACCCTAAAAATATTCTATTCGTTTGTGGTATCCCAATAATCAATTATGTTATTGCTAATTAGCTCTCTGTTAATAAAAGGCATTCTAAAGTCTAATTCATTTGGAAATTGATCTTTTAAGGTTTAATTTATCAGTGAATTAATCTTTTAAGAATCAAGTTATCAGCGAATTGATCTTTTTGATCTTTAAGAGATCAATTTGTTAGCATCTTTTAAGGATGTTACGGGCAACTAATTTGAGGTGATATGGGCAAATAAAATATTTTTTAAGGATGAATTGATTTTTTGAGAGTCAAAATTATAGTTCTCTCATTAAAAAAAAAAAGAAGATAACAATAGATTGCAATATTATAAAGATAAATTTTTTATGGGATTTAAGGAAATGTAATTGATCTTTTGAGAATGAAAGTGCTAAAATAAAAATCTTCAAGATTAAGGAGTAGTTTTACATTTTATTAATTTAATTTTACTCCAAAGTTTTACTTCCCGCCTGATGGTTGTAATTATTGAAAAATGGCAAGGGCAGAAATACTAGTAGCTTATAAAATTACTTGCTTTTCTTATATTTTGGAATGCATCATTTGTAAGCTTAGCATATTATTTGCTTCTTACCATCAAAGTGTAAATTTTGGAGAACAAATCCTTCTCTTCTTTAACTCTTCCTTTTGGTGAAAGCAAATTCTTTTCTGCGGCCATAGGTTGCTACTTGGTTGGTCAAGGAATTGAACCTAGTCTTCTTCACCTCAATTTGTTTGTTGTGAGTTCTATAATACACACAAACACACATCAATTCCTAAACCTATGTTTCATTTGCAATCTCATCAACCTGAACATACACATTAATTTGGCACTCGCTGTATATGCATTCTACAATCATCACTCGTTGTTGGCACCCATAATTTGCTTTCATGCGATCATCTCAACACTGATTAGCATCTCCTCTTTAAATCAAAAGCTACTACTATATTCCTGCTCGAGGCTGCTTATTTCTGGTAAGCTTTCCTAATATTCTTGCTGATAATTGAATGTATGTGTAGTTTCAGATAATATTTTTCATTTTCATTTCTTATTTTTAAAATTAATTATAAGAGTGTCGATTCATATATAATCTGTTTTCTGTTTTTTAAATTTTGTGGAGAAAATATTATGAAAAAAGTATTTTAATTTTAAAATTATGTGTGTGCGTGCACGTGCTTTCTTTTGTGTGTGTTTTTGAATTTTACTTTCCATTACTGTGGAATGATTCCAATATATTTGACTAAGGATATACTTCTATTTTTTTTTGTTAATATATACTTAAGATTTTATGCTCATAGTAACGTATATTAACAACTATGAATTAGATATGTAATATAGGGTTTCAATTTAACATTAATCGATCTGTGTCCAAAAAATGAAGAAGAAGATGAATTACGTCATACCACATACGCGAATATAAATTGGTTGAATCTAAGTTGAATCATGAACTATCCATTAACCTACTCATGTAAATAGTAGAAAGTATTAACGGTTAACATGCATCTATCCGTTAGGAGCTAGCTTGGACCCACCGATAACACCTATAAAGATCTCTAAGAATTTTTTCCTCCCTTATTTTTATCCTAGCTAAAACACCTCTATTGAGATACAATGCCAATATGCCAATCCAAGCAGAATCTTGTTATGCTCTAATGTTTAAATATTGCAGGATCCTGTTATCTTGATATTATATTTGAGATTAAGCAAGTTATTTACACTTAGTTAAAAATCTTGTTATGCTGTGATAATAATTACCATTATCATTTACGTTGTTCTGATTACTATTGATTTTTACAATTAAAATTTATTACTCACAAGATTTGCTTTAATCATTAACTATTTTATTAAATGATTAGAATATTCAACAATTATTAACTATTTTACAGGCAAGCTCTCTGCATTCTGAATCGTCGTGTTTGTTTTTCTGTCCTCTCGATACTGACTACCTCCTCTTAATTCAATCAAAAGCTATTATCTCTCTACTTTTCCTCGAGGCTCAATTTGGTAAGCTTTTCTAAACGCTTCTGATATTTTTTTTTTCCTTTGGATTGAGTTAGTTCATCTTTTTGTTTTACTTTTGCTTATGTATACTTTTCATTTTTCATATACTATGAAATAATTTTCCTATTTTTTCAAAGAAAAAATTCATAAAAATTTTTATGTCTATAAAATGCGTATTTAGGAGCGACGATAATATTTTTATCTTAAACCAATAACAGGATTGTGAATTAGATAAATTAGAATGCATTTAAATTATAGAGATTAAGGGTATGTTTATTTGAGATTTAAAAAAAAAAGTGATTATGAAATTCAAATTTTATATTTAATTAAAAAAGTTAAAAAAAACTGATTTTTTTTAAAAGCTACTTTTTTTACAAAAAAATCTGAAAACTTATTTTTATGATATTCTAATTTTTTTAAAAATTATTTAAATATAAAATGTAATTTTTTTAATGAAAAAAGTGATTTTTGAGATTACAGAATTCCAAACAAATGCACCTTAATTTTAGAACATTATTGGTAGTCTAAATATATAGACAATTAATCATTGTTTTCTTAATAACTTCTTAGACAAATATGATAAGAGTCAAATTTTTTTTATTTATGTGATTACATGAGAGTAAATAATTGTGTAGATAAATTATACTATAGTGCCTCAAAATTACATCCTAAATTATATATAGATGTGTCGAGGTGACATATATGAAAATCTAAATAATTTTTTTTATGTTGTATTTGAATTGAATTGAAAATATCTTAGCATTGGCTACCAATTGACATATATATTAATTTAAATAGAATTAAATATATTTTCTGTTTTTGAGAATACAGTTTTTTTTATATTAGTCCTGAAAAAAATTGTTTGACTTAAATTCTCATTTTTCATATAACTTATATCTCCTTGAGCAAGTGGCATATTACACACTCAATCAACAACAGAAAGAGCCACGTAGGTCTTGCTTATATTTGGGGGTGAAAACATATCAGATTAGGTTAGGTTTTACTCTTAACAAGTTGGTATATAAATATTTGGCTTGAGTCTAGTCTATAGTTTGCTACGGCTATTTTTAAAGCCTAAAATTGACATGTTCACAAGTGTTCTTTGGCTTGAAGCCTAAACCTCACCTATTCAAAGTTTGCAATTATGAAAAAGACAAATAAATAAATAAAGACAAATGCAAAGTAAAAAAAAATACAAATAGAAACATAAACACCGTAGAGTGTAGATTTGCAAAGCAAGTACATGTAATATATAAAAGTTAAAACTTGCCATAAGAATTGCAAAATTGTGATTGGTTTAATTTGGTGGTAGAGCGAAGTGACAACTTCACGAGAGGCTGTTGTAGTAAGACATTCAATCATAATAGACACACTAATGCACACATTTCCTGCTCAACAAAAGACGCCAAAAGAAACTTTTAAACGGTAGATACTTAAGAAACATCCATATGCAACATATAGAGCTCCAAAAGCACTCTTGTGACTCCATCCTTGATTGAGATTCAAACAATGACAAAATACATCCCAATACACCCAAAAAGGTGATAACCCCTTTGACAAAAAAAAAGAAAGTTGATAACCCTCCCAAGAACCCAAGGCTGCCAGGGTATACTTAGGCGGACATAGAAGTTAGAAAACCATCAACAACTATTCTTCCCAGTTAATCTTTGCGGCGTTATTCCCTTTTCTTTTCCTAATAATTTGAGGAGAAGGCTAAGCAATTAAAAAGGGATAAAGTATCAAACAACTAGGATTCACTAGACTCTTATGAGAATAGGATCAAAAGATAATAACCTTGCACCTGCTATAAAGGATCAAAAGCTTACAACATAAAGCTCAAGTTCTGCTTTTTTTGAGCTATGGAATCATCAATTGTTGACTTTCCCAAATTAGGCAGCATGCATATGCACTAGCAAGAGCATATCAGACATTCAAGATCACTATAGAGAATATCCACCACACAACACAAAACTTACACCAATGCCTGAATTAAGATAATTATCTAAAAATTAACCTCAATAGAAGTCTTGAAGGTTGAAGCTCTTAACTCATTTCACCTATACTTAACAAATTGTCAAAAAAAAAATTCCAATTGAAATCACCTGAAAAAGGACCTAAAAGAAACGTAGCCCAAGACGCTTCTGTAAACAAGTCACATATTTGATGCAATCATGCAAAATATAGTCCCAAAAAAACTCATACGTAAGAGAGAAGCTTGGAACACGTATAAGGAATCTCCACACCCTACTCCAAATTATGAATAGCATATATTAAAATTTCAAGAGCAAGGATACCAACTACTAAAGCTTTGACTTCATTGTCCAACTTTACTCCTTTTCCATTTTCTCTCGCAAATTTCTTGCTTGCTATTTTGGACACGGTTCGATTAGACGCTGACGAGGCATGAGATCTTTCTATGGCTAC
Organism: Dalbergia oliveri; assembly: GCA_030441495.1. Classification (NCBI taxonomy): domain Eukaryota; kingdom Viridiplantae; phylum Streptophyta; class Magnoliopsida; order Fabales; family Fabaceae; genus Dalbergia; species Dalbergia oliveri. The sequence goes on from JAMLFY010000008.1 coordinate 20,799,429, forward strand.
AGGAGATGGATCAATGAGGAAGAGAGAAAAGGGGTCTTTTGTCCAAAGAGAATCTCCCCATTTTGTGTTCTTACAAGCATTTATAGGGTCCTTACCATGCTCTCTCCATGATCCACTTCATTCACATCACACAAATCTACTTAACCTTCCCTTATCCATTTGGTTGTCTCATTAGCCCCCTTTTGCCCGCAACCTATGGCTACTTTCTGAGTGTCATGTACCCATTGGTTGCGCTGGTCAGCCAAAGGCGGCAGTAGGCCTTTTGGCAGCTATCCAGTGGGCCCTTTTACCATCATTAGCCTTGGTTGTCTCACCTACTCTGCCCACTATTTCCTTCTTGTACCCCTTCATGCAGATTGTCCTTTACCTTCCAATCATACTCGCGTGCCTTGCTACTATTTTAGTTTTACACATGTCTGTCTATCCTCCTCTAAAACATTAGCCCCTGCTCAATGTGAGACGAGGGCCATCTACCGAGTCACTTTGAGCATTATCTTATTCCCTCATGCTCGCTCTGGTAATTCCGCCTTGCTACTAATCTTATTAAGCTTTCAACGCCTTGCTGTCCATCGTTTACGTTCTTATCTTCCCTCGTTATGCTTCTTCATTAGCTATTTATAGGCAAAAGTTGGAGAGAGTCATATCACAATGCTACGTGTCATTCATGTGTTGGTTGAATGAGGTGGTTTTGTCTTACGGGTAATGAGATGAACCAATGTCATAAGAGGTAATGAAATGAGGCTCTGCATTTCCTCAACACACATCCTCTGGGGTCTCCGCCTACAAATTTTGCCTAAGAGTCTCCGCCAAGGGATCTCCGCTGAGGGGTAGTGGTTGAGCCATCATTAGGGTTTCTACAGGAGTCTACCTGGAATCTTCACATATGAGTCTCGCCTGGGATCTCTCATAGGAGTTCCATCCAAAGGTTACCGCCTGTAGGTGAGCCATCACCGCTGGGCCTCCACCTGAAGTCCTGCCTAAGGGTTACTCCCAATTAGCCCCCTACTCAATTAAGAGGTATAGCTTTTTATTGAGCATGCTTTAAGTCTTTGCATTTTTTTTTTCAAATTATGTAATTTCCCAAAGGTCCTTGGCTAGGGTGTTCAAGTTATCTTCACCTGAGGGTCTTGGCTTGGGGTCTACACTTAGGGGGCTTGAACATTCTTTGCCCAGGGTTCCCGCCTAGGGGTTCAAGCCATCCCTCCTAAGAACGCCCACCTAGCTAGGTGGGTTCCTGTCAAAGCGTTTGCCCCTGCTAATGAAGAGGCTCTTTCTTTGGGTATACCAATTTTGCACCTCATGCGTACTAATACTGAGTGTTTAGGGAGATTTCCATCTTGATGAGTGGCATTACTTTGGGCGTGATCCATTTTGAGCTGAATTTTTTGCAAATCACTTAGCCCCAATCTCACTTATTTGGTTAGGTCTCTTTTGGATTCACTTATTTTGGGTAGTTTTGTTTGAAGAGCACTCAATTGGTGAAGCCCCAATTGACTACTCAGCATGGAGCTCGCGCTGAGCTGATATTATACACCATGTAGTTGTAAAGTCTTGCCTGACTATGCGGCAACAATGGCTTGTGAGGGCGGAAAATTTTTTTTAGCCAAACGATGGTATGGCCTTGCTAACCACTCCTGGCAGAGGCTCACGTGGGCATAACTTGTTTTCACCAAGGTGATATGGCCTCGCTCACCACAGCATCAAAGGCTCGCACAGGCATAATTTGTTTTCACCAAATGGTGGTATGTCCTCACTCACCATGCGGCGTCACAGGCCGCGCCAATTTGTTTTCACCAAACAGTGGTATAGCCTTGCCATTTTAGGCAACATCACACTTTGTGTGGCTTCGCTTTAGGAGGATCGCCATTTTAGGAGCTTAACTCATTCTAATGCATTTAAAGTAATGATGGCCTAACCGACTGAAATTTCAAAGAGGATATCAGTGCAACCTCCAAAATTTGCATATAGTGCTTCTTGATTCTTTCGAGACTAGATGGTTGAGGGGGCATGACCACAATTGAGCTTGACATTGTCATCAGGGCTCGCGGATCTCATGCTAGGAAGTGTTGGCAATGTGGTATCACTTGTTAGGTGGCGTGCTGCCAGGCCTCTATTATGTGATTCTCTCATGCCTCTCTAGTGGAGTCGCCAAATGTTTTGGACTTCAATTGGACGTGACGAGGCATGAGATCTCTATGGCTGGAGGAGATGGATCAATGAGGAAGAAAAAAATGGGTCTTTTGGCCAAAGAGAATCTCCCCATTTTTGCATTCTTACAAGCATTTATAGGGTCCTTACCATCTCCCCATGTTCCACTTCATTCACATCACACAAGTCTACTCAACCATCCCATGTCCATTTGGTTGTCTTATCCCCTTTTTTGAGCCCGCACCCTATGACTACTTGCTACATGTCATGTACCCATTGGTTTCGTCTGAGCCAAAGGTGGCGATAGGCCTTTTGGCAGCTGCATGGGCCCTTTTACAATCATTAGCCTTGGCCATCTCACCTACTCCGCCTCACTCTTTCCTTATTGTACCCTTTCAAGCAGCTTATCCCACTTACCTTCCAATCACACGCGTACCCTTTCTTCCGCCTTACTACTTTTTTAATTTTACACATGTCTCTATCCACCCTAAAACGCTTGCCTTCATCCCTATTCTACAATTCTTTCTCAGCCTCAAAATTACCTTCACTAGCCTCATTACTTCCTTCAGTTTCTTTCTTGCATCTCTTCATTTCCACCATCATTCTCCATTAACATATCTTCGATGTTGTTTTGATTTTGACAAATTTCTATAAAGCTTGGGCATTCACTATGACTAAACTAAAATTATCACTATGGTCAACACTATTCTTCTCTCTACAATCAGATTTGTATAAAATCATTGCTTGCCTTCCAATTTCTTTAATAAGAACATCATAAACCGCTCCATTAACAATAAAACAATACCACTACAACATGAAAGGAAGAAAGTGGCATATACTAATCTTGGCGCTTCAAAGGGCACTGATGAAGTTTTGTTATCCATGAAAATTACTTCACTCAATAAAGCACTATCTTTAAATATGATAGTACCAAGCATGTAATGGTATACCATAATGTTCCAACCATACTTTCCTTGTATGGTTACTACGTTCTTGTATGGCATTAATTACCTTCCTTTCATGACTAGAGAGTTGCATTAATCACCCTTTAGACCTTCACTTAGGCAAATTATCTCTGAACACTATGGCTTGGTTTGGTAGTGCTCTTTAAGGAAATGATTCTACATTTTAAAATGTATAGAGAGGTACTATTTGGCTTGACAAAATTTAGTGCGAATGTTTGACGAAGGTGTAAGGGAATGAAAACTAACCACAACAAAATGCAAGGGGAGGGAGAGTTTGTAACATAGATCGTGGTAAAAGCATGAATTTGAGTTCGTACCATTTATTATTTTCCAAAAGTGCAAGTTATTTTTTTTATTTGGTAAACAAAAAAGTTTAAACGCTTTTGATCTTGGCTTTTAAAAGTCAATACGCTTTTGAGAGCAACATGTAGGGTATTTTTAAGAGCTAATTTATACTCTCCAAAACTTAAAAGACTTGTATAACTTTACTCTTATTAATAATAATTAAAGTACAAATTGGAGAAAATGTATTGATTATTCACTTAACCAATGAATATAGAGAAGACAAGGTTTATATACAAAGGTTAACAAACCCATGTGTAGTAACTAACTAAACTGATATGAGAATAGTATGTGTAGCAGGTCAGGGCTAATTTTCTATTTTTGTTTACCTATATATTTTGTTAGAATATCTAATTCATTATATGTTTCCCTTGTTTGCTTTTACTTGCACGATGTCATAATTTAAAGACACTTGCTTTTTAGAGAAGATGGAGTGTGTTACAAGCCTTGCAACTGAAGTTGTCACAAAACTTGGAGCATTAGTGGTGGATTTTACTGTGAAGCAATTTAAATATATGATCCACAAGGACAAAATCATAGCCAATTTGAAGGCAGCACATGCAAATTTGAAGGTTATGAAAACAAAATTGGAAAGGATAGTGGATGCAGATAGAAGGAATGGACTCGAAATTACATCAGATGTGCAAGACTGGCTTCGTAAGGTGGAAGATATTGACAATGAGGTAGAAGGGTTCCTTAAAACTAAAGCTAACAAAAATAAGAAATGCTTTGGTGGGAAGTGTCAAGACCTAGCATTCAATTACTCTTTGGGCAAGCAAGCCACCAAAAGGGCACAAGATATTGCAAGCTTAAACGAGGAAGAAAGCAAGTTCAAGTTCATATCCTACCCAAAGTCTCCACCAAGACTTGGATCTTTAATCACAGAAGACATCAAAGCCTTGGCGTCTAGAACAGCAATTACAAAAGAGGTCATAGAGAAATTAAAAGATAAAAGGCTCAAAAGGGCTAGCATTTGTGGGATGGGTGGAGTGGGAAAAACCACATTAGTGAAAGAAGTGATCAAGAGCATAGAAACCAGTAAGCTATTTGATGAAGTTGTTATGGCAGTGATATCCCAAAATCCAGATTATGAGAAAATCCAAATTCAAATTGCTGATGGGTTAGGTATGGAGTACAAAGGGAAGAGTATGCAAGGAAGAGCAGCTGAGTTGCATAAGAGAGTTAATGGTGATAATAAAAGAGTGCTGATAGTGCTAGATGACGTTTGGGACGAGCTTGAATTTGGGTGCATTGGACTTCCTTCCCTTGAACATCAAAAAGGTTGCAAAATATTGTTCACATCACGAAATGCAAAGGTGTGCCAAAAGATGGGAAGTCAAGAGGATATTATCGTTCCTGTTTTGTCTAAAGATGAAGCATGGTATCTGTTTCGGGAGATGGCAGGTGATGTTGTCGATTTGCCTAATATCCACCACATAGCAAAAGAGGTTGCAAAGGAATGCGGAGGATTGCCCCTTGCTCTTGTGACTGTTGCGAGAGCACTTGGGAGAGAAAAAAAGCCTGTATGGAAAAATGCACTTGAGCAATTAAGAAACTCTCCATCATCTTCCTTCTCAGATGTGCAAAAACTGGTGTACTCGCGCATCGAGCATAGTGTTGACTTTCTGAGCAATGAAGAGCAAAAATGGTGCCTTTTACTTTGTGGCTTGTTTCCTGAAGACTTTGACATTCCTATTGAAAGTTTGCTGCGTCTAGGAATGGGGTTGGGAAAGTTCAAAGTTGATGGGCACTGTGGAAAACCAGAAACCTGGTGCACACTTTCATAGGCCATTTACAGAGGTGCTTCTTGTTGTTGGACAGCCATAAGCCTGAGTGTGTGAAGATGCATGATGTTGTGCGTGATGTTGTCATATCAATTGCTTCTAAAGCACAATATGGGCTTATAGTACAAGATAATGCTGAATTGAAGAGTCCAAAAGAAGGGAACTTGGATCATATCAAAGCAATATCTCTTCTTTTGGATGAGACAAAGGGATTAAAGAATGCCTTAGAGTATCCAGAACTTCAACTTTTGCAAGTACGATCAAAGAGAAAGGAGCCGAATCCGTGGCCTGAGGATTTCTTCCAAGGCATGAATAAGCTCAAAGTCTTAGCCATGGAAAATTTGAGTATTCCAACACTTCCATCACTTTTCCAAGCCTCAGCCAACCTCAATACATTGCAAGTAGAACATTGTGATGTCGGAGATATTTCAGTCATTGGTAAGGAACTTAAAAGACTAGAAGTCCTAAGCTTTGCCCACTCAAATATCAAAGAACTTCCAACCGAAATTGGGGAGCTAGGCTTTCTTAAGTTATTGGATTTGACAGGATGTGATGATCTTTACTTTATCTCTACTGATATATTGAGAAGATTATCTCGGTTGGAAGAACTTTACTTCAGGGTTCAAAATTTTCCTTGGGCGCATCACAAAGACGTTCTCATGGAGTTACAACATATATCTAATCATTTGAAGGTTGTTGAGTTCAAAGTGAGGAAGGTTGAAATTTTGCCGAAAGATTTGACTTTCAAACACTTAGAAAGATTTGGGGTACATGTACTTCCTGACTTTGGTGCTAATCATCGTCTTGGATATTTAGAGTCAAACAAATTAGAAATCACTTATGCAAATTCCAAGTCTATGAAATGTAGTTTGATGATCAAGGAATTGGTTAAGAAATGCGAAATTCTTGTATTGGAAAATGTGAAAGACTTGAAGAATGTTTTCTTTGAATTAGATGACTCGGAACTTCCGTTTCCATACTTGAAAGATCTAAGCATTTATTCATGCCCCAATCTAGAATATCTTGTTGATGGCATTGGTCCTTCCACAGCTTTCCCACAAATCCACTCCTTGTCTCTGAAATATCTTGTTAATTTAAGAGAGATATGCAATGTATCTGATCACTATGATAAGGAATTGACAATCAAGTTCTTAAATTTGGTGGAATTGAAGTTGAAATCTCTACCACGCTTGATTGGCTTTAGCAAAGCCATGGATTTGAATGAGTCCACTCAACCAATTAAAGATGTAAGTTAATTATGTTTTATTATTTGTTATGATTATAATAATTTTGTAGTTCTTTTGAGTTCAGACATTTGCATGTCATCTGATAATATATTATTTTAAACTCATGCATGTCAGTCACTTTATACTGGTTTTAACTTTCACACAAAATAGATTACTATAATAATCAACTTACTATCATGTATATTTATATCTATCAAAATTTATGTGAGGGTATTGTCCAATTACAACTCTACCTCCTTTATATGACGTAATTCTAATCCTTTAAATGAAGTCAATGGATTATATATAAAAGCTTTAATTTTGATTGGTGAATTAAATTATTCCATATGCTTTAAAAATAGACTATAAGGGAGACCAATGAAGCCATCTTTATAAATAATTTACTCTATTTATAACTAATGTGAAATTACTAAAAGTATTCTTGATGCATTAAAAATATTTGTCATGCAAATTGCTTTGTTCCTTTTAATTGGTTACGAAATATATGACAAATATGCCCAAAAAATTCCCTGATTGAATTTAAAATTCCTATTATATATGAAACATCACATTTTTTTTTTATCCATACTAACTTTATTAGAACTTGTCACAGGCTAATGAAATTGTTACTTCTATTGTACAGGAACCTCAAACTAGATTGAGTCAATCAGCCAAGTTAACAATGGTTGGGGATGACCAAATGTTACCTAGATCCCATCCAGAACCAAGGGATCATAAACTTTTGCCGGCCACTGGGAAGTTATTTTCAACTAAATGGATGCAACAGTTCCCAAAACTGGAAAATCTCGAGCTAGAAGATTGTGCATCTTTAGAGATGATATTTGACTTGCAAGGAAACTCACAGTTGAATGGCCAGTCAATTGCTGTGGTTTTTCCTCAATTGAAAACAATCAATATAGACAATCTTAGTAACTTAACACATGTCTGGGGTAATGCTCCGAACAATGTTCAAGGCTTTCAAAATTTGAGATCTTTGGTGATATCATATTGTGTCTCTATAAGACATGCATTTACCCCTGCCATTGTTAGAGCAATCACGAAGCTTGAGAAACTAGAGGTGAAGTGGTGCTAGTTAATGGAGAATTTAGTGGTCGGTAGCAAAGATGAAGAAGAGGGTGATTATAAAGAAAAGGGAAAATGAAAATTGTGTTTGATAGATTAGATTCCCTTACTCTCAAGGGACTCCCAAACATTGCAAGCATGTGTCCAGAATCTTATGAGTTGGAATTGCCATCCATAAGAGAGTTGACAATCGAAGATTGTCCAAAACTGAATATATCCTCTCTGCTAAATCAAGCATTTTCAAAGCACAACAATGTCACTGTCACATCTGGTCTTAACAATTTTAAAGAAAACCACTCAATGACTGCTACTTGGAACTTTGGATGTATACCATTGTGTTCAAAATTGATTCATCAAGGCAACACAAATAAGAAAAATAATGAGGTACAATCGCATCACAAAAATATATATTACTTTTTGATTTTTGATATCTTCTTAATTTTTCAAAATAATTTTAAAGATAATGCATATTGGAAAAAGAACTAAATTTATCACCCACGGAGATTTACTAGATTTCTAACTTTTGTATTCTTCTCACTTTCTTCTATAATTTACTCTACAATTCCAAATTTTGATAAGTCTCTTGTATAACAATATTCCCTATGATGATGCAGACTATGATGTTACCACATGATCATGTCCTTTCCTATTCTGAAAGAAAGACTAATCTTGAAGAACTTCATGTAAGTAACTGTGAATTGCATGATGAATCATATCAGCAAGAAGGAGATCAAACAATGATGAGACATGTCCCAACCATAGACGGGTACTTGTTTCCAAAGTTGACATCTTTGAACATGCAGTACTGCAACCAAATCAGGGTCCTGTTATCTCTTCCATCATTCAGAAGTCTTGAATGTCTTGAGAAACTAGAAATAGCTAACTGTAAGAGCATAGAAGAAATTATATCTTCAGAAGAAGATGAAGCAAGTGTAAATATGATTCTGCTCCCTAGATTGCAGGATCTAGTTTTTGACGGCCTACCTAACCTCAAGGCCTTCTGTCAGGGTTCCTATCTTTTTGATTTTCCATCATTGAGAAGGGTGAGAGTTGAAAATTGCCCCAACATGGAAGTGTTTTCCCAAGGATCTTTCCATACACCTATGCTTGATGATTTCAAGATGATTGGACCATATAGTAATTACGTACACAAGGGTGACTTGAATACTGCTATTCAAGGATTTAAGGCCTTTGTAAGTCAAATCTTAAAAGCCAATTTCATGATCTATTAGAGACTTATAGTTTAATAATTAGAGCTTATTTCGTATGTTTTGTTTTATATTATCATCTAATTATATCTTCACATATTTTAATGAGTTCAACGAGATATTATGTATTGAATTCATTGAATGATGCAACTCATCATCGGGTGTCAATGTAAATTTACACTGGATTCAAATGATTAAAACATGCATGTTGATAATTGATAAGGTAGCCGTCAATTAGTCTTTTGAAATAAAATTATGTCAGAGTTTTGGAAGACACACTAATGAATGTTTTGCAGGTGGAGTTACATGAATTAGAAATGTTGAGGTGGAACAATGAAGGGATATTCAAATACTTCATCTCAATCTTGGAAATGGGTATCACAAAGTTTCATAAACTATTGAAACTTGTTCCGTTTAACGAGATGCACATGTTTCGAAAAATGAAAGAACTCACAATAAAAGAATGTGATTCACTTGTTGAGGTGTTTGAATCAGAAGGAGGAATGATACCAAAGAAAGGATATGCAAGCACACATTATGAGATAGAAAGGATGTTCTTGGTAAACTTACCAAAACTAAGGTACATTTGGGGACCCAATATCATGAGGCTCGTAAGCTTTAACAAGCTGACAATGATTAGAATTGAAAGATGTGCCAATTTAAAGAGTGTGCTCTCCCATTCCATGGCTAAATGCCTTGTTCAGCTTACAGAACTATCTGTTCATGATTGTGAGATAATGGAGCAGATAGTTACAATGGAAAATGAGATCATGGATAACAAAGGCAGTAAGGTCAAGACTTTGTTTCCCAAATTGTTGAAATTAGAGCTTACTAGTTTGCCGAAGCTGGATTGTGTTTGTTCAAGAGATTATGGCTATGATATCCCATTATGTGATGAAGAGGAAGAGAATAAGGAAATAAATGATAAGGAGCAGGTTCAGATCTCATTTCCACAATTACAAGAACTGATTTTGAAGGATTTGCCTAGCCTTAAGTGTTTCTATCCAGGAGCATATGACTATGACCCCATCCTCTCATCGTATTGCATGAAAGACTACACACAAGTTGCAACCTTTCCCAATGGACACATAACCATAAGCATACCAAACCTTCATGAGGTATCTCACTACTCAAAGTACCATTTTATCGTTGGTAGCATCCGCACAATGGGAGATGTTAACTTGACAATACATTATATTCAAAATTCAGAGCAATACAAGGTATGCACACGAAATAATTAACAAGTACATGGAATTGGCTAATTAATTAATTTTGATCAATGATGTGCATGTGCAGGAGGAGTTGCAAATGCTAGAGACATTTAAATGTCTTGAGCAACGTCAATATCAGCACTTGCTGGCCTACATCACAAGGGTAACACGGCTTGAACTTGAGAGCTGTCACAAGCTATTGAGTTGTGTCCCATCCAACATGATGAACCTATTCCAACATTTGGAAAGACTTGACGTACAACAATGTGGGTGCCTAGAAGAGATATTTGAATCAAATGATTATGAAGGGATGGAATTGTCGGAGTTGGAATTGCATTCACTGCCAAAACTAAAGCACATTTGGGGAAATCCTGCGTCGATGTCCGGCTTTCAGAACTTGCGCGAACTAATCATTAGCGAATGCCATGATTTGAAATTTGTGTTTCCTGATGCTTCCGTAGCCAGAAGCCTTCCAAAACTAATTCTTCTTGAAGTGAGCAAATGCAAGAAGATGGAAGAGATCATCCCAGACAACAATACTAATGATTCCATACCAAAAAAGGCCAAGGTCATATTCCCATGGATACTCACAATTTGTCTTACGAAGCTACCCGAACTTAATTGTTTTTGTCCAGGCTTTTTCCATTTTGAGCTGCCAGGGTGTTATGATATAACTATTGAAGAATGCCCAAAGATGGAGACCTTCTGTTATGGAACCTTGTACACACCAAATCTATATGACTTCCATGTGGAAGGGAGAGAATTCAATAAAGAGAAAGATGTGAATGAGGTGATACGAGAGATGCGAGGTCAAAAATAATTATGAAGCACAGCCAGGTCAGTAGTCAAATAAATGAGACTTTTTTTGTTGTTTTGAATTTTAGCATTTCGCACTCGTCAGTAGCACCAACCCGTATTTAATTCTCTTTAATTCCTTGCTATTTGTTTATGCTTTTTCCTGAATGTGTTATTTGTCGTAATTTATGATCAAACTAATCCTTACCCCTTCGTGTTGGTTCGCTTAAATTTCTAAGTGATTCCAATATGTTTGCTTCCTATTGTTTATTGTGTCAAGTGAATTAGATTGTTCTTTGGGTCTGTTTGACATGCTTAATAATATAAGAACAAATAGTATAAGATTCTATATGATAAGGTAATTTTATAAGGTTTAATAAACTTTTAATATTATAGAGTGTTTGGAATAAATGCTACATAAGATATTATATTTTATATTTTGTAGTATCATTATTCGTTTATAAACAATTCTAATACCTTAACAAATATTAAATTAAATAACATAATAAAAATAGGAATTTTTATTAATTATTTAAATTAGTTTTCAAATATTATATTTATGTAATTAAAATTTAATTTATATTAGACATTATTATTTTTCAATGTTTTATAATTATTTATTATTTCAGTAAATTATATAAATAAAAATTTATTTTATATATTTTAATATTTTATACTTTTAATCATAGTTATTAAAGTTTAAATTATTAATCCTTACTTTTATATATTACGTATTATTTATAGTATTTATTTATATATTTTAGTAGTTAATAATTTATAATTTTTATATTATATATAACAGACTGAACGCTTGCTGGAACAGTAGCACAAATGATGGAGATGACATTGCTTGGGCGCTTGGCCATTTGAAATGACTAAATGATTTATGCTAGTAGAAGACTTTATTTGGAGGTTGAAGCAGTCTTTTTGCAGCTATTAAATAAAATAACGTGCCATGTAAACTGATTGCAACCTGTAACAGTATCAAGAACATTCAGTGTTCCCAAAAATGATTGGCACACTATAAACGCTACCTTCTTTTCGATGTAACTCTCTTCTTCTCTTATTGCTCGAATATCCCATCATGCCATTAATTAGTAAAGTACTTTTGGCTACTTCCATAAATTGTTATGATTCTTCTTATTTCATGACGTTGTGGCTGGAAGGCTTAAAATGTTATTATCCTATTTGTACTTCTCTTTGAATGAATTTTTTCTATCATATCACAAAATGGATAAAATTATTTGTCTTTATGAAAGGTTCTGCAAACCAGTGTGTCTTTCAATTTCGGCAAACAATGCTTAACATGTAGTTAAGTAGGCAAAGGTATTTTATTATTTTTAAGATGTGCAAATGAAATATGATATTTCAAGTCTAATTAATTTAGCATCAATATGTCATTTAAAAACCTTTTAAAAGTTATCCATGTGATAGCAATCTAGTGGAGTGTATTAGGTATCAGTTCTAGAATTAAAGGGAGAAGAGTGCTGAGAGAAGAGAGATTAGGATAGAAGGAATTGAGTAACTTGATATTTTTCACTTGAATGAATAATAGAAAGTACATGAGTAGTATTTATACAAATGGATTAAGGCTATCAGACTCTAACCAATCTGATCTAACAATACTAACAAACTTAACTAATTAAGACTAGTTATAACAGAATTTTAGCTTATGCTTATCACCTACCATCCCCCCTCAAACTCATGGGTGAGACAGCTTAACCCCAGTTTGCTTCTGAACTTCTCAAACAAGGCAGCAAGATAGTGGCTTGGTTAGTGTATCTGAATCTACTCTGCCACATGAGACAAACACTTGCCGCTTGCACAACTTTGTCTCTAACAAGTAAAGATCAATCTCGAAGTGCTTGGTCCTGTTATGCAAGATTGGATTGGCTGAGTGGACTTGATTAGATTGTCACAGAACACAGGAGGAGGGCCTGAGATGGGAATATGGAGTTCCTTGAGTAGAGTCTCCAGTGAGCTCTGCAAATGTAGCTGCTAAGCTTCTGAATTCGGCTTCTGCAATTGGACCTTGACACAACTGCTGCTTTTTGCTTGACCAGGAGATGAGGTTGTTTCCTAGATAAACACAAAAACCAGATGTTGATTTTTGGTCATCAATATTTGACCCCCAGTCTGAATCACAGAAGGCTAGCAACCTGAGTTCCTTACAGGGCTAAAAATCAAGCCATGCTTAGTTGTTCCAAGGTACCTTAGGATCCTCTAACCGCCTTCCAATGGTCATCAAGAGGGTTGTGCATGAACTGACTCACCTTGTTGACAGCATAGGACAAGTCAGGACGAGTGATTGTGGCATATTGAAGACCTCCAACCACTGTCCTGATAGTGAAGGGTCCTGAAATGGGAGCCCCACTTGCTAGAGTCTTAGAGATGAAGGCATAGGAGTTGGCATTGGCTTTGCATGTCATACCAGCCTTGGAAAGTAAATCATTGATGTACTTAGTTTGAGTCAGCGACACCACAGGGTAGGCTGTTAACTTAATTCCTAGAAAGAAACTAATTTCTCCTAGGTCTTTCAGAGCAAATGCTGTGTAAATCAGGAATAAGTTGAGAAATTTCTTGAGGACTTGAGCCAGTTATCAAGATGTCATCCACATATACAAGAATATAGATGACTGAAGTGGAAAAGAATCTAATGAAAAGGGATGTGTCTGTTTGGCATTGTGAAAGCCAAACTTGAGTAAGGTGCTGCTAAGTTTATTGAACCATGCTCTAGGGGCTTGCTTAAGTCCATAGAGAGCTTTTGTCAATTTGCAGACATGAGTGGAAGGTACTTGCTCAAATCCCTCAGGTTGTGTCATGAAAACCTCTTCTTGTAGATCTCCATTGAGAAATGCATTGTTGAAGTCAAACTGCCTTATTTTCCAACCCTTGGTTAGTGCAATAGAAAGCACAAGTCCAGGAGATGGCTTAATGACTGGACTAAATATTTCAGCAAAATCCAAACCTTCCCTCTGATGAAATCCCTTGGCCACTAGCCTGGCTTTATATTTTTGTAGAGATCCATCTGGATGTCTTTTAACCCTGAACACCCATTTGTAGCCTATGGGGTTAGCATCAATTGGTTTTGAGACAAGTGTCCAAGTCTGAATTTGCTTGGAGGGCATGAAACTCTTCCTGCAATTGCCTGAAGCCAATGAGGAGACTCGAGTGCTTGTTTGTCCTTGGGCTCAATTTGTGTTAGGTCCAATCTGAATTGAGGGCAGGCTGCATAGGACTTTGGCTTGAAAATTCAGACTTGGCCCTTGTTTGCATTGCATGTTGGTTTCCTGGAATTATAGATCTTGCAAGATGTGACTTGTGATTAGGTTTAGGGTTGGCACATAATTGTCTAGGAACTATAGTAGCTACATTTTCAATATCAACATTAGCTGTAAGGTTAGTGGAGAAACACTAGAGGACTGAACATTGGACGGCCTATAATTGCAAATTAGATACAGGAAAGCAGGAGCATTATCAATGTTGGCAGAATGCATGAGCATGGAATTTGATGATTGTGACACTATGGGAATACAAGGCATGACAAATGTGAAGGGGTTCGTTGATTTAGGATCTATTTCATGGAAAACAGGTTGACATATGGGAATTCACATTCATTAAACACTACATTTCTGGATATTATGATTTTGCCTGATTGAGATAGGCATTTGTAGCCCTTGTGCTGAGGGGAATAACCAATGAAAACACATTGATGGGATTTGTAGTCAAACTTGTGTTTGTTGAAAGGTCTAAGATGGGGATAACAGCACAACCAAAGACTCTAAGATGATCATACTCAGGGATTTTATGAAAGAATAGTGAAGGGGTTGGTTGTTAGTGTTTGGGGAAGGTAACCTATTAATGAGGTATGTGGCTGATATAAAAGCTTCATCCCAGAATTTTAGGGGGATTGAAGCGTGGCTAACATGGACAAACCTATTTCAGTGATGTGCCTGTGTTTCCTCTCAGGACATCCGTTTTGTTGGTGTGTGTAAGGGCAGCTCAATCTATGATGAATACCATGAGTTTTAAGGTAGTTTGTGAATGTGGAAGACATGTATTCACCTCCATTATCTTCTTTTATTGTATGACCAGTTTGGTTTTCTACAAAGTTTTTGTATTGGACAAAGGCTTGAAACGCTTGAGATTTATTTACCAGAAGATAAGTGCAGGTGTATCTAGTGTGAGCATCTATGAAAATTATGTAATATCTGAAACCTAAAGAGACGTTGTGGTGCAGGACCCAGAATATCAGAATACAAGCTCAAGTGGTGTATCATACTTGGTGTTAGCAGTGGCAAAGGGTAATTGATGTGCTTTAGCCATACAACAAGCTTTACAGACAAAATTGGGAACTAAATCTTTATTGAGAGTGTTAGAATTTGTAGTACAATTGAGAGGAACTTTACAACTTCTCATAACCTTATCCAGAGTTTTGAATGCAGGGTGACCTAATCTTCTATGCCAAAGTAATGACTAAGTTCAGGTTTACAATGGGAAATTAAAGCACTAATTGGTTCTTTTGGAATGTGAACATCTTTAAATCTGTAAAGGCCATTCTTAAGAGGGCGTGGAGTAGAGTTGCCTTTGTAACCTGTGATTTTACAAAACATTCATCAGGAAGAATTCAAAGTAAACATGGTTATCCTTAGCAAACTTAGAGACAGATATTAGGTTCTTGGAAATTTGTGGAACATGCAATAGTCTTTTAAGATGAAATACTCTTTTGGAAGAATTTGAATGCAACGCAAGCTACCAACACTTTTAATGCCAATACCTGATCCGTTCCAATCTGAACTTGCTCCTGAGCCCTCAAATTCTGAGCTTGTGAGGAGGTTGGTGTGGTCAAATGTCAGGTGGTGTGTAGCTCCTGAATCTGGATACCACGATCTAAACTATTTAGCTGTGGCCATGTACGCTCGAGGATTATGAAAGGTTGAGGATGGTGGTGCAGGGGAGGTGGCCCATTCTATTAGGGTTTTGGAACTCTTGGTCAAAACGTTGGAAACATTACCATGCTATGTGACCCACTTTGCCACATTACCATGCTATGTGACCCACTTTGCCAGAGTTGGCATTGGGCGCGATTATTGTTTTGCCAAAACGATCTACCACCCCTGTTGGACCTTCCTCTTCTCCTACCATTAAAGCCTCCTCGATTACCATTTCTTGTACCTTGCACGTCATTTGTGCCATATGAGCTTGTAAGATTGAGCTATCATCTTTCTTGAAACGCTCTATAAGATCTTCTTGCGCCATTAATAGTGCCTCCAATTCCTCTACTGAGAACGAATCAGGGCGATAATACTGGAGTGATCATCGCACTTAATCTTCATTGAGACCATCAAGAATAACTTCTATGTGTTCTTCGTTGAAAGTGGAGCTCCAACCAGTGCAAGTGAATCAACCAGCTTCTTGATCTTAGTAGATAGTCGGTTGCGTTGTCACCTTGTTTCTTGATTGCTTTAAGTTGTGTTTTCAGCGCTTCACTCTGGCTCTTGTTTTGGAAGCAAAGTGTGTTTCAACTCTGCTCCAAACTTGATGGGCATAGTCACAGCCCACCATGCGATTAGTGAATGAGCTTTCCATAGAAGCTAATAACCACGCAGTTAGGTGATTGTCTTGCTTCCCATTCCATGAATTCCTGGGTTTCATTGCCTAGATCTTCATCTTCTTGAGTGGCATATCTACGAGGGACTTTGTTCTTGTCCAAGTGATCCTTCAGCTTATTTGCTTTGATGGAGAATAGAACTTGATGTCTCCAAGTAACGAAGTTGTCCTCATCGAGCTTGGTGGCCAGAGGATTTGAGAAGGTTCTTGGTGCAGCCATTGTTGATGACTGTGAGCCATTGCGGAAGGTGAAATGAGCTATGTCCTTGGATCCTAGAGCTCTGATACCATATTAGGTATCAATCTCCAGAATTAAAGGGAGAAGAGTGCTGAGAGAAGAGAGATTAGGATAGAAGGAATTGAGTAACTTGATATTTTTCACTTGAATGAATAATAGAAAGTACATCTAGTAGTATTTATACAAATGGATTAAGGCTATCAGACTTAACCAATCTGATCTAACAATACTAACAAACTTAACTAATTGAGACTAGTTATAACAGAATTTTAGCTTATGCTTATCACCTATCAGAGTGTCTTGGTATTTCAAATTTTCGATTGATTTAGTTACTTGAAATATCCTAAAGCAAAGTTTTTTTTTTCAGAATTTGTACTCCACACCCTTTATTTTGGTTGGGATTTAAGACTCGAAAGGAGGTGCAACAAAATGAAACTCTGTTTTATGACGAGTAGCAGGTCAATGTACTTGACATTATATGAACGTAAAGTGATAAATTTGATGGTTATTATATTGAATATGCAACCAGTCTCTACAACATTTTTTTAATTCAAAGTTTACACATTTTCAGATTTTTCGTGAGGCTGTCAATTAATGTCTCTAAAGTCGCTAGCGATCAAATAAGGGTAACTAATTTTCTTCATAGTTTCTACAGCAAAGAGGTTGTGTTGAGGGAAGTGATATCATTTAATGAAGGAAATTTGCAGTGACAAAATGTTTGATTTCCTTGTTTTCAAAATCAGATGAGTCAGAAAGAGAATTAATCCAATTGTCCAGAAGTTCTCAGCTATGTGTTAGGATGCATCATCAGTGCTAGGCACCCTGAAAAGACTCTGAAAATGTTGAAAGGCACCATAAATGGAGGTTGAAATTCAAACCAGAGTTCAATGTTGTAAGAGTATGAAGGATGAAAATTATTGATGAAATATCCTAGTTTTCTACATGATGTTACAACATAGTTGCTGTATAATAACTTATGAACTCAGATGAATATCCCTGAAACCAATGAAACAAGTAAAACAAAGCCAAAAAATACTAAGCAGTTGGTTTTTCTTTTAAATACATTAATTGTCACGGGCAACTAGGATAGATCTATTATTTAGTAACACTGCTTGGCTTTATCTGAGCTGTTGGATCTAGTTTTATCACAGTAAATTTTTACCTCTTTCTAAGCTTTTACATTAGAGTTCTTTGGCATGGTTGTGAAATTTGAAATAGTGATAAATTACTCACTGTTAACTACATATATGCAAAGGGAGTTGTCTTTTTTACTATTTATGAAATTAGGATGATGTAGCAAGCTCAAGAAAATGCTACAGGAGGACTATATAAAGCTGATTTATCTGGCTAAGCAAGTAGTCTAAGTAGCTTTCATGAGAATTCACACAAATCTCAAATTTCTTATGGTTTCATTTGTTAAGTTTCATTGCTTTGATTCGGACCTTATTTATCCAATTTAGAGGACAAACCTTGTAGTTAGATAGATTGAGTAATAGGTTTAGTGTTTGAAGAAATACATATTTAGTCAAAGTTCCAATAATGAATGCTTTGGCTTACTTGTTTTCAATGATAGAATATATCATGCATGGCATTAAGGTGGATACTACTCAAGTCCAGGATCATTTCTGAAAGGTTGGGTCTTGCAATATTTTGCAATCCACCGAAAATTTTGAATCATTTTACATTTTGATTTGTGAGGATAAGTCTCAATATAACGATAAGATTACTGTATTATGACTTAAATGTCACGAATTTAAATTTGAAATAGTCTTCTACAAAGCAGGAGTAAAGTTGCATACATTTACCCACCTCATTTGATGGAAGTCTTGTGCATTGGGACCTTTTCTTTTACATTATGATTTATAATTGGTGAGGTTAAATAGCATGGCAAAGAAAATAATAAATTTGAGGAAGGTATGTAGGTATTGAAGACTCTGACTGGTTATTAATGTATTTTTCATCGAAGAGACCAATTGGGATTAAGGTATGTCTACAAAGAAGCAACCTGATGAATGTAATCTTTGCTTGCCGTCTACTTTCTTCTTTTACTTGAAAACTTACCATGACCTTTAGTAACCATGTAGATATTTAGAAATTGGCGTTTGCCTCTTATAGTGATTAATAGTATTAACTTGATAATTTCGATATATTATTGATATAATTTTTTTGATACTATATATTAATTAACTAGTATTGTTATGCTACTTATAATGTTTTCATTCCTTAATAAGTAACTTAAAAATTGCATATATAATAGTATATAATTGATTAATGACTTTTATCTTTCTTTTCTCTTTTTTTTTCATCTCATTTTTTCTTGCTTTTGAATTTCTTTCTTTTGACAAGCTACACACCACACAAAATTGGACATATATTAGATAAATGTTTTATTAAAGGGAGAAATACATTTTATCCCCGAACTATAAATTATGTGTAATTTAGATTTTAAACTTTAAAAATGTATTGTTCAACTCCTTAAACTTTATTGACATGTAAATTGACCCTTTCTTATTAATTTTTCTATCAATTTTCCATAAAAACACCACTAATTTAAAAAAATTTAGGGCATCATGTTGTATATTTAGGAAAATTCAGAAGTTAGTTTGCATATATCCCAAAACTCAGGATTATAATACATTTACTTTGGCTAAAATACATAGTTATGAAAGTTCAAAGGATTAATTTATATATTTTTAAAGTTTAGAGGATAAAGTGCATATGGCCAACTTTTTAAGGTGTAAAATACAATTTTTCCTTTATTAAATTATCTTATTTTTCTTATTCCTGAAATTATGTCCTTTTTTTATTGAATTTACACTACACGATAATATTGAACAACCTTTTTGTTTTTGGTCGACTTTTGAAAAATGTCGGGTCCATCAAACTTGGGCTTCATTTTGAATTTAGACGGACCAGGATTCACACGTTGTGCGTATGGATCTTCAATGGCACCAATCTCTCTCAATATGAAGGATCCAACTAGTTAAAGCCAAAATTTGGCCCACTAATCGTGTTTTACATTACATTATTTCTTTTTTAAGATGCCCACAAATTATTGCGTTTTACATTTTTTTTAAAAAAATTCCCTCTTTCGACAGAAGGTATATGTTTGGGTCGTCAAATGATATGAATCTGTTAATTTTTATTTTATTTTTTTGTTATATTACAATTGCTGATGTTTATGCAGTGTCCGAGAACTGCATTTAGGACAATTAATAAATATGGATCATTTTTTGGTTATAGATGGCTGAGAGTTTTGTTGCTTTTGTGACATGTGTGTTATTCACACCTCGTTGTAGATGTGATTTTGTTATAGGCCTTTTTCGTTCAATTCCTATGGCGCAGTCTATATTGTTGTGCTAAGATGGAAAAGATGAAGTTGATTGTCACTGCGAAGGAGAGTATGCATTTCCCTGGCTTAGCTTGTTTTGATATGTTGAATTAATTTGTGTGATTTTTAGTTAGTTACTTAAGCATCATACCAATTACCTTCCACTACATAGATTGACTTAGAAATGGCACTGGAATCAAAATCAAAGATTGGCGAGCTCACTAGTACTTTGGGTTTATTCTGTTTGATGCAAAATCAATTAAATTCCTAATGCTTTATTTAATGTTGTATATGATTTTCTTTAATTGTTATGATAAGATTAGCTTGTTAAAATATGCTTCTATGGTACAAATTTGTCCATTGTATTAAGAATATTGTCTTCAATTATTAATCACTGAATAATCAAAATAATGAAAATAAAAAACTAAACGGAGAAATGTTGGTTGGTGGATGCTGCTCTTCCACAAAAACATTGTTGTCAGGTTAACTTCTGCGTCATTGCGAACTGTGTCATTGTCAAGGCGCTATGCAAGGATGGCTTTGACTCTCTTCATAGAGTCTTTGATATTACCAAAATTTCTGTTTTCTCAATTATGACACTCATAAATCGGCCCTACAGTATTGCAATTTATGGAAACGTTTGAACATTGAAAATTGCCCGAAGAAAAAAAGAGAGAAAATAAGAGATGCTCTCAATAGCATTATCAGATAATTATTTTTAGAGGTTTTATTTATGACATTCGCAATTAAAATATCAAATTCGAAGTGTGTATATATATATATATAGCTCGGTGCTTAAATACCTGCCTGCATTTTATCTTTTTCCGATAAGAAAGAAGGCGCAGCCAGTCCAAATAGGTCATTTTTTAATCATCAGAGAAAAATGAATTATTTTGGCCAGATATATAATATGTAAAAATTACTGAGATCCTTACGTCTAAATTGATGCATTATGTAGCTAATTTTTGAAAGAGTAAATAACAATTTTGGTCATAATATTTTTAACATCAATATAATCCTAATATTTTTAATTTTGACATTAATTTAGTCATTTTATTAAATTTCTATTATGATTAAATTATTAAATTGATATCAAAATTAAAAATAATAGGCCTGAATTGATGTCAAAACTAAAAATATTATAACTAAATTGATATAAAAAATTTGTAACAACCAAATTAATGTTAATAGTTTTTTTAGGATCAAATTGATGTCAAGTTAAAAAATATTAGGATAAAAGGTTGTTTATTTTTTTATATTCAATGGCGTTCAACTTTCATGATATTTGAGCTTTTGTGCTGAATTTAAAGATTTCATTCTTCTTTTATAACCGACGACCAATTAAAAAAAGATAAATTAATGTATATAAAGTACACAAAAACATCACTATACATCACTCATTCTTAAAGTTTCTGTTGATATATATTAATATGATTTACATTTTAAACTTCAATCAAATTCTCGCCCTTTTTCTATCCAAAAAAAAAAATCTCACCCTTTTGAACCAACCAAGTTCAAGTTACTATGAAGTTAACTAACCACATATTCTGGTGGAAACTTTTATCAATTGAACATATATACATGTGAGTGTGGGGTTAAGCAAAAGGACTAATTTGATAGTATTGATACACAACTAAGAAATTAACCAACCCTCTTTTGTCCATTTGCATGGTTCCAACCCCCCAATTAAGAAATCAACTAAACCAATCCACCTACAATCTGTGCTAAGAATAAGACATATATCAACGGGTCAAGCCAAGCCATTTCATCAAAACAGCTAGAATGAATTGATAGATATGATGGTAATTGAAACACACCCTTCCCAATCTCTTTCATGACCTCAATGAAGTTGACATGGTTGGTAAGGTCCAAACAGAGAATAAGATAAATCTCAGACGTGGCTCCAAGGCTTCTACAAGAAGGAGGAAGGGTGGGACATGCCCACATGGGGACTCCATCAGGGCTAGGTTTAATTTTTAATTTTCCTACGACTGCTTCCCAAAAGTGTATAATTATTTAAATGCCGTGTTTGCATCGGTTATTTCATTTTGTTTTGTTCTATGGCTGTTATCAAGTCAATGCGTGGCCCGCAGAAATTTGATGATTTACTCCGGGTTCTATTTTGCAAATTGAATCTATTTTAATAATTTGGGTGATCCACTTGCCATCTACATATAACTTATAATTTATATAAGATTAATTGAAATGCACTGAAGATATAAATTCATTTTACACTTTAATTAATTAAGACTTGACATATTACTATAATTTCAGTAACTGCACTATTTTTTTCAATTTTTCTCACCAATAAACTGATATGCCAAGCTTTAATTGGTTGACATTGTAAAATGGATTTACATCATCATTGAATACCAATTAATCTCTTTATATAATCCAATTTAAGAAAACAAATTACTTCTGCAAAAAATTGGTCATTTAGATTAATAAATTGGAAATACATTATTTAGTTGGGTCAATAATTAAAATATATATAAGTTTGAAGTTAATATATTATTAAAGTAAGGAATTTGATATTAATAAACATGTGTTATTATTTTTTGGACAAACCAAAGATATCTACATTAAGAAGCAATAACTAATCCCTCAAAACGTAAAATTCACAAATGTAAGTCTTGCTTTGACCATCAAACATTCTCTATACACATAAACATGTGTTATTATAATGCATTATTAGAGTTAATATGTACTAGTTCAAAAAATATATGTATTATTGTATATAACTTCCTAAATAATTATTATGAGAGTCGAATATTTCGTTAATATAAGGTTAAAATATAATTTTGATTCATATGTGTTATTGATTTTAAATTTAGTCCATATAAATAAAATTAAATTAGTACCAACACCTATAATCATAAAAATTGGCTTAGATTTGAAATGTCTGAAAAAAAATAACGTAGATATAACCCCCTTTTTGAAATCCACACTCAAATACAAAACCCTTTCCTTCATGCTACAAGCTGAAAAAATTAAAAGAACAATTGCAAATGTGTATTTAAACTACCAACGTTTAAGATTTTTCTTTAATTAATTGGCTTAAGTTAGATAAGTTTACTATAAGGGTAAGTTAAAATTCTTCTAGCATTATTTTTTATTCACGACCCTCAAAACTAAACAAATATCGAATCACTTTAAACAACTAAATATTGGTAAAAAAAAAAGTGGTATTTGACTTACATTGAAAAAAAATATTTTATTTTTATTTCTTATTTTAATATTAATTAAAAAATTATAACATTTTTCACACATTTATAAGATTTTGTAAAGAAATTATTATTTTATTTGCACGGTCATTTATAAAATTTTTAAAATAAGAAAATAAAAAATACTTTCTGATGAAACCAAATAAATAATCTGTTCAGAATTACTTTTACTTCTAATGTTGTCTTTAAATTTATTGATATAACAATGAAATAATTTTGAATTTATAAACCATGTATTGCGTACTAAACTTCTCTTAACTCACTTTGATTTTTGGAATAGGCTAACTTCATACAAAAATAATAAATTAAAAGATATATTATAGTCATAAAATGTATTATTGGGTAATTAATTTTTGAAATAATGTGTGCTGAACTTTAATTTTAATGAAAGATAATTTTAAGAGATTAAATCATGATTATTAAGCTATCAAATTAAGTCCTAAACTCGTAATAGTTTACGTGTTTAGGTTTCTAAATTGAACTATTTTGTTTCGTTCTGGTCTCAGTTTGAGAGAGGTGAAACTCGGTGATAGAGAGTTGGCTGAAAGAAAGAATAAGAGCTTTCTGATAAGAGGGAAATGTTAATTTGTAGTGACTAGGCAAAGACTAGTGTAGCTATCTTATGGCTACTATTCCTTGAGATATATAGTGTAGGTGCAACTCATGCTGGGCAACCGTTAAAGCATGAATAAGGGATTTAAATGCAAAAGTCAACAAGATTAATTAAGAACAAATGAATTTTTCTCATGCTCATAGTAAGGTGGGACTCTATTGAGTAGATGAGGAGTCCATGCGGATCAAATTTGAAAACTTGAACTCAGGTGAACTTGAGTACTCGAGTTCACTATTTTAATCAAATTTTAGATTCTCAAGCACCAAAACATAGTAATTTAATTAAAAGTAACATCCTTATGTGAGAATTTCGAAATTTAATATCTCAATATATTGACTTAAGTTATTTATGTTATTAACGTAATGATGTTTTGATATGTTAATTTTTCTGTGCTTTAAATTTGTGTGTTATATTTTATATATAATTTGTATTTGCTTGTTATGATGTTACAAGTAATATCTTACTTATGTTGTTTTTTATCATAAATTTATTGTATTATGTCAAATATGAATAACTTTTAGCAATTTTTTATAATTTTGAATTTTTTTTAAAGTAATTCAATTCTCTTATTGGTTTAAGATACAAGTTTACCCATGCTCTACCAATTTTAGTCATGAATTCGACATCTTTTAATTGAATTGTCGGTTTACTTTAGAATAAACAAACAAATACATGAAAATTAAATCTTTTCAATGAATATGAGTATTAAAGTATATCTGAATTATATAATTCATTAGTTTATGGTGAATTATTATTATTATTTTCAGCATATTATAAAAATTTTAGAAATTAGATTTTAAAATTTTTAAGATGGAAAATACATAAAACAATATATGAAAATATTCTTATTCAGTATAAGTAAAAATTTAGAATATCTATGTAAAAATAGTAATTATAATTATAATCATAATAATAATAAAATAAGGTTTCTTGACATCTTTAATTTTTCCAATGACACGGATACCTTACGGGAATTAATGATCAAGATTAAGTCCTATAAATAATTTTTTTAAAAATAAAATTTATAAAAAAATATATTTAAAGGTAATGAAATTTAAGATTAAATAATAATTATTTATTGATAATCGATATTAATACGCTTAAGATTATTATGATTCGCAAAATAGAAATATCATAACGCGTCATAATGGTAATAATACTTGTGCTTTTCATAACGCGTCACCGTTCGGTCATGCTACGGTATATAGTGACGTCATAGCTGGCGCTTGTTAGGCCTTATTTTGTTGGCGTGTTAATCGCCAAATAAATATTTGAATTAGTTATTTTCTTCTAGAAAGCAAGCCTTGCCTAATTGAAAACTTGGATTTTGTATCTTCATGGTGGGCCTTCCAAGGCTTTTTGACCAATGTAGTTTTATACTTTTATTTAAAAAACTATGACATATACAATAACGTTGTTTTAAAACAATTAACATGTCTAGGGTGATTTTTGCTAAGTTGGCAGCATAAAAAATTTAGGGTGATTGCCAACTATAAAATTTACGGTGATTTTACTTTCAACTGTGATTTTTGCCGTTTTGCACGTGAAACAACCCACTGTAAACCGTATTAAATGAAAGGAGAGACGGCCCATTGCTACCTGTAGTAGACTTCCAAGCGCCATAAAAATCATGCGGACGTGAAGTGATGAACCACAAAATCATTGTCTTTGGTTTTTAGTGAGAGAAACTTAGAGAGAAGTGGGAGAAAACTAGTGAAAATGGCATAGGGGAAAACAACAACCTGTATCATCGAGATATGTGTAAGCACATCTTTGCAAATCTAGATACAGATGTAATATTTATAGTTGAAGTTAAATATTCTAATTTTATTTATTTGAGCATACAAATTTAATTTAAATAGTGTTGTGGATTTCTTTTAGTTTATGTAGTTATAGACAAATTTAGTTTAAATAGTTTCAAGAATTTATTTTAGTTGATGTAGTTTAATTGTTGTAGAGATTTAAATTTTATATATTCACCTTATTTTAGGGAAATTTAATTTAATACAGTAGATATCCATTTTAAATTGACTTTAGGTATTCTAGTTATAAATAAATTTAGTTTATGTAAGAGAGTAGTTTATAAATTTTGTTTTGTTTATACTATACATGTTAAATTTTAGTATGTAAGTTTAGTTTAGGTTCTCTCTAATTTTAAATTAATTTTATTTAGTTAATAGATTTTAATATTAGATAATTATTTAAATGAATAAAATTGCTAACAATTTAATAATCTAAAACTCATTTTATTTATTTATTTATTATAATAATTGATGTACACATGTCAATAAACAAGTTCTGTAAGCCTTAGCCTTTAGACCCACCCATTGTTGCCGGGTTCTAAATTTCACCAAATCTGAATCATACGCCTCCTCAAAGGGTTATATGTTAGAGTCATGTTCTTGGAATCAAAAGTCCCACATTTGTTCCCAAGAAGGAAACAAGTTAACAAGTGATTTTTAAAGAATTTTATGAAATTTCTAAACGTTTCGTTTTTAGCCGACAAGTTTAGAAAATCTTGAAGATTCTCAATTTGAACTAAAACTCAAAATTTGGATTTTGATTTGTTGGGATTTTAATTTTTGTGATATTTTATTTGAATCTAAATGGTATTTTCTTATTTACATCTATGTTTTAAAGTTAATGGCTTTAAAACATAAATGTAAATAAGTGAGTAATTAGACAACCTAAATGTGTGAAAAACCTTTTTGCCTACTGTTTTGGGTGCATTGTCACTGTTAGTGGTTGACCGTTATAGTAGTCACAATGTGGGGGCTGGCCATTTGGATAGTCTGGAAACCGCTATAACAAACATAAGTGTTTCCGAGAAGGGCGTGGGCAGGCTAAACGTTATAACGTGTCCATGGTGCAGTAGTGTAAACGATGCAATTTTGATTAAATGAAACCTCACCCATATATATACCCTTCTTACTCGATTTCACCCCCAAAATTAAACCCCAACATTTCTTAGGAGCTCTTCCTCCCTCCACTCTCATCCTCCCTCAAATCCACTTCCTCCAAACTTCAAGGTGAGTTTGGTTGTTGGTTTATGCTTCCTTTGTCTCCTTCATTTCATGTCCTATGATTTGGGTTGTTGTTTTCTCCTAATGTTGTCAAGGGGTGTTCCCCAATATTGTTAGAGTTGTTTTTGTATTATCTAGAGGTGACTAGAGTTTGATCATGAGTCAATGTTTCTCTATGGCAATTGTTGGTGTCATTCCAAGCTCTCAAGGTCAAGTTAGTGTTTGCCACATAATTCCGACTCAACAGTGATTGAGTTTGACCTCATAGCCTTAGTTTCATCATTATGAATATTTTATTGCATTATGGTTGTTAAATATGACGTTTGGAATAAGAAAAAGTATCGAAAATGGTTTCACACGATTATGTCAAGAAAGAAAATTATGATTTATGATGATAGCATGAAAGAATGAGTTTTACAAAACCATGGGACCATGATTGCTATGTTATGTGTTATAGAAAATGTTTTATATGCTAATAAAATGATTGTTGGAAGAATGTATGATTTAGCAAATTGCTATTTTATCAAATACATTTTTAAGAGTTATGATATTATTATATATACTCAAGACTTGGGATTTTCATAAAGTTTTCAGATTATTAAGTTGATTTATTATTATTATTATTATTATTATTATTATAGAGAGAGAGAGAGAGAGAGAGAGAGAGTAGAGTATGCTTTAGCTTTTAAATACAAATGTTATCATGCTTTTCAGAGTAGTATAAAATTTATATGAAAGAGTTTTGAACCTATAATAGAGCATAGAACAGAGTTTTAGAGAAAAGAAAATCAATTTTTTACGATACTAGAAATATGAAATTCAGGATTATTCATAGCAACTGCCAAATACATATTCTGTGGGCTTTAAATCACATGCCTACAAGTGGTGATCCCTTGGATATGATTTCATAACCACAGTTATGCTAAATTCAAATTGTTAGAGTTATATGGATCTAGAGTTTTAGAGTTTCTAGAGTTTTAAGAGATTTTAAGAGTTTTTAGATTATAGGAATCAAGTACAAACTAGTTTAGATAGCAATTATAGAGAAACAATGAGTTAAAGATTGGAAAAATGATCATTAACATTGGTACCAAGTTGTCCTTATGGGCAATCATATAGTAGAGATGGAACCTAGTTAGGTATCCGATTTAGATCCTTGAAGGATCACAGAGAGAGAATTTGTTATACCACAGTTGACATGCATAACCGGTATATATATTATCATACAATTTGTAACCAATATCCATATTTCTCTATTAGAATACTGTTATTTATATTTTCAGAGATTATTAATGCTTTCAGAGCTATTATGTATAATATGTATGTAGAATGATTTCATGATTGATTATAAATTTGTGGAATGAAAAGCATTTTCATATATAGCTAAGTATGTAAATATATCAAATAGTTTATGATTGTTACATGTGTATTACATTATGTATATCCTTTGGATGTCCCATGTGGATGATAGGTGAGAACTCACTCACTTAGTCTTTGACTCACCCATCTCCCTTCCTTCTCATAGTTGGAGGTTTGGAGGTGGTTTAAACTCCTGTTTGTAGACAGTTGTTTCTAGTGGTGAGTTTTACTTTGCAGTAAGGCCTAGAATAGGATTATGTTAGAGTAGAGTGCTCCAAATGTGTAGGAGGATCCTAGCCACACATGTATTTTGATATATCATAGTGTCTTCAAAGATTAAGTATGTAATTGAAATGTAAACTATGGTTAGAGATTTATATGATGAACTAGAGATGTATTTGTAATTCAGTTTTCAAATGTCAAGGATTTTCAGGTTTAAGATTAATTCTATGTGGAAGCAGTTATGATGAGATACCTAAGGTACACGTGTCAATAGTCAAGTTCGGTAAGCCTAGAGTTTCCAGGACCCACCGTCGGGACCTAAATTTCACCAAGTCCGATCCTACACCTCCTTAGAGGGCTATATGATAGAACCACATTATTGGGATCGAAAGTCCGTAATTGTTCTTAGATGAAAAATAAGTTGAAGAATGATTTATAATTAATTTAATGAAACCTTTAAATATTTCGTTTTTAGCAAGTTTAGAAAATCTTAAAAATTTCCAGATTTGAACTAAAACCTAAAATTTGGATTTTGTTTGGTTGATATTTTAATTTTTTTGATATGTTATTTGAATCTAAATGGGGGTATTTCCTTATTTACGTTTATATTTTAAAATTAATGGAGAGTAAAATAAATGTAAATAAGTGAATGTTGAGACAATCCAAATACCAAGATGAAGAAAGATACTGAGACTGGTGAACTATCACCATGACGATAGCAGTCACATGAGTAGACAGGACGTTTTATGGTCTTAGGACGCAGTGGTCGTAAGTGACGGCTTGACCACTATAGCGGTCATAGACCGCTATGGAGTGTTAGTGGAGAAATAGTGTAAAACGATGAGTTTTGTTTAAAGAGCCCCAATCCTTTATAAAACACCCTAACGGGCTCTCCCTCAAACCACACCCTCCCTCTCTAACTCTCTCCCAACCCTTCCTCTCTTAATCCCACACCTTTTCTTCTCCTTTCAAGATCAAAGGTAAGTGTTTGTTGTTGCTTTATATTAGTTTCTTCCATGTTTTTCCTCTCCCATGTTATGGGTTGTTGGTTGTCTCCATTGTTATCAACTGGGTGCTCCCCCAATGTTATTAGGATTGTTTTAGAGTTATCTAGAGGTGATTAGAGTTTGATCTAGAGTTTATGATTGCTCTATGGCAGTTGTTAATGTCATCTCTTCTACGAAACTTCGTTGGTATTGACGCCATATTTCTTTCCCTTCCAGGTAAGTGATTTTGATCTCATAGCCTTAGTTTCCACATTATGAGTATATTTCTTGCATTATGATTATGAAATATGGAATTGGAAACTAGAAAAAGTATAGAATATGATTTTGCATGATTATGTCTAGCTAGAAAAATTATGATTTATAAGGATAGCATAAAAGAATTAGTTTTACAAAACCATAAAACCATGATTGTTGAGTTGTGTATATGGAAAATGTTTTATACGCTAATAAAATAATTGTTAGGAGAATATATGATTTTATCTAGTTGCTATTTTAACAAATATGATATGGGTTTATGTCATGCTTTAAGACTTGGAATTTCAGAAATTGTTTTATTGAAATGTTAAGTTGAGCTATGTTGAATAAAGTATAATTGAGCTTTATGAAGGAAATATGCTGTTATGGTTTTAGAGTTTTCAAGATTTAGAATCTTAGTGTTTTGAACTATGATTTTATATTTATCAAGTATAAGAAAAGATATGTTAACTTAAGATATGGATTTAAAATTTCAATTTTATGATACCAAGAGGCATGAAATTCAGGATGATTCATAGCAACTGAGATACATATTCTGGACTTGAAATCAAAATACCTACAAGCAGGTGATCCCTTGGGCACGATTTTCATAGCCACAGTTATGCTAAAGTTAGGTTGTTAGAGTTATATGATTCCAAAACTCTCAGTGTACTAAGAATTTAGGGCTCTGTTTCGCTAGGGACAGAGTACTCACCTTTCAGCTATGGTTTTTGTCAAACTAGTATACCTAATATAGATAAAGAAAGAAAGTTTAGTTAATGGCTGTGAAGAGATCATTAACCTTGATACTAAGTTGTCTATTAGAAGAAGTTTAGCCCCTAAGTTCCAGAAACGGGACCTAGTTAGGTGCCCACAACTTATCCACAAGGACTACTATGATTTCAGGTGCTCTTATTGACATGAACTAATCACCACTTTACAGTTTATGATTTATGGCTTTTATTATTATATATGTATTTATCATGTTCAGCATACTGTTTCTCGATACTCTGTCGCACCCTTAGCTATAATGATTTCATGTTTGATCTTGAGTTTAGAAATGCTTGTTATGAATTCATAGAATGGAAAGTGTTTCCTAGCTAGCTATGTATGTAAATATCAAATGGTTTATGGTTGTTGCATATATATTGTATTATATATACTTTCCTTGGTCGTCTCAAATGGGTGATGGGTGAGAATCCACTCACTGAGTCTTTGACTCACCCTCTCCCTTCCTCTCATAGTTGCAGGTGTAGATCTTGTTTTTCATCGGTTCAATACGCAACAAATTCCAGTGGTGAGCCTTATTTTGAAGTAAGACTTAGTTTAGGATCATATTTGTTATAGAAGTGTTCCAAGTTTTTCAGGATTTCGAGCCACGCATGTATTTTGAGATACTGTGGTTATTTTCAAAGTTTATGTAATTTTCCTATATGTGTTCCAAGATTTAAGTTTGGATTTTAAATTTCTGATTTTGATTTGATTATGTATTTGATCAGTTAAGTAGTATAATTCAGTTTTCAAGGGTTAAGTAAGTTTTCATATTTAAGATTTATATCACATGGTAAACCAAATTATGATTTTCATGATTAGCAATTTGGTTAAAAAGGATTTTTCAAAGTTTGAATATTAGATACTTCAGTTTTCATGATTTGAATTTTATGATTGAATAGCAAAATGGATATTGGTTTAGAAGAAAATCATGTTTTAAGTATTATATTATGACAAATTATGCATATAGAATGACTCAACGATCATGAGACTTACGGGGATGGAATTTCTCACATGCCGTCACGTTCCCAAGTCGGTTGTGACAGATTTCTAGATCAACGAACTTGGTTAAGATGTTTTTAGAGCTTGAATTATTAAATACTTTTAGTTTATGAAATTAAATATTATTAAAATCTCTATACTAAAGAAAATTAATTAAAAAGTAGCAAATCTAACCTAAACTAACCTAAATTAAACTAAACTCACAAAATAAAATTAAACATGCGTAATACAAATAAATAAACAAAATAAACTACATTATTTGTGCTTTTGTTGTTAGAGAAAATAATTGTGAGTTTCAAACTCATGAAGTGTTCTACCACAAAACTATTCCACTACTAGCTATTGTATCATTAGAGTATTTTGAAAATTTGTAATATCTAATGGGAATTTTTATGTTGTTTTGATGTATTAGATTAGTAGGAGAAGTGTGCACTAGTGTTATCATTTTATCGTTATCTTGAGATTTATTTAGCATGTTATGAAAAATTGTTCTTGAGTTCCTACAAAACTTATTGTTGATGATCTCCTAACCAAAGGCTTGGTTATATAACTCATATGGGTATATTAAGACTTCTTTGATATTTTGGGCTAGTGGTAGCTAATTATATAAATCCATTATGACCTCATAGGCTATTGCCAGTTAAGTATGTGCAGCATAAGTATTGATGCTATGTGTATATTGCAATATTATTGATACATTTTGACTGAATCTCAATTTTGTTATTATTTTGAGATACTTTGTTGAATTTCAAAAAGCATTTCAGCCATATGTTCATGTTGTCATATTTTGTTACCTGTTGTTGGGCACATGACATATTATAGAAACATTTCAAATCCGGTCTCATTTTGCTTTTGTGTTCAGATTTGTTAGATCTCATTTGGCATATCTTGGGTAGGTGTTGGGATATTTAGTTGGAAATTACATTCTAATCACATACTGATGTATAATTTTTTTTTTATGCATTCTCATTTACCCATATACCACTTTTGTAGGGTCATCATGAAACAACTATCTTGCATGATGTCAATACTCTATTGAGTATAATTTTCTATATTGTTGAGGTGCTTGTTATCCTATTTTAGACCATTTGGTTGAGAGCACTTGTTTGGTTTTAACATGTTATTGCTCCTACATATTGTAAATTAATTTGGGTATTATTTTAGTGTTCTGATTTATGTCATTCGAGTAAGAGAGGGTTGGAATAATTTTTGTGGACAAACATAAATCTATGAAATTTAATTTTAGACCCAAATTAATTAGATATTAAAATAATTGAGCTTACTATTCAAGCCTAAATTTTCTTATTGAGTATTGTTATCGGGCTTATTATTGTCACTACTCATTATGAGTGTTGTTATGGGTTCTTATATATGAGCTTGCTATAACAGGAAAACTTAACCTATACTTAACTAACATAAGAGATGCCCTTAACCATAGGTAGTGTGTCTTGCCCATTGAGACAAAACACAATTTACTCTGGAAATATGAGGAATTTCTCTCTATGTCGTGTTCTTCTCTTCTAATAGTATTTTTCCTTCTCTGAAAGGTGATGATCAAGCAAGAAGAACAACTACTATGGATTCCTTGTTTTCAATCATTATAGGTATTCCTATTTCCCAATCCATAATTGATGTACATGTCATATTTGGAGTTAGATTGATTATGTGAAATTAGGAATTTTATATTTATTGATTTTGTTAAATTCATAAATTAAAATTCCTTCAATTTAAGGGTAAATTACATTCACCTCCCTAAGGTTTGTGGAAAGCAACTCACACCTTCATTTATCCACCACTCACACCTCCCCTTTGTCAAATTTTAAGTATTTATATCAGTTTCACTCCTCGTTCATAGAACACTGTTAATAAACTTAACAGAATGACATTTTTTGTGATATTAACTGTTTTTAATTAATAAAATTATAAAAAATACATGTACCCACTCTGTTAAGTTTAAGGTATTTTTATAATTTTATTAATTAAAAACAGTTAATATTACAAAAATATCATTATGTTAAGTTTATTATCAAGTTGTTTGAATAAAGAGTGAAACTCATATAAATACTTAAAATTTGACAAGTAAATGGGTGAGTCTCATAAATAGAGAGGATGTAAGTTGTATTTTCATAAATATCAGAAGAAGTTATTGTAATTTATCCATTTGTCTAAGATCCTGTTTGAATACAGGGCTTGTGACTCTTTGTAACTTCTATATAGTCATAAGTTACACTATTGGTGTTTGGATTAAATTGGTACAAATGTTTATGGCTTCTCAAAAAGTTGTTTTACTAGCTTATTAAAAAGTTAAAACAGAGGAGTTTTATTTTATACTTTTTGTGAAAATTATTATCTTTCTTTAACTTTACATCTGCACTACTTGCACACATCGCTATCTCACATCATTTCGTCGCGGTTTATTTTTATCTTTTATTCATCTTATCAATTTCATTGTCATTCTTTTTTTTTTTCCCAGATTTCAAACATTAGAATAGGGCTCATTTTTTTTTTTTATTCTTTATGTCAAATGTCATTTTTGCTTCTAATTGATAGTTATCCTCTAAATATAAAGTTAAAATTATTGTGCCAAAAGAATAAACACAATCACAATGGATTTATTTAGGGAATTTGTATTATTCGATATAAATAAATAAATTATAAAATAAAAGTAATTAATAGAAATTCAATTATTAAATGATTAATGTGATAATAATTTAAAAATAAGAATTATAAATTAAATATTTTAACTATGTCAATTCAAATAATCTTTTTTTTTAATAATCAACAACAAAAAGAAAATATGTTTTCTATAAATAAAAGTTTATTTAGAGTTATGTAACCAAACACTACAAACTCAAAATAAGCACTTTTATAATTGAATAACTAAACACAAAATAACTTACTTAAAAAAGCTACTTCAAATACAAGACATTTAACCAGAAGTACCTTTTATATAAGATCTTAATTAAGCTACTTGTCCAAACAAACTCTAAATGTTGTGTTCTTAGCTTGAGCTAGAAAATACTAACAATGTTAGTAACACCATTGGCTCCTACTACAATTTCATATCCTCCAACTATTTTTGTCACTATATTTTTTATTATTATCTCATTTTTTAAGTTGTTTTTGTTGTAGCGAAAAATTGTTGAAACCTGAAATTGTGAAACTTCAGTACGTAGTATGAAAAAAGATTCAAACATAGCTATTGATATTGGACAAATCATGAGTACAAGAGCCTAATCCAATTAGTGTAAATAGCGTGAGGACAATTATAAGGAACATATATTGGTTAGTAGATATGAAACTTTGGTTTATGGCAAGATTAGAACAAAATTTAATAATTTAGGAACCACTTTCAGCGACATGCTTAGGAGTCTCCGATCCATATCCAGAGGCTAAAGAGATTTATGATCTATTAAATATTTCGAGTCAACCATGGTCTGGCTGTGAAACTCATTTTCAATTGTCTTTGGCACTTCGAATATGTATGCCTCCCATGCATGCTCTAATGCAGGGTTATGCTGGTATTACCTTCCGACGTACGGATGATGGACTCAATTGTGATCTTCCTTCCTTTACAGTGGTCAGAGCGTTAGGGTTAGGTACCTACAAAGAAACTCTGATGTCCAAGTTGGTTGGGTGGTGAAAGAAGGGGTAACTGGAATGAAAAGTGCTTACCAAGTAGGATTCTTCTTTCCTTGTTTATACTCTTTGGATACGTCCAAGAAAGGTAACTTTAAGGCTAAGCTTTGCGTACTATGTACAAAATACTATTAGGACTGTCCTTTAGGCGTCGTACAACACATCGAGCTAGTGATGCACTCATCTCATGCTCAATCCGACCTCTGGGTTGGGTGAATTCAAATTCCCCGAGGTGGAGTCCTTGAAACCATGTCAAGGATGTCGCCCTTTGAGCTCTAGGTTCCCTGGGTTCCAACCCTCGAAGGCGGTGGTTTCTGAGTTCTTCTTGACTAGCATACTCGATCTCAGTCTTGGGATCCGAGGTCACAAATCATAACACATGCTTTGATTCATTTATGAACATATTAAGGGAGGTGATTCCGCTAAAGTGTGGATTCCAATGAATATCACTGTATATGAAATGAAAGAATTGGTTGCTAAACTCGGGCTTTGCTTCTAGAAGAAAAAAAAGTGTTAAGTCACTATATATGAATGACTCTCTTATTTGGCTAGGTTATCCTATCAATAAATTGAGACAAATTTCTCTTATATTTTCTTGAATACGAAGATTCTCATGAGATTTAAGAGATAATAAATGTGATCCATATCAGTAATTATTAATGGGAGATTTGTTTTATATTTATGTCATTACATGATTGTAGAGGATCTTGTTGGAATCAATCATGTCAATCGAAGGAGGATACAAGCTAATTTGGTGGATGATCTTTGAGAGAACTTTGTGCTACGTGGACGACCAGTGGAGCCCTTTGTCGAGCCCCCTAGAGCTGGGCTGAGTGGCTTTTCTCATTTTGTCTTTAAGCATTTAAGAAGGAAAAACTAGTGACTTTTTTGGTGAATGAGCAAAACATAGCATCAACTTCAAGAGTTTGTTTCAATATCACATAAAAAAAGTTATTTATATACATTAACAGTTGACAGGGTATAAAATTTTTACAATTTCATCTAATTAAATTCTATCATTTTCATGACTTTTAAAGTAGTGGCAGAGAGAATCAATTGTATTTACTAATGTGGCAGAATGTAATTGAATGATCAATAATGTAAAAATATATATATTAACAGTATATTAAAATTAAACTGAAAAATTTTAAAATATTTTATTTTAAATTCGCTTTGGACTAGAACTTTATGGAAATGGGTCAAGCTCTTCTTATTCACAGTAGCCATCTCCGCGTTATCATTGCAAAATGCAAATGATTATTATAAGTTAGTCATTGATTAAAGGAGGAAGGCATAATCTGCTTTTAGAAAATGAGGTAAAGGGAACATTGGTGTCACGTGCGGTGCCGTTGGTGTTGTCAAGCCATGTTGAAAACTCAGAATCCTTGTATGTATAATATAATATTATAATGAGTGGTGCAGTGCAGTACTGCAACTTGAGCTTCAAAAGTGAACAAAAAGAGCTTGAGAGCCCCCAAAAAAAAACACGCTTGAGAACGAACACTTGGTGAGCACGCATTTTATTTATGCTCAATGACCCATATGTGAACAATGATAAATTTGGTTATGATTATGATTAATTAATCAATTATCGATTACTAATCACTCAATGCAATCAAATAAAAACGAGCTAAAACCTATCTCAATAATGTACTTTAATTCCTAAAGTTTAAGAATCGACTAATTAATTCTTAACTTTAAAATTGTAAATCACGTTAATCTTTAATTTCAAAAATATTAAGATGTTATCGGTGTGCAATTGATATATAACATTAACTAATATACGCAGGCTAGTAATTATTTAAAATATGGGATTGAAATATGAGATTCAAATAGTATTTTTATTGTTTTTTTTTTAGTGTTTAGGTGTCCCAAAAATATGAGATTCAAATATTATTTTTGAAGGAATTGGTTATTGCTATTCTCATTTATCTATTATCATTCTATATTTATTATCTTTATGTGTAGTATTCATAAATGTCATTAAGCTTATTTTAATGGTTAGCCTTTTATTTTTAAAATTAAATTAAGAGTTATGTACTACTGCTAGAATCTCAACAATTTATTATCACTCCTTATTTTTTTATATATTATGTTTATAAATATATTTAATTAAAAATTATTTATATTTGTAATATATTGCTATTATGATATTTTAAAGTCATATTTAATCATCATAGTAATTAATATTGAATATAAAAATTAACTATAGCATAACACAAAAATTTACTAACTTAAATATAATGTTTAACTTGAATTG
Organism: Dalbergia oliveri; assembly: GCA_030441495.1. NCBI lineage: Eukaryota > Viridiplantae > Streptophyta > Magnoliopsida > Fabales > Fabaceae > Dalbergia > Dalbergia oliveri. Next base: position 20,836,724 of record JAMLFY010000008.1, read on the forward strand.
AAAATTTTAGTGAAATAAAATTCTTCTATGTTATATAAAATATTTAATATAAGGATGATGAAATATAATTTGCTATCCCTATTTATTGTTGATAGGATGAATGACTGTATCATATATAATCAAGGACCGAGGTACTATATAAGTCACTTGGCAACTTACGTAGTTAATATACACATAGATGAATAGGGACAGAACGTTTAGGGCAATGTATACCTTATCGGATCAACGGCGGGGATGAATTTAGGGATTATAGTTACCCACTCATAATGAATACTAAGCGCATAGCCAAGTTATAAATCATCTAAAAGCGCTATGATTATAGAAGGAAAGAACTATGCCAATTGATAATTTGATACACAGAGATGTAGTATTTTTATGTAATATTTTATCCCGATTCATCTTGTGTTATACTAGAAAGTTTAATCATAGTTAGTTTTTTATGTTTAATATTAATTAGTATAATTATTAAATATAAATTTAAATTATTATGGCAGTAATATATTATAAATATAAGTTTTTGATCAAAGACATTTAGATATGTCACAAATAAAAATAATAAATAAGGAATGGTAATAAATAATAAAATTCTAACACTTTTTAACAAGAAATTCTATACATAATTCTTAATTTAATTTTAAAATAGGATTAAATGTCTTTTTGGTCCTTAAAAATAAGTGGGTTTTGGTTTTGGTCCCTGAAACCTTTATTGTTTAGTTTTAGTCCAAACTCCAAACATTTATAAAATTGTTTTATTTTAATTCTCAAATTAGTCCATTTGTGTTAAATATCGAGTTAGGTAACTAAAAGTTACATTATCCAATCCTACATGATAGCTAGTAGACAATAGTCCTATGTGCCATATTATGATCTTATGTGTCAAAATTCTGAACTCAATAACTCATTAGACCTAACTTATTAATGCATCTTGTCAAATTTAATAATTCATTTTACAATAGATTTTCAAGATATAGGGTTACGATATGCCATGTATGATTATTGACTACTCTACATGATTAGATAATGTGTTTTTTGTTACCTAGGTCAGGATTAATATAGACAGGCTAGGAACTAAAACCAAGCTGTTTTGGAAATATTTTGACCAAAATAAAATAAAAAAAATTTTAGGGACCAAATCTAAAACTTGTTAATTTTTCAGAGGCTAAAAAAATATTTAAGTCTTAAAAACAAAAGAGAGCTAATAATTAAAATAAATTTAAAGATACTTTAGAAATAGTCAAAATAAGATATTAAATGAGAATGATAATAACTATTTTTTTATACGTGGAGACATAAAAACAAAATGGTGCAAATATATTTAAAGTGGAAAAAGAAGTGAGTGATTGCTAGAACTAGAAGTTATGACAACCAAGTTGAACACTAAAAGAGGAGCAATGGGATTCCCTCCCTGAGCAGTGTACTGTGGTGATAAAGGAGTTGAGGGGTCCACGCGCAGAATGCTTCGTTAATGGAAGCATCGATCTAGTTGGGAATCACTCCCCAAATGGGATTAGGTAGCTTTTGGGATCAGTCTCATGTGTCCCTCCACTCTTTACATATTCCTCGAAATTCTCCCACCCCAATCCTTAGCTTTTAAAATACTACTATTATTCATACAACACCTTCTATAGAGATATATATATGCAATTTACTTTAGTTTCTCAAAATAAATAAAAATTTAGTCTTTGAAAATATAAAAATATTTTAAATTAGTCTCTAAAATGATATTCATAAAGATTGACTAGAATTACTAAAAAGATTAATTTGAGTCATTTTTTTATAATTTTAAAACTTAATTGATGATTTTTAAAATTTAGTGACTAAAATAAAGTGTATATATGATTTCAAGAACTAAAATGAGCTTTTATTCTACAATATTATAAAACGGATAAATTATACTAATTCTACCTTACCAAAAAAATTATACTAATCTACCCTAAGCCTCGATGAAATTCACCTTAACTACATTCTTTTGGTAAAATTTTTTAGGAAGTCTTTAAGTTTATAAAATCATTACAATATCTCCTTCTATTACACAATATATCCAAAAACAATCAATATCACTCTAATAAATAGAATTAGAGTGAATTTTATAAAATCTTATAAAAAAATAGTAATTTGTCCATATAAAAATATGGATTTAATTTTAATGCACAAGCATTATAAAAAAAGTTTTTCATGGTCAACAAATCATGCAATACCATATTAGGAAATATGATTAATTTTCACCTTCATTACTTCAAAAGTCATATAAAATGAGAGATTTTATTAGATGATAATGTAAAACTCTTTTATATTATCAGGATGTCAAAATTAAATTTTAAAATATTGATACATTGTTTGTATAAATTTAATATTAACCTATTGTGAATTTAGGTATTTTCATATTATTACATAAGCTCGTATTGCCACAATAATCCATTAGAAAAACTTGACCTTCAAAATTGTTTTCATTGAAACCATCAAATCTTTTTAGTTATGTAAGGACCCGTTACAGCTTATTGATTTTCAAATGAAAGTCTAAAAACTCTACCAAAAAAGAAAGATGAAAGACCAAAAGAGAAAAGAAAAATCAGATTATATGATAAATAAGGTTGTAATATATCATTATTACCTTTTTTTCTTCCACTACTGCTCTTTAGTGCTGTCATGGACTAGGCTAGCTACATGAGCCACATTTAGGTTGGACCAAAAATAAATTAAGAAAATTAAAAGTGGCAATAAATCTTTCACTTACCACTACTACTCTTCATTTTACCATTTAAAATAACGTCATATGAACTTAAAAATAAATCAAGTGATTAAAAAAAGTGTAAATTTTCACTTTGATGCTTGAAATTATAAGTGTGACTTATTGTAGTCTCTAAAACTTTAAAATTAACTCTTTAATCCCTAAAATTTTATTCGAATCACTTTAGTCTAACCAAACAATCATCAATCAACCATTACTTTTTGTTGACGTGTCATAGATCAAAATAGGTTCAGATTACCCATGAAATTTCTGAATATGTCAAAATAGTCTTTAAAATTTTCTAAATATGCTAAAAGTCTTTAATCCTAAATTTCTCCTCTTTTGATTTATAAAATTTAAATCCTCGATAATTCTTGAACTCATTTATTTCTCTCTCATTTTCACACTTTATTTAAATAGTCCAAATTTTTACATATCCTAAACATAATAAAAAGCTCAATTAGTCCAAGTTTGAGACCCTCTATGGTTAGCTAATAAAATTAATTTATTAGCTATTACATTACATTTCTTGGAATAAATTGAGTTTTAAAATATTAAAAATATAATTCAAGGGAAACATTATATTATCAAGCGTGGGCATAGTTTATCAAGGGCATTTGGAACATTTTAGTTGTAATTTAGGAAGAAATTTGGTATCAAAGAAATCTAGCATAACAATAAAAAAGCTCTACTATCATGTCAAATGTATTTACAAATCATTTCAAATACGAGGAACTTTAGCTCAAGCTAAAGGATTGTGTCTCTTATTTCATTTCAACAATAGTAGATTATAGGAACCACCGTCTTAAGGGTGTATACAAATGAAAAATGATGGTGCCACATTCACATAAAATGCATATGGACTGCAAGCTATTATTTGCAATTGGTATGGCATGATTGTCATAGTGAAGATGGAAAGTATTTTGGATGTTGATGCGAATAAGACAAATACAATGACATCGATTTAGAATAGAGTATTTATGATTGCTTTCTCTCCCAATATGTCCTCATCGCTTACCACTAGTCCAACAACAACATATTGTTGATGATATATTCTGTTTTCATTGTTATTTTATGTGAGAGATTTTTGTTTAAATAAGGTGTGAATATAAGAGAGAAATAAATAGATTTAAGAAATATTGATAATTTAGATTTAATAAAATAAAATAAGAAAAATTTGGGAATTAAGGATTTTTTATACATTTTAAAAAATTTCAACCACTGTTTTATTACATTTGAAAATTTCAAGGAATAATTTGAAACTATTTGGATTTGGTGCACGTTATTATAACATTTAAATCAATATGACGATATTTAACATATTACATGTCACTTAACATTATATCAGAAAAATAAAATAGTTGACTGATAGTTATTTGATCATAGAACTAAAATAACCTATGGAATAAAATTATAAAAACTAAAGAGTTAATTTAAAAATTTTTAAAATTAAAGTGAAATATATTTATAATTTCAATGAATATTTTCTTGATTAAAATAGCCTTTCACACGTGAATTGGAGCAATCGGGAAGCGAGATAACGCGTAAAAGTATGACGACGCGGCTTGACCGTCAACAGTCTCAGTTACTGACACAGCCATTCTGTTTTACATGCCAAGGATCCATTATTCGTAGCTTGCGGTAGTGAGAACTGAGAACGGAGAACTGAGAATTACTGCTTTCAAATTTAAAACATATAATATAAACATAATATATAATAAATTTAATTTCTATATACTATTCATTAATAAAATTTCATCAAAATAATAAATATGATGAACAATTATAATAATGAATAACTATTTTTATGATTTATTAGTTTAATATTACTTGTACGTCGTTCTTTTATTTAAACTAAAAACTTTAGATCTTATATTTTAGTTATATATTCATTTTGATTTTTATATTTACAATATATTTAATATTATCTTTACAACTTTCATGAGATTAAAATTCAATTATGTAGTTTTGAAGTTCAAACAGAGCACGAAAGTGAAGTTGGAAACTCAATCGAGATGCTTTGGACGGTCTGCAATGTCCAGACTATAATTCAGCTAATAGGACTCCCATCTAGCCAAGACTAGTGCCTTTTGAAAGATGTCATCTAGAGCTACAATTATAAGGGACCACTTTCTCAAATGATTTTAATTTGAGGGTCAAAAACAGAGTAAAGTCGCATAATGCATCAGAAGCTTTGAATCAGTGTTTTGAACATAACTCTCTCCACACTTATCCTCTCTCCACATGTATCTCAAATTAACGAATGATTAGTAAGCTAACTATCGGGACTCAGACCAAAGTTTTGACATGCTTTTTCATACTTTTAGATCTTAGAATTTTCTTCTTCTTCATCTTATTCTTCTTCTTCTTCTTCTTCTTCTTCAATGTTTCAAGAGAAACATTGTAACTCTTACGAATACGTGGGAACTCAAGATCAACATTTTCAGATTTGCAATTCTCTATTTTGCATTTTTTTCTTCCTTTTATTTCTTATTTGAAGGTTTTTGGTTTGAAATTATGATTAAGGGCTTGTTTATGTTGATATTGATGGTTGATTGAGTTGATGCAAATGTTGAGTGAGTAGGACTTTGGTTTGAAGTTTGAGATTAGGATTTGACGTTGGTGCTTGAAATCAGCATAGATCATCTAGGTTTTAATGGTTTAGTGGTTTCTAAACCAAATTGATTTTGTGTTGATAGAATTCATGAAGGTTTCTCGATTTAGTTGATGGCTCACTTGAATTCGGATTTGGTCATAGATTTGGTTTTGTTAGCTTATGCTTTAAATTCAATGATATAACAACAGTTGTTTTTCCTTGATTCTTGAAATAGTGTTTTCATTTGAGATTAATTTCTTGTTTTTTGCATACTATTAAGGTCCTACTTCATCATAAAACCCCGTACATCTTTGATTAAATAGCATTAACATTTTTGAGAGACAACTCGAGTTATATGCATCCTATATTATTAGCTTGTAATTGGAGTTTGTTTTAAATTTGACTGAGGTTGTTGCCTGAGTTACTCAGCCTAGGATTTTTCACTTTTAACACATCTATATACCCATGTCTCATATTTTCTCATACTTATTTCCTCTTTACTTGAACTTACCTGTTCGGTCCAATTTTCTTAAGTTCGAAATAACGTGAATAATTATAAAGAAATACAAAAGATGAAGTGTGAAATATTAAATGATTTGGTGCATCCATTTTTAAATATGTGTCACTTTTAAAGCATAAAACTTCTACCAAGTTATCAGTGTCAATTTTGTCTAATCTCAAATCAAATAATGACACTTATTTTCTCTGTCACCCCCTTCCCAAAAAAATAATAATAAAAGAAACCACCACCACCACCACAAGAAGAAAGAACAAACAACACTCGAGCTCCTTTGTCATTCACTCGCGTTTGATCTATGATTCAATCTTTGTCATGGCGGAGCGTCCTTCTTGTAGATTGGGTCCTCGATTGAATTTTCAGCAGTTGCAATTTGGAGGCTAGCATTGCTGGTTTAGGGTTCAAGATTTGAAAATTTAAGTGAGAGGGTTTAGGATTGGATAGTTTTATCGGATTATCAGATATTTCAAATCACATCAGAACTTAAAAGTATATATTTGTTCTCTAAAAATTATTTACACGTTATTATTTAATTTAAGAATTGGATCAAATTAATATAAATAACTTGATTTAAAGTTTTCCCATAATTATTTTTCACTTAAAATATATCAAATATTAATTAAAATTTCTATTTGCTATTATTAAATATGGCTAGACTCAAGTGAGATAAGTGATTTATTATGAGTGAGAGGAATAATCTTGGTCATATAACAATACATGGATGCTCAAAATTAAAAGTTAATTAATAATCACATAATCAATTAAGTCATGTGATTTTATATTTTAATTTTGATCGTTAATGTAACATCTAACTATAAAAATTTACTTTTTTCATTATTACAATAAATCATCTATCACACTTGAATTGCTCCAATTAGGGTGCATTTGTTATGTCATATTAGGTATGATAGTGTAAGTTTATACTATATATTATGCTTTTATACGTTATTTGGTACAAACAACATATTGTATAAGCTTATACATCATAACTCCTTTATACGTTAAAATATTGTATAACTTAATACAACATTAGGAGGCTATATTAGACTTAAAATTTACTTTAAAATTTAAATTTAAATAATTATAATTAAAAATATATAAAAGAGTTATTTAATATTTATATAATTTATTGAAATAATAAATAATTATAAAATATTGAAATAAATAATACTATTTAAAATAAAATAAAATAAATTAATAAATATTTACATAAATATTATATTTAAAAATTATATTTAAATCATTGATAAAAATTTTATTTTATTTAATATTTAATTAAAATATTAGAATTATCTATAAATAAATAATATTATTATAAAATATAAAATATAATATCTTATAAGTGTTACACCAAACACTTTATAGGTATTAAAAGCTTATTAGGCTTTATACTATCAAGTCACATACTATCAAGCCTTATCTTATCAATTATCCTATCCAGTACCAAAAGGACTTTAAATAGGGTTGTGAATGTGCGGGTTAGTGTTATAGCGTTAAAACAGGTTGGGCCATTTTCAAGCTATGTTAGTTTCGAGTTGAAAAGATGCTGGCTCAACCCAATCTATTTGGGTCATAGGTTGGCCCATGGCCTAGCAATTTTTTTGTGCTTGTTTAATTTTTTATAAAAAATTATAGTTCGTAGAAAAAATTAATGGATAAAAATATAAATTATGAGTAAGTAGTGATCTTATTCTTGATTTATGTGAGAATGAGAATGAAACTTCATTCTTTTAGTAATTAAATTTTATCAACTTAACTTGATGCAAAAATAAAGTGAAATAAAAAGTTTTTTTTTGGGTCAATATTCACTTTTAGTTTAAACATTTTCAAGTAAAAAAAAGGGTCAAATAATCTAAATTGAATAGTGACACTTATATATATATATATATATATATATATATAGAGAGAGAGAGAGAGAGAGAGAGAGAGAGAGAGAGAGAGAGAGAGAGAGAGAGAGAGAGAGAGAGTTATTTTTTTAACTAAAACCCCAAGTTAGTCTCTTAGGTTTGTAATGAGAAATAAATTAGTCCTTTATATTTATAAAATTTCATATTAGTCCCTCAAATTTTATAAAAAGGGCAAGTTAATCCTTCCTTTAAATTATTGTCCCGTCAAAGAAATATTCATGTATTCTGTTAACTTGATTATGTGTACTATTAATTTTCAAGGTGTAATAACTTGCCTCATTTCTATTTTATGCAGAACAAATGATAACTTAAGTCACAATCTTTCTTCTTAGTAAAGAGCAGATGAAAAAAAATATCTAAACGACTTTATTTAGAGAAGTGAGGCAAATTATGATTCACCATGAAGGTTAACAATGCATGTAAATAAGTTAACATACATAAGTTAACATGACATAATTTATATGACAATTTTACAAAGAGACTAATATGTCCTCTTTATAAAATTTGAGGAACTAATATGAATTTTCTAAATTTGAAAGACTAATTTGTCCCCCATTATAAATCTTCTTTATTTTAATCTTATTTTTCTTATATATATATATATATATATATATATATATATATATATATATATATATATATAGTTGATTATTAAATAAAAAACTAGTGTTTGGGGTCATCTTGGTTGGGTCAATTTGGACCCGTTAAGTTTGACTAATTTTTATTTTTACTCTAATTTTTTAGCTTAATTCATCCATTTCTTTGGATTATTCGATTACTTGATAAAACTTATCCATTTTGATGGCTCTAGTTAGTGCCCTAATCAGTAATTAGTATTTTTGGGGAAAAAAGATTGTGTCTTCTTTCGGATGCGATATTAATTAAAGAGCATTTAATGTTCTTATTAAATACTTTTAATTACGTAGTAAATGCTAGAAACTATATTGGATCTCAAGGTACCATGCATCCCAATTCAAATTTTGCGGTGCGCGTTGAAATCCAAGGATACAGGTCATGAAGTATATGATGCATCAAAAGATATATAGTACACTGTAACAATTTCTATTTTAGTTAGGATTTAAAAATATAATTAAATAACCAAAGTTCCATCTACATGATCCCATAATTAAATTTTTTTATAAAGTATCTTATAAATAATTGTTAAAAAATAATGTATCAGAGACATAAAATCCAATTACTCATAAAATTTAAAAATTTAACCAAATGCATTTTAAAAGTGACTAAAATTTATCTAGGTGATCCTTAGATTAAACGGAATTTTCAAAATATTATGTAGACAAAATCTAGTCACTTTTAAAAATACAATTAGTCATATTTTTAAATCTGGTTAAATTGAAAAATTATTACAGTGCGTCACAAATCTTTTGGAATGTGATGTACATCATGATCTACGCATTTGAATTACAAAATGCACCACTGAACTTCAAGTATGGTGCATTAAAGGCAATCAAATTTTTATTTACTCTTTCCACTTCAATTTTTGTCAATTAAGATATTAGTGGAGAAGAGATATTGAGACACGCATGAATCTATTATTAGACTATGACTTACTTTCTCTTTCCACTTCAATTTACTTGTCAAGTTTCATATATTATATGCAGGAATCTACTCTTTCCACTTCAATATATATATATATATATCAAAGTAGCACAATTTTTTTTAACAATACCCTTAACTAAATTAATTATACCAATGAAAGTGGTATATTAAATGTATTATTGAAAGGGAAGAAAATCGTTTTAATATATTTATACAATTTTGTATTATTATCAAAATTAATTTATTATTTTTTAATGTCTGTTTTTTTTTAACAGTCTTTTCAAACAGGCAGAATAATGACAGTTGATCGTTCATTTAATTATCATCTGTTTTTACTTTATCAGCGGCACGTTGCTTACAACACTGTTAATGAAGGCCTTTGAAAAATTTATTTCACATTATTACAATGTCCTCTGTCTTATTAATTAAGTAGATAACATAACCCAAGAAAGAAAAAAAAAAACCTCTAATTTAGTTCCTTTAAAATTTTAAATCAAATAAATTAGCTCTTACAAAAATAAAATTCTTAAATTAATCTTAGTAAAATTAAATAGTCAAACAAATTGTTCATACCAAATAAACTTTTAAATTAGTTTCCATAAAAATAAAGTGTTAGACAAGTTAGTTCTTCTATCCAACTTATCGAGAGACTAACTTAATCGATTATTCAATTTTGTAAGGATCAATTTATCTGACTAAAAATTTTACAGGGGTCAATTTGTTTGATGATTTAATTTTATAGGGATCAATTTAAATTTTTTTTTATAAGGATCAATTTGTTCAACTTAAAATTTAGAGAGATTAAAATAGGTGTTTTGTCAAAAAAAAAAAAAAAGATCAAGTAGATAACGTATAAAGTGTCACTTTGGTCCTTAAAATTGTAAGGTTAATTTTAAAATTTTAGAGAAAATAACACGCGCTTATAATTTCAGATATTAAAGTGATACTTTACTCCGTAAATAACGCTAGTGCTAAACCTTCAAACTCAAAGGCAAAGCAACGAATTACTGAGAATTGCATGACACACAGCAGATTAGCAGGCTGTTTTTTTTTTTTATAATATATATTGAAAGCACTAAGATTTCAACCTATAATCTTGTGGAATTTGCCTTATCTTAAGTAAAAAGGTTAGTAAAATATAAAAATGGATAATTAATCACTCTTAGATTATTAAGTAAAATCTATATATAATAAAAGTTATTCATGTAAAGATGATTAAATATTCACTTTTACACTTTACTATTATTCTTACCTTAGAGGAGCCAAATTAAACATGATACAAATTACCCAAACCTCTCACTAGTGGCTTGCACTGTCTTGCAGGAAGCTGGCTTAAATGTACTATTCGAATATAATGAGTAAAATTTTAAAGAAAAATATATATACTCGAGTTAACAAAAAATCCTACATAATGCGCAATATCAATACGTACTTCTATAATATCTATTTATTTATAACTTCAAATTATATTTTGAATAATTGATACATTGTTATGTGTAAACTTCATTGTAAACCTGAAACTTTAACATTACCACTCAATCTTAAATTGGTTCTCAACACAAATTCAATTGAACAAATTTGTCTTTAAAAAATTAAAATTCAATGGGATCTATGAGAATTTGAAATATATAAGTTGAATTATATGTATTTAGTAGAAAAAATCTTTTAAACTGAGAAAAGACAAATTTAACTCTTAGTTTAATTCACAATAATTATTTTGAGAATCCATCAAAAGAATCAAATTGAGAATTTACATAAAACAAATTCCTTCAATAAATTTTTCAGATTTAATTTTAATATATTAACAATATAAATTTTCTATATATCATTTAATTAAATATTATTGCATAAATAAATATATTTCATATTATATTTACTATTTAAAATATTATATAAATAAAAGAATTTTGTTGAATAATAATCTATTTTTTATATTGTTATTATATGAAAATTGAATTTTCTTTATTTTTTGAGACTAATTTAGAAATTTATTTTTGCATAAAAGAAATTTAGAAGTTTGTTATGAGGATTTAATTTTAATATATTAATAGTTTAAAAATATTTTATATAGTTAGCTAATTATATCATATTATATTAACAAATATCATTTACTTTCACTACTTAAAAGTCATAAAAAAATTAATTAAATAAGAATATAAAACTTTTATATTTTTAAAATTATACTTTTGTTAATCCTGAATGTGTGTATAGAAAATGTTTTATAATAAGAGGTTTATCCTCTTAAAGAGCTTCACTTCAAAGAAATTAGTCATTGATTTAGGTAGGGTGTACAATAGATGAGTTGGGTTTGGTTCAAAACCCAAATCTAATTTTTAGATTCAGTCAATTTTTAAAGGAACTTACCAATAATGGCCCAACTATGTATTAGGTAAATTCATTCAAATAATATATGAAAATTTGTATATTATACATAGTAAAGTTATAAAAATTTACAAGTAAGAAATGAAATTTAAGAGATATTTTATAATATGAAAAATGTTATTTGTAACATGATGTGTGGGCCAACTTTCTCATTTACCATTGATGTGATGTAGATCTCATTCAAATGTCATCATATAGTGGATTAATGTAGTTCTATATGCATAATAAGTATAAATAACATAACTCTATAATATAAGTTTCAAAATAAACTATATCAATATAAAAATAATATGGAGTTTTTAAAACATATAAATTGCACTTTAAAATCTTATAACTTTTCATAAATTATTATAAAAAATTATTTCTTAATGGATTATTTAATTTCGAATCAACTCGATATATGATTCAAATCTATCTTAATAAATTTTGGATCGGTCTGAGTTGATATGTTGGGCCGGATTATGAACAGGTTTAGGAATGAGTATAGTGGGTAACCGAAAAAAAAAATTCTTGTTATTAAAGGAGCTATAATTTGGAAGGAGAAATAAGGAACAAACCGTGGTTGGGTAAGTTAAACTAGTAAGGGAGAAGTGGTGAGGGTGAGGGTGAGGGTGAGGGTGAGTCAGCCAAGTTCAGCATCACCATCAGCTTAGCTCACAACCCCCCGTACGGACAATCTGACGCGTGTCCTCTCATCCCCCGAACAACGCGGTTTCTTTCTCACCCTTCTCTCCTCTCTCCTCTCCTCTCCTCCCCTCTCCAAAATACCCCTCCTCCCCTCTCCCTGTTAGTATTTATCACCCCACTCCCCACTCCTCATTCCCTTCCCATTTCACTTCCCCACACCATTCCCATCTCAGTGCCTGCCTCACACAACACACAAAACCACCTCATTCATGTTACAAGACAACAACCCCAACAACACACCCACAACCATCATGACACACACAATCTCCTTCCTTTGAACAGCCACTCCCTCCTTCCCTCCCCTCCTTTTCATTTCAACTAACAAAACAATCTCTTTCTTCTTTCTTTCTTTTTATTGTTCTGACTCCAGAGTTTAACATACCAAAATGGCTTCTTCGGAGAATTTGATTGAGCCTTGGGCCTTTCGTCCCTCCCTTCCCTCACTGGACTCGTGGTTCGCCGATTACATAGCTCGCGACGCTGAAACCCTGACCAAGGCGCTTCAGAAATCCATCTCCGGCACGGCGCCGCCGCCGGAGGACCTGATCTCTCCTTTCGCCGGCGTTCTCAAGCCCGACTACTCCCCACCGCCACCGCCGCCACACCGACGGTCTCCGGACTCTCCGGCGGCTCTGACCAGGACACGACGCCGAGGCGCCGCGGCGGAGGAGCGGCGGTTCCGGTGGCCACGGGGCGGGTCTCGAAGCGGAAGTCGCGCGCGTCGAAGCGGTCGCAGACGACGTTCATCACGGCGGACCCGTCGAACTTCCGGCAGATGGTGCAGCAGGTCACCGGAGTGAGGTTCGGCGGCGTGGCGGCTCAGGTGGCAATGGCGCCGGTGCTGAAGCCGGAGCCGCAGAGGCCGGGATGCGGCGCAGGATTCGCCGCCGGTGGGAGGTTGCCGGCGGCACCGGGGTGCCTGCTTCCGACGCTTGACACGTCGGCGTTCTTGCTTGACCACCACCAGCAGGTGTTGGGCCCAAACTCGGCTGCTCCTGGGCCCGGGCTTTCTGGGCCCGGCCCACTACCTTTTCCCAGCCCGTTGGTATGGTGGATGCTTCTCCCTCTCTGAGTTCTGCAGATTTTGATTCCTTCTCCAGCTTTCCCACTCTGGAGTCATGGAAAGTTATGTGAGAATTGAGATCATCAGATTCTGCCTAAATTTTTTCTTTTTCCTCTTTTGCCCCGCTTGTGGGTTCAGGATATGGAGGCGTAGCTAGGATCTGATTGTAAATTTCGGGGCAGGGAATGGATATGGGTGTATTAATTTCCTCTTTTTTTTTTGTTTCTTTTATGTATTTTTCTGTTACATAGTTCCTTTGTTAATGAGGGGTGTATTGGAGATATGGATGGTGAAAATGGTAGCTTTGTTTAGCTTAATTAACCTAATTAATGCAGATATAAGTTTATGTATTAACAATGTGGTACCTTCTTTATGGCATTACCGTTTCTCTCCCTTGTGTTGTGTTCCGATTATGGCCATTCTAACGTATAAAAGTTTCATGAATTAATATCCACTTAAAAGAATTTTAAGGGATTGACTCGAATGTGCAGCGTGTCAATGTTGCTACTTGTCCAAGCATTTGGTCACTGGTCTTAGGGATTGGATAGGAGTTGGTCTTGGACACTCAAAGGAAGCTTCATGGATCTGCCTAGTGTGAATGCAACTTTTGTCTCTTTTTTTCTCCATATTTGGGTTTAGCTCAATTGAGGGATCAAAATCTTCTGTAGTGAGATGGTATTCTTTTCTGGGTCCTCTAATATGAAAAAAATAAAAATAAAAATAGATTTAAAATTTATAAGTTAATAAATGTATAATATATTTTATGCAAAATGATAATTGTCATGGAGTGAGAAATATTATGTCAACTGACACGTCATCTATCATTGAACGAGGTATAACTTCACTTGAATGGCATCCTATTCAATAATTGATGGAGTGTGAATCAGTATGAAATTCATATAATGAGTCCAAATAATACTCTTCATATTTTATTATGACACAATTAATCGAGGGCACAATGAATGAAGATTTCCATTTCAATTTGGGTGGCTGAGTTTATTTTTTGTTTTCATTGTGATTTAGTTTTAGGCTTTAATTAAAATCTTCTACTGGCTAGCTAGCTTAAAATCTCTGTTCTATGAATGGTTTCTCCCTCCTCTACATTAAACTGTGGGGGGTCCCATAAGGTGCAAAAGACATTGGGGCGCGCTTTTGCTGGTTCAAGTTTAGAATTTGGATGGTATATGCATACATATTTCCCTTTCAATGAAAGAGTGCCTGAGACACTGTAGAGCAAGATCTGCTTTTGATGGTTTTTGCCTATAGTTGCACTAACATATTTGACAACCAATGTCTATTTCTGTTATAAAACATTTTCCATAGCTTTCAAGTCACCGAATTCACTAGTCAATATCAGTTTTTTAAAAAACCAAGGCTTCTGAATCAATCTCCCCAATAATAAATCCAATTTATATATACATGTTTGTGGTCATTTGTGAGTGACATCGCGGAGTCCCACTAATTAATCAAAACACACTATTGCTAGTAAAGTTATCAAATTCGTTTCAGCTTTGACTGTTTCATTTTTTCTTTTTACTTCTTTTTTGCATTATTCTACTTCGCATGAAATTGGACAACGATTAAAATAAAATAAAAAAAACATAGAATATAATTAAAGTGGAACAACTTGAATATCCAGTCACCTTAGGCTAGCCTTAGTCTTGCACAGTTTTGGAATGAAATTCTCTATATTTGACTAATTTGGATTTGCTTCAGCAAACACATACCATGTGACCATGTGAGCACTCCATTAACAGGTGATTCAGCTTATATTATTAGGTTCTAGAGCATTTGCCTAGTACATGTTGGTCTTTTATAATTCTCTAATCTGAGCATAGAAATCCAAAAACGACCAGGTCTGAGATGCGAGCGTGCTTTTTATTTAATTTAATTTTATACAAAGATAATATTGAGTCTCCCATCAACTGACTTGATATTAACTTAATCCAAAGCATATAGGTTTTACTCAAGTCAAAAGGGATTAATATAAGAATCAAACATCTAATTGTGTTAGGTGGGAGAACAGGCTGACTTAGGTCTTGAGATATCTCTAAAAAAATTTCCTAATAAAATACATTGCCGAGAACTTAGAAAAAATAAATAATTATTTTCAGAATGCCACGTGTTAGTCCATTAAAGATATAAAAATGCACAAAATATACATTTCATTCACATAGGATATCTATCTATTCTAGATGAAACTTGAAAAAATTGATTATTAATTGTTGGTAGCTTTTTTCAAAAAAGAAAGAACATGGTAGAGCAGATATTTTTTCCCTTAAAATAAATTCCTCAAATTAGCTAAAGGATTGAATATTGATGCAAGCCAGGTCTTCCACTTTATCAAAACAAATTTTTTTTTCATTTCAGCCTTTGGATAACTTCTTCCTTCGTCACTTTTCCCGAACCTCTTAGAAAAAAAAAATCTTTCCAACATGGAGGAGGAATTAGAGGCATTTGGATGAGACTTTTTTAGATAAAAATTATTTTTTATTATATTTAGATAATTTTTTTAAAAAATAATAATCTTAAAAATAATTTAGCTTTTCTTTCACAGAAGTTAAAAACAATATTTTTAAAAAAATTAATTATATATTTTTAATTATATAAAATTTAAATTTCATTATTATTTTTAAAAATATGAAACAAACGTAGCCTTAATCCTCAACTTAACCAAAAACTTGATTTTTCCGATGAGGTCATAGCCTAATATTTTAACTCAGGCGGAGAAATTTCCTCCTCAAGCTACAATCACAGGCCTAAATTAACAAAAGCAACTCCTTCCAGATCGAGTAAAAAGTAATATTTCTAAAATTTATTATGTGAATTAAAAATTTCTTTACTGTTATATTCATGAGATGTACTGAACATTTTTTTGTTTTGAAATTCTTTGTTAAAATGATATGATATTATTTCCAATGTTTATTAGATGAATGAATGAATGGTCCTTAAACTAATTCTATCATTTTCTATGAATTTTTGTGAACTTTGATTTACCACTGTATTTTTAAGAATGTTTTGATATATTGTCACTTTCCATGACATTTTTCCATAGAGCAATGACTTTTTTTTTTTTTGTCTTCAAGGTATTTTTACCTTCTGTTACGACTAAGAAACTCTTTCAACAATTGCATTCTCTAAAATTTGAACCTTTGTCTTTTCTTGGGAATACAACTTGCTTATTATTCCACCCAATCCTTCTTTATTTTACTACATGGCTGCATCCAAAATCAGTTGATTTTATTTAATAATTCAGTTAAACAAAAATAGATTTGAATATATATATGAAATCAAAACTTGCTTCCAAATAAGCATATATTTTTTTATGAGTTACTTAAAGTCAAAAAGTAAGTATTCAAATCACGAAACCTAATATTATTGGTAACTATTTTAGTTATTTAAGCATATAGTTAGGAGTTTTTTTTAATAGTATATATAAAAAAAGTCTTATAGTTAGAGATTTATTTTACAGAAGTGCTCTTCTATTTTAAAGGGATTAATCATTATTAATGGTGATAAATAATAATAAAAAATAGGAGAAAAAAAGCAAGCATCCACGTAGTATCCATGGAACATTTTTGGTGTGGTACGTGCGTTACCAAATTTCAAAAACCCTTCAAAGTCGAATAATAATTGCGAAGGAGGGAGGAAACAACGACCCAATGGAAGAAAAAGCGGTGACGAATGCAATAACGTAAGCATTTGAAAGCTACGTTCGGATGAAAATGAAAAAGCAGATGCAGATGCTTTTGTGTCCCACACAGCTAGCCAACTTTATCGCTTTAATATGTAAAAATCGTTTTTCGTCCAATGTGGCGTAGGAGAAGAGAAGATTAGAAAGCGATAGAAGTTGTAATCACTTGTCACGTATGAAGTGAAGGTAGCTAGCTAGGATGCACCCCTTCATACGTTATTCCTTTCTTTTCTACTCTCTCCCAATTTCTTTGCATCAATCATGCCAATTTTTCAGATCCAAATCAATTGATGATTAGGGCTTATTATAAGCATAGAGTTAGGCAGATAGGATAACACATAAATGCGAAAATTCTACTCCTATGTTATATAACTGGTAATAATTTGGCCTATGCTACTTCGTGACTATCTCGCATGGCAATTTTGGGTCCTATTTGTAATCATACTTATGTTTAAATTGTAATATTGACAACGGATGACAGCATCAAACATGACCGTCAGAAAAGAATGGAAACAATTAAGATACAACATAAAGGAAGCTTATGTACAGTAAAAATGCTCAACATATAACCCGATTAAATAGTTCGGCCAGTCTTAATGTTAATTGACCTGATTTCTGGTTTTGAAAAATTTAATATTGTTTTTTTATGCAGTTAAATTTTAGATTGGTCTAATCGAACTCATCAGTGTCAATATTTTAAAACTTGTAGTTCCTAATGCTTATATGGAGGCCAATATTTAGAATGATTAAAACTAAAACGTTAGGAAAAAAAAAAAAAACAGGCCAAAAGTTAAGCAAAAATTAGAGAGATTAAAATTAAAAGGACCTAGGGAGGTTATGCGAGAATATTTTAATATTCTCGGGAATGTAAAATTCCCATCTTTAGTAAGTGGTTTTAAAAAATGCAAGATAAATTGTGTTTCTAGAATTAAAAATGCCTCAATTCCATTCCCACCACCCTAAGTAAATATTGGATTTTCACAGGAAAAGAATATCTTGAAAATTTAAAAGACCAAATTAAACCGTAAACCACCATCATTGTCGATCGACAATTGCTACCATTGCCGAACCACCATTGTCGCGGTGAGACCACTGCTCGCCACCATTGTCAGATCAATGCCACTTCCACTGCTCTACCATCAACAAACATCAATCATATTGTTGGGTCGTTGCCACTGCCGAACCGCCATCGCCACTGTTGGACTATCTCCATTCTTCAACTTCTGTACCAACCTCTTTTGTACTCATTAGCATCACTCAAAAAGGAAATATAACAAACAAAATTATAAATACTTCTTATTTTGGTATTTACCATTGTTTCAATACACTCTTTTTCACTCCGTATAATTAGTGACAAATTCAAAAAAAGTTGGTAATGAGAGGCAAGGATAATACATCAGCATAATAAGAAATGAGATATGTTATATTTTATTATTTATCTTATTAAAGGCAATATAGGATTAAATTAATAAAATGGTGAGCACAAAAATATACATTCCATATAATCACTGAAAAAACTTCCAAGCTTTTGTGGGCATCTGCCTCACCTTTAATTGGGGGACACGGCCCTGCTTGTAGTTATAAATTCTTTAATTTAATCATTATAATGAAGTCTTCACTATTGCTTATGTTTTCATACACCTTAAAAACATAAAAAATGAAAAATAGAAACGTGCGTTGCTTGTTAATAGGGATAAACACAAAGGCAATTAGATGGTAGTTATGCGGTTATTGTATGTCAACTTGTAACAAATCGGTTAGCATCCTATATAATTAAGCGCATGTTATCGAGCTCATTATATATATATAGCCTTATCCAATATCAAATTGATACCTTTGTTACAAAAATCAAATCCATTTTCTTCTCACTCTCCACTCAGATTTATCTCTAGTCCCCAATAGTGAAACTTTTTTTGAGAATGGTGATTTTATCAATATATTGACTTTTTTTTTTTTTTGAGAAGTTGGATATAAGGGTGCCCTTTACTTGGTTTGAGGAGGGGTGTTTGAATAGAATGAATGTGGCTCCTACCCAGTTGCATTCAAATAGCCAAGCTTTTATCCAAGCATTAGAACCCTTTTGAAGTGCTTGGCTACAAGCCCAGTATAATAGTATTCTTTTATTTGTTTTAAGCTAAGGGGTAGATAAGGGAACCTGGGTGTCCTTCAACAGCGTTCCTACGAAGAAATTGTTCACGCTATTGACCTTTAATTTCAGAGGTTTAAGGATAAGATTATTAAATTTAGATCGGTGAAGTCTGAGTTCTCTTCCTTTTGGACAAGTATAGGGAGATTCCCTTTATATTGGCAGCACAACTTAAGCCAAACTCTAAAGGTGGAATATGGCTCTTTCTCCTTGGAGGACCAGATAGTGATTGACTATCTAGAGGAGAGCATTAATCTAAACTCTCCCTTGTCTTGTGGTACACTATTGGAGTAGAGGGTATAACAATTAGAAAGTCCTTACCCATATAGGTAATTGTTGAGCTTTTGCTTTCTATCATTGTTGGTTATTACAGATATTTACTGATATTGTCTTGTTTCTTTTTTATTTTGCAGCTAAGATGGCTCCCAAGGTTAGCCAAAAGGAACTTGCTACTTTTGTGGCGAAGACAAGGGCACGTTGGTGAAGGGCTAAGCCAAAGTCTCTGGGTTCGGGGTCTAGCTCGAGCACACAATTGGATCCTTCCCTCTCAGGCTCTAGAGCTTGGAGTTCCCCTTCCTTGAGTTTATAGGCCAGTTGTTTAGTCATCTGGAGGACTTAGTAATCCTGAAGAAGGTTGGGGTCCCTAATCTCTCTAGTTATCTCGAGATCTAGGGCCTTTGGTCTGCCATGATTGCTCGATCTCGAGGGGGAGTATAGGGTTCTAGTCAGGATTTGAAGGTGATAAGGTCATCGGTTGACAAGCTTTGAAGGGAAAAATGGGAGGCAAAGGAGAAGCTTTAGAAAGAGTGAAGGGATTGGGCCAATGCTACCAAAATTCTTTAAAAAAAAGGTCAATAATCTCACTGTTCTTTGAAGCTGGATGTCAAGCTCGTAGAAATCGCAAATGATCCTTGAGGATGAAAGCTGAAGGCTAAAGGAGGAAGTTGAGTCCCTTAATAGGGAAACTATAGACCAGTACATGGCTAGTTTTGACTTTGGATCAAATGGTTTCTTCATGGGTGGCTTTACCTCTCTTAATGTGGGCACTTCAAGGAGGTTGTTTGTAATGCCTTAGGTACACGTCTCCGTAGACAAGTCCAATACACGACCCTAGGGTTCCTAGGACCTACCTATGTAGTCGGAAAGCCTTCAATTTCAGAAACCATGTTGCAGCCAAGTTCTGGAAAATTATGCAGAATGGGTTCGCTGAGCAAGTTTTACTTGTGGCAGTGAATAGCGAGCCTTTCTGTCCCTTTTGCTATCCAGGCTCGCTGGCGTACCCTGATGATAACACGTATAAAATGACATAGTTTTGGATTAGTGAGCCTCTACCATTATAAAACCCTTCCCTAAACCCCATCTCTTCTTCTTCTCAACCCCATTCTAATCTTCATTCTCCAAGTTTCAAGATGAGTTTTGTATAGTTTATGCTTTTCCTTCTTCACTTTTTCATGATCTTGGGTTGGGTATTGTCATGTCTCTCATTGTTGTTAAGTGAGGATACTCCTCCAATGTTGTTCGAGTTGATCTATAGCTAACTAAAGAGTATTAGAGATTAATCTAGAGTTTTATTACTTTAATGGCAGAGATTGGTGCCATCTGGGCTCACGTAGCCAAGTTGGTGTTAATACCATTTGTTCTTCCCCTCCAAGTGAGTGGTTCAAACTTGTGATCTCTATGTTGATCATTAGAATTATTTTCATTAAAATATGGCATAAATGCATGATTTTAGAGAACACTTCAAAGGGTTTAGATATTATCATTGATCTATTGAGTTTATGAAAAATTTAGTTTTCAAAATAGCATGAACAATATGTTTGGAAAACCATGGGACCATAATCGATATGTCGTATGCTATAAAATTGTTTCATGTGCATAGGAAAAGATTTGTTAGGAAAATATGTATTATAGCAAGTTGACTATTTTATCAACGTGCTTTTGTGAAGTTATGATACCATTATGTTTTCAAGATGTCAGATTTAGAATATGTCCTTAGAATACTAGTTGAGATATTTTGGAGAATGTTGACAGAGAGTATGATATTAGAGTTGTCCAGTTTATGAAAAAAATGTATGCTATCATGATATATGATTTAGAAATTCAGTTAAAAAGGTTTTTGAGCATGGATCTTCCTATAATTCATAGTAGTTGGCGGCTATATCTCTGGGCCTTGAAATCACAATGTCTCCAAGTGGATGATCCCTTAGACATGATTTTATAACCATAATTATGCTAAGGTTAGCTCAAAGTTATGTGAACCAAGAGCTATTAGAAAATTAAGAGTTTTTAAGAATTTTCATGAAACTAAGAAATATGGAATCCAATGTTTGAGTTTATTGTTGATTTTATCCCTTTACAATTAAGTTATATACGATGAGGTTTATTAGACCAAAGTTATGGTTCATGTTTAGAAAGTAGTTAATCTTGGTACATCTAACGTTTAGAGGTGGTGTACCAAGCGACCATGGAGGTAGTCTTGGTATATCTACTGCTAAGGAAGCAGTATGCCAAGCGGCTCCAGAGGCAATCCTTTAAAACCTTAACCTTGGCATACCTCTCCATGGAAGTTGTCACGATTCAACTAGGAACGTAAGGGCACGTGAAGAATCTCATCTCCACGTAGGCCTTGTGATCGCTGAGTCTTTCTATATACATAATTTATCATAATATAATACTTAAAACATGATTTTCTTCAAAAATCAATATCCATTGCATTATTCAAAACATAATATTCAAATCATTAAAATTGAAGTATCTAATATTCAAACTCTGAAAATCCTTTTTAACCAAATATGCTAATCATGAAATCATAATCTGATTTATCATATGATATTAATCTTAATTCTAAAACTTTAACCATTGAAACTGATTTATACTACTTAGCTGATCAAATACATAATCTAATCGAAATAGAAATTTGAAATCCAAACTTAAATCTTGAAACACATATAGGAAATTACATAAAATTTAAAAATAATTACAGTATCTCAAAATACATGTGTGGCTAAATCCTGCTTGCAAAACTCCTGGAACTCTCTAAAACTGACATAAACCTAAACTAAGCTTTACATCAATGCAAAAATAACCAAAGGATAATTGCGGCTCCTGGATCGATGACGAACGATTTTTGTACTTGCAACTATGAGAGGAAGGCATAGGGTGAGTCAATGGACTCAGTGAATGCTCTCACCTATCACCCACATGGGACAACCAAGAAATATATATAATGGGGTACACACAAGCAAGCATAAATCATTTGAGATGTTTACATGCATAGCTATATATGGAAAAGCTTTTCATTCCATAAATTCATAAACAAGCATTTATAAGCTATAACTCATAATCAAACATGAAATTATTTTAATTGAAGGTGTGGCAGAGCATAAGGAAATATGCTGAATAAAATAAATATATATATAATAACAAAAGCTATAAAATCATAACTGAAAGATTGTACTCCGTCCTAGGGAGCAAGAGCACTGCTAAAATCGTAATAGTCTTTGTCGGACAAGTTGTGGACACCTAACTAGGTCTCGTTTCTGTAACCTGGGGGCGAAATTGTCCTTTAATGGACAACTTAGTACCAAGGTTAACGATCTATCATAGCCGTTAACTAACTTTCTGTTTCCTTATCTCTACCAGCTTAACTCAGTTTGACAAAAACCATAGCTGAAAGGTGAGAACTCTGTCCCTTGTGAAGAAAGCCCCTAAATTCTTAGTATCCAGAGTTCTGGATTCACATAACTCTAATAATCTGACTTTAGCATAATTGTAATGTGGAAATCATGCCCAATGAATCACCACTTGTAGACATTTAGATTTCAAGCCCAAGAATATGTATCGCAGTTGCTACGAATCATATTGAATTTCGTACCTCTTGATACCATAAAACTGAAGTTCTTAATTAAAATCTTAAGCTAAAATAAATTTTCATATACTTGATAAATCTAAAATAATAATTTTAAACATTGGGGTTCATAATCATAAAACTTAAAAATCATATAGCATCTTTATTCGTAAAGTTGGGTTATACTCTTGTTTCACATTGCTCTAATATATATAAATATCTAACTGAATATTCAAAAAAATAGCTTGAAGTCTAAATCTTGAAAACATAATTGTGTCATAAATCCATAAGAACATATTTTTTGAATTGGCGTCTTGCTAAATCATATATTTTACAACAAATCTCTTCATGAATATATAAAACATTTTCATAACACACAATATAGTAATCATGGTCCCTTGGTTTTGTAAAACTCATTCTTTCATGCTATTATCATAAATTATAATTTTTCTAGCTTGACATAACCATGTAAAGTCATATTCTATACTTTTTCGCATCTCAATTTTCATGCTTAACAAACATCATGCATCAAACATAATCATAATGGCAAAATAAGACCATGAGCTTGAACCCACTAAGCTGGAGGGGAGGAAAGTATGGCGTTACACTAATATAGCTTCGTGGAGTGGGGATGACACCAACAACTACCATAGAGCAACCATAAACTCTAGATTAAATTCTAATCACCTCTAAATAACTCTAACAACATTGAGGGAGTACCCCAGCTGACAACAATAAGAGAAACAATAAAGCCCAAACCATGGAACATGAAAAGGAAAGGAAAATGATAGCCAAGTCCATGAAATCTCTTACCTTTGATCTTTGGAGAAGGGGGAATGGGTTAGATTGAGTGAGGAAGAGAAAAGATGTTTGGGAGAAGAAGGGTTTCGGTTTTAGGGTTGAAATCCCGAGTATAAGGTGTTTTATAAGGGTTAGGGGTTCACTTATCGAAATTGCGTCGTTTTATCCTGACATTAGGTTCACTCACTACAACGGTAAATCTCGTGGCAAGCTCCTGAGGCTCATACTCGCTGCGCTGAGCTCACTACAAGGAGCCCTCTGACTCGCCTGCTCACTAGGCGGCTTTTTAGGATCCTCCAACAACAACACCCAGTCACTTATGTACATTTTTTATTAATGTTCTCATTTATTTTACTCTCTATTAACTTTAAAGCATAAATGAAAATAGGGAAATACCTCCATTTGGATTCAATTAAAATATCATAAAAATTAAAATCCTAACCAATCAAAATCAAATTTTTGGGTTTTAGTTCGAATTCGAAATCTTCAAGATTTTCTAAACTTGTGGGTCAAAAATGAAACATTTAAATGTTTCATAAAATTCATTAAAAATCATTTTTTAACTTGTTTTCATTTTGGAAACAATTATGTTTGATTCCAAGAATGTAGCTCTAACATATAGCACTTTAAGGAGGTGGGATCAGACTTAGTGAAATTAAGACCTAGTAATATGGTGGGTCGGGAAAACCCTAGACCATACATAACTTGTTTAGTGACACGTATACACAGGTATTACA
The DNA here is from genome assembly GCA_030441495.1 of Dalbergia oliveri. Taxonomy (NCBI): domain Eukaryota; kingdom Viridiplantae; phylum Streptophyta; class Magnoliopsida; order Fabales; family Fabaceae; genus Dalbergia; species Dalbergia oliveri. Next base: position 20,861,389 of record JAMLFY010000008.1, read on the forward strand.
AGGTATGTCAAGTGGCCATGGAGGCAAGCTTTTTTTTTTCAGAAATAATAGAAGTTAAAGATCTAATGAGGTGCTCATAAAGAACATGAATATTTACAAGCAGCTATTATCATCCTGATGTATATATTTATCATGTTTAGAGTACTATTATTCAAAATTCAGAGAAGCTTATGATTTTGTTTGAAAACGTTTATATATATATATATATATATATATATATATATATATATATATATATATATATATATATATATATATATGCTTTAGAGCTTGTTTTACCGTTATTATTGTACGATTTTATGCATCTTGCTTGTGTCCTATGAAGGGGTTTACAAGTGAGAATTCACTCATTGAATTTTAGATGAAATTTACCCCTCTCTTTCTCCATTCCAGATATAGTAGTTGTTCAGGTCCTCCCATCCACCTCCTCTCTAATAGTAAAGATATCACTTGTGAACTTTGGAGTGAAGTGCCATTTTATTGTTCTTAAAGTGCTTTAGTGTCAATGCGGGAGTCCCAAACCATAGGTTGTTTTGCATGATTTTAAATTGTCATGGGTTATTTTGTTGATAGAGAGCAATTAATATATTTTGTATTAAAGAAATAGACTAAGGGTTGATTTATGATGCAATCATTAATTATGAAATTGGTATTTGAAATGTTTTGATTTCCAAGAGAGAGTTTTACATTAGAGACGAAATGATGTTGAAAAATGTATTTTATGAACAAAATATTACATATAGTATGACTTAACAATCGAGGCTTATGTGAGGATGAGATTTCTCATGTGGGGTTACAATTCAAGTCAAGTCGTGACATTGGTGAGGGCGAGCTAGTTGACACCCTTCCTCCTAAAGGTGAGTAGGACACCTGCTGGCTTTCTCAAGTTGAGGCCTAAGGGGAATTCAAGGGGAGGCTGAGAAAGGTCTTGGTGAGGACAATGCTAAGAGGCTTACACCAATTCAAGTTGTCTTCCCCAACGATTCTGTGGATCACAACCCTTAGTTTTTGTAATTTCTTTTTTTGGAAGAGGCTACATATGAACTTTGCACATGATCAGGGCGCTTCAAAGGAAGGGATGCATGAGGTGCTGGTAGAAATGATGGTGTACCTATAGTTGACCCACCAGAGCTAAAAAGACATTTTGGAGTTTGACAAATAGATCTATTCTATGAACATCGAAAAATGAGTAAAAATAAGAAAACATGTGTCTTACATGTTCGTCTTTTAAAATTCAAAACCTTCTATATTTATTTTAATATCAATCGGCATCTTATAGAATATTTTGCAATTTGCTTGTGTTTCCATCAAACTCTTCTAGTATTATGCTCTCAAATTCTAATAAACTAATAGGTGGATGAACAACCAACCAAGTTTGATTGTCATCAGAATGTCTCACCATTTACCGTGTTTATAATCTCTCAATTATAATGGATAAGAATATTTACATAACTCTCCATATTGTCACTCAATTTTTATCGTCAATTTTTTTTTTTAAGTTCCTGGAGAACTGCTAAGAGCAATATTTGTATATATAATAGTGTGGAGCACTAATATGGATTTGCAACATTACATAAATTGATTTAAGTTGATTTGTAAATCAATTTAAATGATTTTTGAGACCTCTCGCATGGTAGCAAGGCTGACACGCTCTGCAAATCAATTGAAGACATCACATAAATCGATTTAAATCAATTTTTGAAACCACCAACACATGACATGAAGATTTATTGATTCAGGGACAAATCGACTCAAATCGATTTGTATGACACTTAAAAACAGGTTTGATTAGTATATAAAAAACAATTCAAGTCCATTTCTGTACGATTAAAAACAAGATATATGCGTCATATATTTCATTTTCGGGCATATATGCTATTTTTTTTTAATTTATATGTGTAAAAAAACCTAATTTTGGACACAGGAAGAGAATAGAAGAGAGGCGTATCTAGCGGTAAACATTTGGCAATCAATAGTACTGTAACAAATACTAGTGTTGTTGCTGGAAGTCAAAGATGGTGGGCTGTACTTGATGGTACAGTGTGTTGTCGTTGTCCTTATTAGGCTTGACCAATTGTGACTTTGCCTGCAGAATCACATGCACCACATCATCCACAAAATCTCCCCCGTTCATACCATGACTCGCCCACAGATCAAGACACAAACATGCATCACTTTCATTGAGCTGCCGTATATGCATGTATGATGCTGCATCTGACACCGTCCAACTTCATTCATCATCATCTTACTATCGATCGATGGGGTCAATGGACGGTGCTGCTTCATTTATTAATAACAGTGATGCTGCTTGCAAGATGGATCATATAAACGTACCTCTTTGATTATATGTGATTTGGATCCTAATTTAATAATGGATAAAATATAAATTCATGTGGTGTTTTATATTTTATAAGTATAAATAATATAATTTTCAGATAAATTATAATATATTAAATGGTTAATATAGGCTATAATTGTATCTAGATATATTAATATTTTATGATATACATTTAATAATTATTTTAATATTTTTAAATATTTATTTTCAATACGATAAAAAATAACTGATGAGAAAAAAAAAAAATTTAAGTACCTATGATTTCCTTCTCATATCAAACAGCCCACAGATAAATAAAACACAAACCCCCCTTTACCATCTTCGTCTCTCTTTCAGGGTTGAATATTCTTCCATAGTATTTGTGATTTGATTTTTATAAATTTCCTTTTTATTAGTATGGAATTTTTTGTCGTGGAAGTGGAATAACCCGTGTAAAATACATTATCAATGAAATAAAGTGAGAGATTTGTTTGTCTGATTGAAGTGTTTTTCGAGTGATGAAAGGGCATTCATCCAAACTGTTTCTTCATTTAGGCTACAAAACAAATCGAATTCAAATAGCATTTGGCATGGAATACTTCTAGAATGGTTGAAGTTGAATTTTATCATTGTTATTACTTTTTTTGGAAAAAGGGAGAGAAGCAAACAGAATTGATTTAATGTATAAATTTCAATTTCAATAAATGCTTCGATCTTTTGTTCGCTTGATAGCACAAATATAAATACACGCGTTATCACGTGATCTAACAACATGAATATAAATCTGAGACTTTTTATTAGTGTGAAAAACTTACATGAAGTTATTCATATCTATTACGTATAATTATCAAATTGAAAAAATATGAATAGGAAAGTCTGCTCACGTGATAGACTTGCATGTTTCAATGAGCTGTGTGGTACTGCGAGTTTAACTCTCATTTATATCCTTATATATATATATATATATATATATATATATAGATTTTTTCAAGAAAAGTATGTACTGCTAAAATTATTCATTTTATAAAAATTTCAATATATCATTAATAATAAGTTAAAACAAATTTAAAAAACTTGATATAAATTTTTATTTTAAGGTGAAATTACAAAACTATGCCTTTGATATAATAGCATCTAAATAAAATCTAATAAGACTTTGGTAAAGAATTAATAAATATTCAATTCAAAAAATAATAATAATAATTGCAAAATAGAAGATTAAAAGCCACATCAATGAGTGAAATAATAGTGAGTTATATAGATAATTTGTACTACAAGATTATAAGCTTGAATCTCGTTGTCATTTATGCAACAAAATAAGAAGAATAAAAAAAATTAATAAATCAAAACGAAAGCTATTATGTATGGCATATATAGCAAATAGGGTTCTGCAAATAAGTGCATAAGTATATTGACCAAGGAACCAATAGTAGCAAATTTTTATTAAAAAAAAAATTAAAATAATTCTAACATATTAAATGTATTAAAAAGTACTCCCTTTGTTTCACAATAATTATCGACTTTTTATTTTTTCATGTTTCAGAATATTTGTCCATTTATAATATCTAGATAACATTAATTTTTTTCACTTATAGCCTTACTATAAATGTGTTAATTAAGTAATCAATATATTTATCAAGATGAATAATAATAACTATAAAATGATAGTTTTGTCAACTCATATAATTTTCTATATTTATCAAAATATATTTTTTTATTTTTTTAATATGCATATTGTTTGATTTTTTATAATTAGTGTAAAATGGAAGGAGTCAAAAATCATTCTTAAAATGTATAATATATTTTTTATTAACTGAAGGATGTCTAGTTCTGGGAGTAATGATTAATTCGCTAAGGCAAGACTAATAAATATGAATATTGTCTCTGACTTTTGACTGTAGAATTCTTTTCATACATATTGTCATTAATTGAGTCCCTAATTAGATGCTTAATTAAAGTTAGATGAATTAACATTGTGTTTGGCTTCATGTTCAAACCATTCAAAATCGATTTTACAGCATTGAACATTGTGGCTTGGATGTTTGGTTTTACGTTGAGACTCTCCAAGAATAGATTTTGATGCTAATTCAAGTTTTCATAAGAAATACGTAACTATTTCTTGCTTTTCCATTTCAGTTATCACGTTGACGACATACTAAAATGGGATGTTACCTATTTGACCCTTTTATTATTTCATTTATTTACCATTGTTCTGTACTGCTTATTTTTTGTTTTGTATTTCTTTTTGATAATTACAAATATAAAAGTAATTTTGATTAATATTATCCAAACGAGATCAATTCTATTTAAGTCGCTTTTTAAATCAAATTATCAAACATAAATAATTGTACCTTAAAATCAATTTTATCCAAAATTAATTTAACAAATGCAAATTCAAACACTCATATAATGAACAATCTTTTAAGCCTTAACACGGTAATTAACAATATTCTAAAGAAAAATGGTTGGCACAATAATGAAGTGAAAAGCTAGGTAAATTCATAAGGAGCAGCTAAGAGGAGAGAGAGAGAGAGAGAGAGAGAGATTCTGTGGGCATAGGGAAGGGTGGAGAGGTTGACCAAAGTAGTTGTAGCGTTGTAGAGTTGCAATGGTTGACGTGTTTTAATGTCATTGTCAAAGATGTCTGTGTTTCTTGAACAGACCATTTGTCTCCTTTATTGGTTATTGATTATTGATTTTGTTTGACAGATATGCCCCTCTTCTCTCTCTCCCCTGATCTCATGCTTGCTTCACCATTTCGTCATAAAGCTAGCATCAACGCTCGCAATACAAATTCAAAGTTAAAATTCAATTATATGATAGATTAGGAGGTTCAATGAGTAAATTAGAATAATTACCAATTTTCTAATATAATTTTTCTTAATAATCATAGCTTTTGAATACATGATATTATATATATCTATATATTGATTTTATATAAATGATATCATGTATACTGTACATTCTCCAAATTACAATTTATTTATTTTTAGTACTTTTATATAAATATTAGAAATATTATTTAGAGGAGAAAAATATTTTCGAAGAATCTCAGTTTTACTGCAACAGTTAACAGGCTCAACTATAAAACTTATTTTTAAGAAGCTGAACATTTTTTTTAACTAATCAAGGATCTTAATTTGAATAAAAATATTCTATTAATATGAATTCATTTAATTAAAAAAATTCAAGTCATGTATAATGTATTTTTTCATATCAAAATTATTTATTTATTTATAATTATTCAAAAATTTGATTTTAATAAAAATTTGATTTCTATCTCAAGAAACTGTTTGTGATGTCAGATATTTAAATTTTAAAATAATCACTTTAAGAAACAGTTTATTCAACTATTATTTTAATTTATAATTGCATAATAATAAGCTAGTATATGGAAAAAAAAATTTTAATATTTATTTGTGTCATAATTTATCTTGTTCTCTTTACGAAAAATAAGTTGACATTTTCATTTACCAATCTACTTCAGTATTGCAATTTTAATCTGATAATAGAGATGTCATTTTATTTTAATAATTTAAAATCAGTTATATAAACCAATTTAAGTAAATATTTGATTTATTTAAATATTATATTTAAAGTTTTATTAGAATAATAACGGTTATAAATATAAAAAAAATTTGAGGGTAAAAATATATGAAATTATTTATTATTAAATTCCACGCATTTTTACGAGTTCGAGGAAATTTGACTACTTACTTGCCTAATAGTTCAACTCATATTCGCTTATCAACAAAATTTCTCAAAAACATATTCGAGCTATGCGATTAGTACCTTTTACAATTTTTTTCCTAAGGATTTAATTTCTTTACGCAATTTTGGACTATGCTGGCAGCCTGGTAAAGCGAGCATGATTCTCAAAGTGACAATTCTAAGATTCGAACTCCTGATTTTTCAGATAAAATTCGCTTAGATTGCAGTTCACTTATATTGCAATCAACCATTTAAGAAAAAATTCATCTCAAAAAGAAAAGAGAAAAATGGTCATTAAGTGAATATTTCTCCGAAGTTACAATTTTGGGATTCAAACCCTACTATAAGGGTAAAATTCATATAAGATCAGAGTCTACTTCCAATGTAATCAGCCGCTTTTGGCTTACAAATTTCTTAAAAATTTAGAAGATTAGTTTTATGGATTTAATTGAAATTCATTGATAGTGTAAATTTTTTTTTACATATTTATCCAATCATATAATGACATATCAATAAATATGGTTATTTTCCATCCCATTACTTGAAAAGTCATATAAAATGAGAGATTTGATTAAATAACAGTGTTAGTGTATTAAAATTAAACTCTAATTTTATTTAGTTTACAATAAAATATTTAAAATCAAAAAAATTAATATTCATTTTAGTCCCTCCTTTACACTTGTGAGTCATTATAGTCCATAAATTTTAAAATGAGTCAAATTAGTTCTTGACATTCATAACATGAATCAAATTAGTTTATCATCTCATTTTTATTTAACATTTTATCAATTAAACGATGTGAACTATTAAGCAATACATTGACATACTATGGGTCATCTAAAGTATTATAAAATTTAAAATGACTTATTTTAGTGTAAAATTATAAAAAATGAGTTATTTTAAGACTTGAAAAGGAGATTTAGATTACTCATTTTGTGTAATTTTAAACAACTAAATGAGTCATTTTAAATTTAATTATAGTTCAAATGATATAAGCTATGACAATATCACTTAACATTATACATTATCATTTAATTAATAATATGTTAAATAAAAGTGAGCTGAAAAATTAATATGACTTACATTTTGTAATGTCATGAACTAATTTAACTCATTTTAAGAGTAAGAGATTTAAATGTCAAGGATGAAAATCAACATTAATTCAAATAAAAATCTAATAAATTTTTTTGGGTCAAACAAAATCTAATAAATTTTAATCACTTGATCACTGACTATAACAGTATCGATTTGAATATTAATTCTTACATTGGATGAGTATATATAATAAACATACTCTTTACAAAATTTGACCAATCCTTCTATGAGTTAGGCTTATGTTGGGCAAAAGTCTAATGTTTCCCTCTTGGAACTTGAAATTGAGTTAAAATAAATTTCAATCTCCATTTTAATACTGAAGCTATAACATAAAAAGAGCAAACATGTAATTTTACATGTCTCTTTGTGATAAATTAGATAGTAGGAATGTAAAAAATAAAATGAATTTTATTATAATTAAATGACTAAAAAATATATGTAAATGTAAAATAGCAGGAGTATAAGTATACACACTAATTTTACTGTTTCAAAATTTCATTCAAACGTGCAGCTGCTAGCCTGCAACAGTTAGAAGAAATCTCTGTATAGCAGAAGTGCTTTTGCCTCGTCGTAGGCAGTATCCTTGGTTCGCGCCTTCTGATTTCTGACATGTTACCCACCAAGTAACAACCTCAAAATTTGGCAAGCCGCATTTACACGACGCCGAATTTTTGCCCAACAGGTGTATCATTCGTTTTTGTGTGTGTATGTGTTTTTTTTCATCTGGTACAACAGGTGCGTCATTTTGCTCCTGTTGATAATCACAGTGAAAAAATAGCTACCACGTAGTGAAATTCGTTTTTCTGTTTATTTTATTTCGCTTAATTACTTTAAAAGTTTAAATTTAAATATTTGTACAACTGTTATATTGTTGATTTTTTTTTAATTTCAATTTATAAAACAAAAGTGAGAGCAACCGTTCCACTGTAACATTATCCAGTTTCAGAATAATATTGTAGTGATAAAAATTACAGAGCACTAAAATCAACTTTTATGGCCATTTGTTAATACTAATAGTTTGAAACTGTCGCATAATTATTCAAATCATTCAGCTGAGTCAGTCAAACTAAGTAGATTTAGTAAGCAGGTATTAGAAAACTTGAGAGGACTAATTAAACTATAAAAAAAAATTACCCTAGCAAAGAGACTTTTTTTTCCCTCCACCCATATCCAAATGAGTATGATAATCACATCGTAACTTTAAGTATACTATAATCATCTTTATAAACTTCGGGCCACGGACATGTTTCGGTGAAAAAGCAAAGGAAAGAAAAGCGTATTCTTAAAAAGTCGTGCCATTAATTTCTCATTATACCTCACGTCTTTATCTATATTGGGCTGCTATATTATATGTCACTTTTTTCTAAGCGAAACTTCTAAGCAATAAAAAAGAGCTTTTCTTTGTTTTTTATCCAGGCAACAGCCTTTACAAATCAAACCTGGATCCTTGATCCAATTGAACATTAATTTTCTTGAAAAATAAATACACACACATATTTTGTGGTTATTTGTTGAGTGTTGCAAAATCATTTAATTTTCCTAGCTATTGGTTGTCATGATCAATAAAATTGAAGGTAAGCTTCAGTGTAACAATAAAATTGTTGTCTTAAGCATTTAGTCGATGATCCAATCTCTGACAGTGTGCAGGGAAGGAGCTAGACCTATATTTTAAGATGGACAAGCACTCAAAGGTAATGTACTTGTGAAAAATAATATATATCTTTTGATTTTTTCTTATTTATATTGAAATAAAACAATTAAAAAACAAAAATGTATGATAAAATTAAACTATTGAGATATCAAACTTATCAATTAATGTGTTCTAGAAATAACAATTTATCATCTTATAAATCCTTATAATGTATAAAAGTTTTAGGGAGGCAAATATACATAAATACATATGTATATACATGAAACTTAACCAACAGAGTCTCTTAACCAAAAACAAAACCCACTTATGTTAGCTCTGTTTTAAAAGATTCATCACTACTTCCAATAAAAAACACCCTCAGTTCACCCAAGAGGTAAAATTTTTGTCTTACGAATTAGGAAACACGTATTCATTTCCAAAAATAGTTTCTCTTCTTATAGGATAAGCCTATGTACATGCGATCTTGCCCTATCCAAATCCTACTAGGTGAGTTGTATGCACTAAGCCCCACCCTTTTATTGGTAGGTCATGAAGATGGACATGCAAACCCAATTTCATAATCTTTCAAATGAATCAAATCCTTATAAAACCGTCTTTTTATATTACAAAAAAAAAAAGGTCTTTGCGCTCGGACTGAGGTGGTATGTTAGGAAGCAAAAAGAGGCTTGCGCTGATGAAAGTAATAACCCGCATACAAAATATTGCATGTAACTTTATAGAACCACTAGTTTTCATGTTCACATAAATTACCTTAACATATATTTGGATACGGCTCCTGCAGCCTCCAAGCAAGTTCATAGTCTGAATGCTTCTGACGTGATCAAACGGACATAAAATGATTAAATATTGTTCAACGATGATGAACGTTACTGCAGCATTGTGCATCCTAAGCAAAGCTATAAAATGAAAAGATGAAAACTATAAAGACAGCATTATACATCTGTCACTTTAAGATCTCAAAACAGCACCACAAACATTGTCCGTAGGTGCTTCTAATAAAAGCTCCATGCTAACTAATCAGTCTAGCATATTGTTAGGCATCAAATTAAAACTAGGTTCTGGTATGGCTTTGCAGATTAGAGTCAGCGGGAGGTAAGGTTTAACGAAAGACCTAATTATTTCTTTGCCATCAAGTTGATGAACTCTCATATTTTTCAGGGAGCACGTGTAACTTACCGTTTCTTCCCTTCACTGCTATTTAAAAAAGTTGTTAATGGTTAAGAAGTTCCTATGAGTTTCATATATATAGGAGGAAAGATTTGTTGAAACTGATGTAAGACTAAGTATATATCTTAACACATTCAAATTCAATAACTTTTTTATTGGAGAAATATTTTATAAAAGCCACCATTGGATTAAAAGTTTATATGTTATGGTCTTATAGATCATCTTTATAAAATTTATATTAATAAAAAATCAATGAATACGTTTGTTATATATATCTAAATCAATGGATCCCTCCCAAATATATATATATATAAGGAACGACTCATGTAAGAGGGATAATTAGATCTTACATGAATAGTCAATATTAAAATATAAAATCACGTGATATTTTTAAATGATCATGTGATTATTAATTACCATTAATTAACTTTCAATCCTAATTATCTATTTATGGTAATACGACCTATATTGCTCCTTCACTTTTATAATAAACCATTCTTTCACTAGAGTCGCCCGTTATGTGTGTGTTTAGGTATATTTGGATTCCTAAAGCAATGAAGCTAATTAAAATTAGGTCTTCTGCATTCATCAAATATAAAGCTCACCTATTTTGGAAGAACTTCTTTGTGTGCCTTAAATGAGAGAATAACATTCCACACCAAAGCAATAACATTAGCAGCAAGGACCTGAAATCATTTCCATATATTTTTAAACTCAGCAATAACACTAGAAAATGGAGAAGCAGATCTAAGTAAATTGATGAAAAATATAGATGCTACAGTCATTGTATACTGTCAACAGAGAAAGCATGAATTGGCAAAGGGGAAATATCCTTCCGTAAGTGTCAGAAAAACCTCTGATAACTCCGTCTCGGGCACATAAGAACTTAATGAATCCATTTCAAGAATAATTCTGTTGGAATATTGGATCTAACGAGCATAAATTCATAATTAAGTAGGTCCATCTATGTAAGAATAATGGCATAGAAAGTGGTTTAAGTCAATTATTATAGTGTGTGTTTGGATACCACCGCTTATAACTTATTTTAACTCTTCAGTAGTTAAAAGACATTTGGCATGTTTGTATTAAATTGTTGTATACCTCATGACTCCCCAAAAAATTATTCTTAGTGTTTATTGGGAAGTTAAAATATTTAACTTCTAAAAAGTCTCTTGCACAACTTTCTAAGAGCAAGCACTATAAACTAAAGTAAGCACTTTTTGTGCTTCCCAACACAAAATAACTTTTTTATAAGTTACTTCTTATACACGTAATAAGCCCTTTTAACAGAAGGACTTAATTAAGCGGTTTTGCCAAATGGGCCAATAGTCTTGTAAATAGGAGTAGTCATTTAGATGTAGACAATATTGTGCGCGCACACATTCATACATGCATGTAAACACATTTATCTATGGCATCACTTGATCCATGTAACCAACCCCATTTAGTGGACAAGGCTTAGTTGTTGAAATCATCCAATAATTTAACCACATTTTAGGATCCATTTGGTTTATCTTCTAGTAGAATTACTTTTGAAAGAATTAAGTTGAAAAGAATTACTTTTAAAGAAATTACTTTTAAATGAATTAATTTGTGTTTAGTTCAAGTATATCAAAAGAAAGTTTAAGAGAATGATTTTTGTTTGGATAGAATAACATAAAATTACTTATAGTTATTAATAAATAAGAGTAATTTCTCAAAAATACTTTTTTAGAATGAAAAATACCTTCAACAATACTTCTCTCAAAGTACTTTCAATTGCTTGAAAAATGCTTTTAGCATAATGAAAAACAAGGTTGTCAATGGCGGATGGCGGTTTATGGCGGTGAGGCAAAAAATTGCCATAAAAACATGGCAGATAGTGTTGCAGGATTATGGCGGAAGCCATGGCGGACTTAAAAAATATATACACAATAGAGATGTGGTCTTTTTTCTTCTAACTTCTTGCTAGCCAAAACATAGTTGCTCCCATTATTAGTTATAATCTGAAAACATTCTCCTCTCCAATCTCACAAAAGAGTCAAGAAGCTCAAATAACTTTTCACCAAGTCTTTACGAAGTCAAATCCATCAACAGACTTAACAAACATCGTTCCAGGAGAGTTCACTAAGAAATTAATAATGCACCTCTACTTCCTATCAGTCAGGCATCTGACATGATGGAGCAACCATGTTTTTTCCACTGCTCCTTATGATTTTTCATCATATTTTGTGTGCTCCAACTCCTTATTGAGAAGTGGAACCCTTATAGCATGATAAGATGGAGGTGGCAAATTAGGACCAAAGCTTCCAATGGCTGACAACATATCATGAAAACTCTTCAACTTGATACAGTTGAATGAATTCCAGCTGATACCACCACCAAGCTATGTATTGATGGACCCTTCGATTGCTTCTTTGTCACATGCTTCTCTAATAATTTGTAGTTTTAGGATTTCTAACAAATAAATCCATTGGGTCTTTCAAATCACCAGCACCTCTTCTCACTTTAGGCCTTGGGATATCATCAAATCCTTCAGCATCTTCTTCAATAACCCAAACCCCAAGTTCTCAAGATCAAACTCCCTTGCATTTGGAGCTTCAACTTCCTCACTCCATTGGCTCCTTTTCTGTTTCATATACTTTATCAACTCCTCTTTAACTTTGTTGGAACCTTGATGCACTTAGAAACATTGTCACTCTTTCCTATCAGGTGTTCTTTGGCTCTTGTTATCCTACCTTTCATAAGTTTTCAGCAGAAATTATAGATAGTGTCATTTGTATTATTTTTTTCTCCAGGGTGGACATACTTCCACCCAGGGTCTCTCTGTTTTTGCTACTAGTAGAAAAGGCTGAACTGAGCCTTGTTCAGGTCCACTTGCCATTTCAACCTAAAACAAAATAGAAGAGGCTCCTGGATAAAAAATAAGAACAAGGAAGAAGAAGAAAAGATTGAATAGAGAAGAAGAAGAAGAAGAAAAACAGTGGACAAGAAGGAAAAAAATAAAACGAACAGAGATTAAGAGAAGAAGAAAGACCTTGATGGGGGTCCTCCGAGCTGGGCGCCGCTGGTGTGGTGGTCCGTCAAAGCCCGAAGAAAAGAGAGACTTTGAGAGACCAAGAGAAAAGGAAGAAGAGAAGCGGCACCTGGTCGCCACCTGGTGAGCCACCGTTGGTGTAGTGCGCTCCGCCGCGCCGTGTGGTGCACTGCCAGCCGCGTGGTGCACCGCTCGCTATGAAGCACGCGAGAAGCAGCGAAGCGAGAAGCAAAAGCACGTGAAGCGGTGAGAAATGGAAAGGCTAAAGGAAAATGGTCGGGTACTCGGGTCTCTCATTAGGATTTAACGAGGGAAGGGTGAAACCGAGAATACCCTCTAAAAAACAAAGAAAATAAGGGTTTTGGGCTAGATTTCCGCCATGGCGCCACCATTTCGGCCACAACCGCCACGCCATACCGCAATGCCATACCGCAACGCCATCTACGTTTCCATTGCGGCGGGCTTGATTTCCACCACGCCATGGCTCCATGACCGATTTTTAATAACACTAATGAAAAATTTACCAAACACATTAGTTCCTCAGAACCTCATTCTCATTCTTTTAAAAGTACTTTTGGAGCTCCAAAAATGCAAACCAAAGGGCACTTAGTCTCCTTATTTTTCAAAAGTTGATATCAAAGTTTCGACCTAGTCCTTATTTGTTTCTAATTTTTTTAACAGGAAAGTAATATTTTTCAAAACTACTAAAAAAACAAAAACTCAAAAGCTAAAAACTGCTTAAAATAATATTTTTAGCTTCAAATGACAGTTGGCCAATGTTTTCACCAAGTCCCTCCAAGGCCCTTAGGTCAATTATACTTTTAAGAAGCTCGATGTATACGATATATGCATCAACTTGAAGGGAAGGGTTGGAATATGAGAACTAACAATCATAGTCAAGTTTGTGTATCTAAGATAGTGGCATATGAAATAGCTTTAGTCAATTATTATAGTCTCGCAAAGAGAAGCAATAGTTAAGATGTAGATAACTATTAGAAATACTATGATATTCTATGATATTTTAGAAATACTATTAGATTCTTTCTTTATTTCTAACAATGTTGAATGAAATCATCAAGTAATTCCGCCACAAATTCTAATCTCCTTAATTCAGTCCACTCAAAGCAAATGTGTGAATGTGAATGAAACAAAGAACTGAAAACCCAAGTAACACCACATCTATCTTCTTAGAAAATGACAAATGGCATCCCAATATCAAGTGTGAATGCTTTAAAAACAAGGGGCCAACAAGAAGCATCCCAAGTATCCAAACACTGCACAAGACGAAAAAGAAATGTAAACAAAAAATGTCTTCCTTACATACTAATTTCTACTGTTGTTTCAACTAATAAAAGGATAACAAGGTAGTGTGCCCCTTGAGTGTGTCAGTGTGCATCTGCGTATGTGCGTGTGTGTGTGTCTACTTTATATATACTAGACAGGTCACTAGCAAATTCCTCTTTCAAGAATTTTGAAATTCCATTGGATGCAATTAAAAAAGCATAGAAATATTATGCATTTAAATGATATCATATAAAGAAAACTAGCAGTCATTTTCTATATTGTAAATCCAGCAGGTTCTAGAGTGACGAAAATATTACCAAAATCCTAATTTGCATATATAGTCCGGTCTGTCAGTCTAACCTGGAATTGTTGTGGAACAAATCTAAAGTTGATAAACTGAAAAGGTATCCATAATTGCCAGTTTGCCACAACAGAAGAAAACCACTCCTACAGAATGAAACTTGTGGATGAGTATACACTTTAACATTACAGAAATCCACTCTGTACACACATTTTTACAAGAAGATACAAGTTAAAACTGTTAACACCACCTGTTTAAGCTTGGGTACAGCTTGTGATGGCCTTCCCTCTAGTGTCAACAATGTAGCTAAGAAAACCCCAATGAATATGGGAGAAAATAAGAACTGCAATCATATTTCATCACATTAAAAATCAAAATATCAATGGAATAATGAATTATTCAAAGTCACAATAGATAGCAGGTTTCTGTAGAGGGATGCAATGGAATATCCTACCTGATCAAGTACAAGCCGCAAAATTGCACCTGATGCTCCAGGTAGTGTAACCAATTTACTCAGATACAAGTACCTAAGGATTCCAAGCAAATTTTAGGAAAGATAATGGATTATTTACTATTGTCTTGATCCATACTCTAGTGGCCATGCTAATATATGTGGATAATCTCCTAATATTGACACTTAGAATCTCAGCAATCAATCTTCATAGGATTCGCTTAACAATAAGCATTGGGGAAAAAAATCAATATTTGAAATTTTATTGACACAAAAGAACTGCATACGAGACAAGAACATAGCTTAAAACATGAATGTGCTTGTTACTGTTACAATCGTAATTGTTATATTTGTTTCTAGGGAGATCCTAGTAGAGCTAATGGGGAACTGGAAAAGGGATGAGTAAGTTGGGATCGAATCCTTGGCCCAAAGCCAACAATCCCTTGGACACAAGAATTAGGAGAGGTGCCACTTGACTTACAGCTCATTGGCAACATGAATGTGCATTTTTTTTTTCCATTAGTTAAAGCATTATCAGAGTAAATAGACTATAAGTAGAGAGTTAACTTTCAGGTATAATGACACAGGTTCTAGGGAATTACCAGAAATGCAATGTTGGACCCACTAACACAAAACCAAGCAGAGTAAAGGTGAATGTCCTCTTGTAGTCCAGTGACTGCACTTGGTCTATCACAACCTGCAGAAAGTAAAGGTTTAAATTCAGAAATTGAATATATTTTAGAGAATGCAAAACTATACAATATTATAAAAAGTAAATTAAGAATTGGATTAAAAAGTATCCATTTGAAATCAAGTTCAAATGTTATGCCATGTCCAAGTTGTCAACCTTGATACCACAAGGAACGTGGATTGACCAAAGTGTCATGCAAGCACGCAGATAAAATTCAGAAAGAAACCAAAATAAAATTGCAGGGTTAGCGGAATATACACAAGGCATAGACATAAAGTTGGGTGTCTAGTACAACACAGCTCCCATTGAAATCAGAACTCCAGGTACAGCATGAATCAATGAAAAGAAAGTAAAAATAATGCTGTCAACAGAGGAATTATTATAGAGAAATGTACAGAATTGAAATAATTCAGCAACCTACATGGACACTGGATTATGAACAACTTTCTCATGCAAATAATAAAAAAAAAGGTATCTATCATCTTAGGGATATCAGCCTGTTCGACAGTAGTTCAGTGGTCTGTCACCTCTGTCTACTAATTTATACTTGACTTGCCTGGACAACTGGGCTTGGCAGGTCTAAAATGGTTGCTAACTTAATTGCAAGACTGTAGTGAAATCAAAACACTTCAAGTAATGCACAACCAAGATTAATTGGATTAGTTATTTAACATTCTGCTACTTAAACTACAAATTTCACCACGTCTACATCTGCCCCCACATGAAGCAGTTAAAAATTATTGGCAGCACCATAAGTTGATCCAAACCCACCTACATAAGAGTAAGTATTTCTTTTGCCTTTTACTTGTAATGCTCTAAGCCACCATTTTCAATTAGCAGCACGAATTAGCATAATTATGTGCTTAAAATTCCTGGAAAACTTTACATAATTCAATCCTTTGCCCACATACCCCAAGGTGGCAATGAACTTGAGCCATGCCCCCAATGGCTTAAAATAAGGATTTTGTGAACTTATTTGTGTGTACCTCATGCATTTCAACACATTCACAAAGGTCTAACCAAATGCACACGCTTTGACAAACAGTTGGAAGAGAAACGGGCAAAAAACTATTGTAATACCTGGCAAATCAAATCTCCAATTAACGTCAAAATTGCAGAAGTTAGAGCTTTTACTGCAACAGGGTATTTTTCAAGAAGAGCCAAGTACCTGTAGTAAAGTCATGTTAGATTTCTTAAAGCAGGTTAGAGCCATTGCAATAGCTTATAAAGCAAAGACTAAGAAAACCAATTATTAGATCTGTGTACCATAAGGCACCCACCCCAAAACAAAAAGTAAAATAATTTTTTAATTAAAAAAAAACTGAGGATGGGGTGGCTGTTTTCTGAACCATCTTCTTCTTATTCAACAGATGCTAAGGCGTCTGTAGTCTGTGCACTACAAATGATAGACATTTCATAATTTTGATATGCCCAATCCAGAACAGATTCAGATTTTAAAAAAAAAAAAAAAACCAACTTGAAAGAGCACCCCTTTTGAATCTTTTAAACATTTGTGTGCTGCAGTGTTCTTTAATATTCAGTCGTTTGTCCATTTTTCTTTCTCTGTGGGTTTCACCCACATGGTTCTTTCATATAGATCCCCAGTGTACATGAAACATTCCACCTGCTAAGTTTCTTTAGTGCAGCTGTCTATCTCGATACAGAAAAAGGCACAGTCAGAGCAACTTCATCAAGTTCCCATCCCACACAATTTTTTTCCTCCTATGTTACACTCTTACCACTCATGATGATGACACAATTGACAATGCAGCTACAAATCTAAATTTAAATAAAATCAACAATTGACCATACATACTACCCACAAGCATAAACCGTGAACATGAAAAAAATATAATGCCACCACCAAACAATGACAATAGTCAAGTCAAATTTGCCACACTACAATTCATTCCAATTTTCAGTCACCTTAGTGTAAATATTTGCAATTTGCATTAACATATTTCGTATTCACAACAGTTTATAATAATTTTTTTGTTTTAAAAAAGGGCAAACACAAAAAATGGGCCAGTTCGACTCACGTTCACCCAACTCTCCTTTATTTGTAAAATTTATTCAAGTTTGTGAAATTCCCATGAGTTTGTAAAATCACTACTGTCCTCCCATACATTGCAGCTTCCATAGTGCATTCAAAGGTGAACAGTGTCACTCAGACCAACAAAGGCAAGTCGGATAAATTTCACCAAATCGAAGGACGTCATTGTAATTTGCCCATACCAAAAAAAAAAAAAGTGACTTTTCTCTTAAAAAATAATCCAATCCAAACCAAAACATGTTAGACCCTTGATTTTCACCCTCAAACAAACAACAACGTTCTCATTAAGCAAGAGTCCAGTCTATCTCTAAACTCTGGGAACTCAATTGAAGCTAAGAAAAGAAAACTTTTCGTGTTTGATTACCATGATAACAAGGACCACTTATCTCCTCCACCAAAGCTCCATCACCGCCGCCGCCGGAATTGGAGCCGCCAGGGCCACGGGGTCCGCCGGAAGCGTGATCGGGGAGGGCAGAGAGGCGAGAACTGCGGAAGCGGAGTTGGGCGGTGAAGGAAGAAGGAGGGAGGGAGTGGGTGTAGGTGGACTTGAGAGTGTGTGGGGCGGCATGGGAGGAAGGAATGGAGGGAAGTGGGAGAAGAAGGCGAGAAACATGAGAAATGGGGCGAGAAGAAGAAGAAGAACAAGAGAGGTTGAGGTTGAGGTTGAAGGCACGGGTGAAGAGTAGGGACTTATGGGTCAGTGACGCCATTCTTGTTTTGTAATTCTGCTCACTCTCACTGCCCACAGGGGTTTTGTGGGTTATGCAATAGCAATACACACTCTCATCTCACAGCACTCGGCGCCAGCGTTGGCACTTGGCACTGGCTTTGTAGTATACATACCCTTTTGTTTTGTTTAGGCGACAAGAAAAACATCTATATATATATATATATATATATATATATATATATATATATATATATATATATATATATATATAGTGATACGTATTGAAAATATTTAAATTGAAACTAAATTAAAAAAATTTCCACTATCTAACCCAAAATTCACCTATTTTTTCGATGAACCAGAAAATATTCAATACGAAATTCTATATGATAGTCATCGAAAAAATATTCAATGAATAATTTAATTCTATATTCAATTCTATATGACAGCCAACCCAAAATCCTGTTTTTTGATTGTCATGTAGGATTGAATACTTTAACTTTTCATCAATTAGTTCAGAATTTAACATGAATAATTTAATGATTGGGAGTTGGGAATTAAAAAAGAGAACAATTTTAGAAATGTTTAAACAAAATCTAATGAAAAAAAAGTTTAGTAGGCAAACTAAAAATTTGAAAATATTTTAAGTTCTTGAAAATTTAGTTAATTTAAATTTTGGTGTTCTTATGCTAAAATTTATTTTGATTTAGTTATTTTTGTAGAAAAAACTAACTTTTATTGAGATACCATGACATTGAATCGAAATACTCGCAAAATGTTTCAATAAATAAAAACAATTTTAGAGACTAAATTCAAATAAAAATAAAGTTTCTAGCACCTATAAGAACCGTAGTTTTTAGCAGAAAAAGCTAACTCAAGCACGATTCTCCAGTGTTATTGTTGTTAAAATCAGTGTTGATTATCACTTGCACTCTGAGAAACTTATTCTTTAAGTTTTGAGGCTTCTCTAACAAAAGAAGCATATAAAAAACCTTTGCTTAAATCCACTTTTTCAATTTCCTAAAATCATAAGAACCAATTGAATTATTAACATCAGGGTGAACTCCCTCCATGAGATTAAAGTAGATGCATTCATCCATTCAGCATGGCTGACAGTGACAAACCAGTTTTCTTTTTTCGGTCGTGAGAGCACCTCAACTTGGTTGCAAAGTTCCAGGTTCGTATACTGGACCAAATGGACCGTAATGATATCATGATTGGGCAGACTTTAAGGTCAATTCAAATTTTATGTTTATTTCTACAAAGAAAATAATTATGTTTACAAAATAAGAAATAATTTTCTGACTAAAAAAATAAGAAATAATTTTATTCAATGAATTTGAAGGTTTTCTTTTTTGGTGCCCGTAATAGTTTTAAGAAATCAATATCCGTTGCTAATGAATGATTAAGAGTATTAATGATGATTTAAAGGCTATCAATACCTTTAATTTAACCACAAATCCACTACTTTGAAATATATTTATTTGATTTTACTATTTTGAAAAAAAATAACATACACGAGTACCAATACCTTTGAAAAAAATTGAGAATAGCAGAAAATTTTCTCAAGTTTTAAATTGCTTTAGTTTTAAAATCATATGATCCTATATTTAAATACACAGCCAAACCAACATCTAATCCATTTCATTTCTAGTGGATTCTATGGGGAAAAGGGAGTTTGAGTCTAAGTAATCTGAAAATTTAGTCCATTAAAATATAAATCCGATGGCTATAGTAATGACAAGTTAGATTTTTTTTAATATTATAGAAGTTACCCAAGTGTTTTATCTATTTTACCCCTCTCCACACTGACTCTCTTCAACCCCATTAACCACACCGCCACCAACCCACTACCCTCTTCCGAGCTCTTCTTCACTTTGTCCAGGAGGCTAGCCAAAAATGCATAGATCCTAGTCCCCGTAGTCAAAGGTGTTGCTGCTCTGTAACAAGATGATAACCATCACCAGAACCCACCCCGCCACTGTCCTTTGTTTTCTGGTGTAGGGAAAAGGTTGGCCGATCTTCTCGCTCATTGATTGTGCTATACACTTCTCCAAATGATCACCTCATGTTAATTGAAAACCCAACCCTCTATTAATTTATAAGATTTTTAACTTCAATTGTTGAATAAACCCAGTAATTTAGTAGTGACATGTGGTTGGATACTCTTATTTTGTTGTTCTTTTGGAACCTTCCTGTGAAGGAAGTTTATGAGCCGTTCCTTTCATTATTGGAAAACAAAAATAGATGCAAATGATGCATTATGATTGATAGGAATAACCAGTTTTAGATGATGTTAAAAAAAAAACAAAGAATTTTGAAATAGGATCTAGATCTATAGTGCTGCCATTGTTGGTGGCGCTAAGAGTTGAAAAGGGGAGACCACACCTCCACATGGAGGCAATACTTTTATCTCCAATGATGTCAATGGGGTTATTTTCCTAGATTCACTAGCTTAGTTTGCCAGTGGTGCTAGGTTGAAAGGAAGGTAGGGGAGGGAGGAGTTTTGGAGAAAAAGAGTTAGAGAGAAAAAGAGGAGGAGGAGGAAGAGAGGTTGATGACAAGGATTTAATAGTAATTTTAACATTTATTTTTATTACTATAATACCCATGATCACCTTCACCCAAACTCCCTTTCTTCAACCATAGAGTCTACCTTCATTCTTAACGAACCACCAATACATTCACTGTGGAGTCATGTAATCCCACTCCAAAACTATTAGACATAATAATGTACTCATTATTAATGTAACTACTTTAGTTGCAATTAGTATGTTATAACTAACTTCTCTCTTCACTCATGTATATATAAGAGTCTTCAATTAATGAAACACCACTTTTATGATTTCCATCATTCAGACTCTAATATGGTATTAGTTGAATTATCATGAGAATCTCTGCTTCCACAAATTGTCGCTGCTTCTGAACTTTTTTTTGTTTTTTCCTCCATTTTTCTGCTTTCCTTCACTTTCTCAACGACCCTTTGTCCTTTAGATTTTGAGAATAAAGCGATGGCTGAGGCTCAAGATCCTTACTACATTCATCCTTCTTATCACCGAGGCCTCATCCTTCACTCAGCCACTCACCAAGATCAACTATAGTTCTTGGTCTCGATCCATGAAGATGGCTCTAATGGAAAGCACAAATTTTGGGGTCTCTCCCTCGCCCTGATTCGATGCAAATCCAAATTTGATTGCTGCCAGAAATGCAACAATGATGTAGTGAGTTTGGATCTTTAATTGCATCTCAAAAAATTGTCGAAAGCGCCATATACGCAATTTGGTAGCAACATTATGGAATGATCTCCGCGATCACTTTGGACAAGCAAATGGTCCTAGATTGTTTCAATTGAAGAAAGCAATGGTTAGTCTTTCTGAAGATTCTCTTTCTATTAGTCGATACTTCTCCAAGATGAAGCTTCTTTGGGAGGAGTGCCTTGTAGCCAATTACAACTGCTCCTATAGAAGTGCTAAGGTTCTGCAAAATTTTCACCAAATTGATTATGTCTTCACTTTCCTTATGGGGTTAACGACTCTTACTCTTCTTAGAGGCCAAATCTTGGCCATGGATCTCAACTTCAAAGGTTTTCTCTTTAATCCTTCAAGATGAAAAATAGTGAGAAATTCTTCTGTGACAACAACCAACCCTCAAGTTGCCTTTGTTATTTGAACTCAAACAAGATCCCAAATGCAAAGTCACAACCTCCAAAGAAAAAGACCCAAATGTGCAAATTGTGGTTATCTAGGCCATACAAAAGACAAGTGTTATCAACTTCTTGGATATCCTCCTGGTTATGAGAGAAATCAACAAAAGAGTTCAATCAACCACATCCAGGTCTCTAATCAAGTCTTGAATCATGCTATCCCAAGTGATAACCCTTTCACTCCACACAAGTACATTAATTATTACAATTGCTCAACCTTCACAATGACATTGGTTCCACTTCAAACTAGATTTCAATCACTCCACAAGGTTGATTGTTGATTCTAGTGCCTAATCTTGCAAATACCTATTGGATTGTTGATTCTAGTGCCTCATCTCATATTGTTACTTGCCTTTTCTTTTATCTCATTCTACTTCTTACTCAAATCATTATGTTGTATTACCTAACAACAACAACATTAAAGTGCAGGTTTCCTTCGTAGGTTTTATAACCATTTCTCCATCTATAATCCTTAAAATGGTGCTATGTATTACAAGTTGCAAAGTAATTCTTATTGTTTTTGCCTTATTAAATGATGTTCCATGTGGTATAACTTTCTTTCAAAATTCTTTTCATATACAAGCCCTCCATTTCTTGAAGGAGATTGGCAAGGTGACTTAGTCCAAGGTTTATACTTGTTGCACACACGCTTTACATGAAACTTCTACCACTGCTTTACTTGTTGTTTCTATTACTTTGCTACAAATAACTATGCCAATCATGTTTCTTTATATACATGGCATCATAGGTTAGGTCTTATATCCAATAATATTCTTCATAGAATTTATAATGAGTTTTCTTTACAAAAACAATTCTCATAAAAGATTGTAACGTTTGCCCTCTTGCCAAAGTGAGAAGACTATCCTTCGTTTCCAATAATAACATGTCTCTCAATGCCTTTGATCTTATTTGCTGCTTTTGGGACCACATGGAAAGTGCACACATGATGGCATGTCCTATTGACCATTGTAGATGATTTCAGTTGTTTTACTTGGACTTACCTCCTCAAAAGAAAATTTGAGGCAATTGACATGCTTATCAAATTTATTAAACTTGTGCAAACACAATTTGGTAAGACCATTAATGACAATGCAAAAGAATTAGCTTTAACTTCTTTTCTTGAAAATCATGGCATATTGCATCAGTTTTCTTGTGCAATTAGCCTAACAAAACTCAGTAGTAGAAAGAAAACACCAACATTTGCTTAATGTGGAACATTCGCTTTTTTTTCAATAAAAAATTCCTATAAAATTCTGGGAGAGTGCTTAAACAACATATCATAAATAGATTTACCAGCCTAATTTTGAAGTTCAAAACCTCATATCAATAATGTTCAACAAGCCCTGATTAGCTTAGCATGAGAGTGTTTGGTTACTTATGCTATGCTTCAATATTGATCTCCAAAAGAACTAAGTTCTCCAAGGGTTGTACCAATGGACTATCCTCTAGGATACAAAGGCCACAAGCTTTTAAACTTAGAGACAAGTAGTTTTTTTATTTCCAGAGATGTGAAGTTTAGGGAACACATTTTCCTTTGGTGACCCTCCATACACAACAATTCAAAACAATCCTTCTTCTATGGTTTTTCCCATTCCTCGATCATACCTTATTGAACAACAAATTCATCTTCAACCTGTTCTGCCTACAAATACCCATCACAAATTTCACCTCCCTCCCAACACACATTCTTAAACTAACTGCACAACTAATTTTGAAAATATTACCACTAGTTCTATACATGAACCTAAACCTTAAACTACTTCTTCCAACAATGAATTGCAAATCATTCCTACACAAACTTCACCTCCTCTGCTCTATCCTGTATTCCAATTCCCATAGTAGATAAAGCAAACCTCCTAAACATCTTGAAAATTATCACTGCTACAATGCCAACACATATCTCCTGCAATAACCTTTCTTCCACCTACAAAGACTTCATCTTATAAGTTTCAGAACCTACTTTTTATCATCAAGCAGTTAAACATCCCCATTGGAGACAAGTTATGAATTTTAAGTCCAATCACACATGGTCCATAGTACCTCTACCTAGTGACAAGCATACAATCAATTGCAAGTGGGTATATGAAGTAAATACAAAGCTAATGGTGAAGTTGAAAGATATAAGACAAGGTTAGTGGCAAAGGGATACACTCACAAACGGGAATCGATTTCTTAGACACAATGTCTAAAATCCAAATCTAATGATTTAAATAAGGGAGTATTAAAACCTAGGCAAACTGACTAGTGCAATTTGCAGTTTTTTGAAAATTTTTTTTAACCCAAAACGACGTCCTTTTAGGGTTTTTTTTTTTTTGAAAAACCAAAAAAGAAAAATGGCAAGGAAACAACGTCGTTTTTGCCCGTTTCCTTTCTGATATGAGAAATTGCCAAAATTGGCACCAAGGGACCAAACCAGCAAACATGATTTCCCTTTTTCATTGTTCGAAGGCCGAAGCTGTGAGAAGCAGAGCAGCCGCTGCCACCACCGATCGTGTTCACCATGAGCCGCGTCCCCGCCGTGCCGCCTGCCTCACCGTCGCCGGCAACTCCTCTGCATCTACTCTACCTCCTTGAAATCTGCTTCTGCCCTCTATCTGAGTCTTCTTCTGCTGCCCACGAGCTGCGTCGCCAACCCTTCGGTCCAGATCTGCTCTGCCTGGCTTGCGTCCTGGTCCGAATCTGCTTATGCCTCCTTCATCCGCCTGCATCCTGATTTGCTTTTGCATCTCCTTCATCCGCCTCTTTTAGTTTTTTTTTTTTTTTTTTTTTTCTATTTATTTTTATTTTATTTTTTAGTTACGTGTTTATATGAAAGGGAATATTGTAAAAGCAGGAAAAGCAAAAAAGGAACAGGAAAAATGAAAGGAAAGATTTGTTTGTTGGATTTGTAATGGACTATTTATTTTAATTTGATTTGTTTGTTGGATTATTGATATGAAATGAATAAATTACGTTATATGTTATTTTATGGGTTGTTATGATGTTTAATTTAATTTTTAATTATTCTTGCATATATTTTATTTATATTTTTATATATTTATATAAATGTTTCAATAAACTAAAAATCATTACTTCTTAGAGGTATGATTTTCAAAACCTTGCTTGAACACCTTTTCTCTAAAGATAAAAATTCTTCTTCAGTTAAATCCAGTTTTCTCCAACTTGACATCAATAATGTTTTTCTATGGAGACCTATTTGAAGAGGTTTATATGGATCTACCACTTGTTACGTTACTCAAAACGCAATCCCAACGTGGTTTGCAAAGGCTCAACAAGCATCAATGGTTCCAAAGTTCTCATCACATATATTTGGGCCATCACTCAATCCAATAGTGACTATTCCTCTTCCATTTTGGCATCAGATTTGACATTTTTTTTATACTTGTATACGTTGATGATATTATCATTTGGGTCTTAACAAGTCTGCCATTCACCAAGTGCAGCCCAAGCTAGAATCTCTCTTCAAACTTAAAGTATTGGGCAATTTAAAGTATTTTCTTGGTCTTGAAATTGCAAGATCTAACAAAGGAATTTGTTTATCCCAAAGGAAGTATGCTTTAATTGGAAGACACGGGTTTCACAGATTCAAAACTAACAACAATCCCATGAACCTGGCTTCAAAGGAAAGTGAACCTGTTGCAAGCCCTTCTTTGTATTGTTGGATGGCCCGAATGCTAAACAATTTCACGCCAAACATCAATTTTGCAGTACCAAGCTGCCAATATATGTCTAATCCAAGAATTCCTCATGAGGAGCACTTCACCATGTACTTCGGTATATCAAGTTTTGCCCAGGCCAAGGGCTTTTTCCACTATCTTCACTCACATTAAGTGCATCAATGTTGATACAGTATTGACACTAAAATATGACGCCATTTTTTGGTTTTCCTAGGCAATTCCTTGTTGTCTTGGAAAGCAAAGAAACAACCTACAGTGGTGAACTCCTTTATCATGTGTATTAGTGAGCCGCTGGATGAAGCAAATGCTCAAAGAATTTGACATCAATGTCCCAGTGTTGCACAATCAATCCGCCATACACTTATGAGCCCACTTCATAAGGGAAAAGTTACGGTAAGAGTTCTGGTTCATTCAAGAGCAGCTTGCTGTATTTTAACTAAGCCACTAGCACCGTCTCAGTTCAAGTATTTAGCTTCAAGTTGGAAATCCTAGATATGTACCTCCCAACTTGTTTAGACATAATAATGTACTCATTATTAATGTAACTACTTTAGTTGCAGTAATTAGTATGTGATAACTAACTCCTTCTACTCGTATATATAGAGTCTTCAATTAATGAAACACCACTTTTATGATTTCCATCATTCAGGCCAATCACACTCAAAAACACAAACATATTTCATACTAATCAAACATGCTTTGCTAATGGTTTACAACGCAAGTGAAGAAACACAGTTTTAAAGTTCGAACCACCTTATGTTGAAGAGCTTGAAGGAAGCAACAATAATTTATAGTAATATCTTAACAAAGAAAGCTAATAAAAAAAAATAGATCTTTGGCTTGGATAAACTCTGGACGCTTGACTTCATGCGCATAACTGAGCAAATCATTTTTTCTCCTGAATACCAAGCCATAAGCCAGTTGCCAATTTCTTCATGCAAGTCATTTCTTCTGTTTCAGTTCCACATTTTACACTCATGAAACTAAGATGAGTATTGACTAGCTAATTTTGGGTTCAAAACAGCTAATAATAATTAAAATTCTTTGAAACTTGTACCCGGAAAAAAAAACTGAGACATCTTTTAAACAAAAGTTATCATATCTCAAAAATGTGTTTCCCAAATACTTGTCAACCAACATAGTTTCTTCCATCTAGCCACCAATGTTACATGTGGCGTATTAAGATCAATAGAGTGCAAGAAAATCTTAAACAGATGAGAAAAGAAGGCGGCCAACTTAATGACCCAACATCAATGTCATAGTTTCAACTTTCAAGCAATAGATGTGTCAAAAAATAGATGAGGCATGTGCAAGGCTTCTACCATGTGGGTGTCCGGGAGGTCAGATAGACATATGTGAATTTAACTTTGAGAGACCCTTTTTGCAATGTTGAGCCCGTGACCACTAAAACCTCATTCCAAAGCATCTTGAGAACCAATGATCCAAATAGGAAAACGAAATCTCACTTCACACAAGTCTCTGAGACATTCACACAAGTCTGAGACATTCACACAGTATAGGTATACTACAAACAGATATATCTGTGCTTCTTAGACAAATTCCAATGCCGTATTTTCTCTCTTCCAAATCACAATTTATGCAAGCCATTTGTAATCTTGATCCTAATACTGGAAATCTATTATGACTTCTTAGCATATAAGAGCCATGTTAATTTATAAATAAAACTTATTCATACCAAACACAGATGAGATATATTTGATCCGAAATGGAATAGTAATACATACAATAGATGCCAAGATGATGGCAAAAGCAAAACGGTGAGCCTGTCCTTTCTTGGAGGCCTATAGGTTATAGCCAATGCCAAAGCAGACACTGGCAGAATCTGATGAAGGCAATCCACAGAATCAAGCAACCTTTTGGAATCATCTCATTTCCTTATACCTGAGTATCTAACAGACAAAATGGTCCAGTTTTAGAGACCAAAAAAGAAGGTTATTTGATTGCACTCATCATGATGCTTAGTTCAGATCTCAGCATATACATGTACATACATACAACTTGAGCTAAATAAGATTGAGTTCATTTTACATTAGAAACAAGTAATGGATTGAATCACCACATGGTCCATATCCATCATTATCTTTCCACATGATTTGCTTCTTATTGTGTGAAAATAATCAAGAAACAAGCAACTAAGACAGCAAAGCAACATAAGGAAACCAACTTATACAAATCTAACTAAGCTGAAGCTTACTGAAGCATAACCATATACAAAATTATGGTTGATTTCAAAATGATAAACAATTTGCATGTATGTAGGCAGGCACCCATGCCCAAAATGCTTTCAACATGTCCCAATTTATTTCTCATTGTTCTGGGTTGTTAACAAGCTCTAATCCATTCCATCACATTTTTCTTTGCATTTCAAGTTGAGAACCAGTGTTCCAAATAGGAAAAGGAGAATCCCACAATTCATGCAAGTCTGTAACTGAGACATACACATTATGGGGTAAAACTCCAAACAGCCAAATCTGTACTTCTAAGACCAACATATTGTTGGTAGTAAATTCATTTTATAAACTTGAATCCCATATATAATCACACTTCCATGAGAAGAGAAAGTTAGCAACACACCAAGTAAAAGTAGTTGGCAAGACAAGAACAGCTTTAATGCCCAATTGTCAAAAACAAATGAAAAATACACAAATACAACTTCAGTGTCTAACTTGCTCCATGTTTATTGTCCATCTATTGGACATCAAAGTAAGAACTTTGTCATCCACTCATTTGAAGTGTCCACAATTACAACAGAGCCTCCTAGATTATTTTCTTGGGTTTGTTTTGTTGCATTACATTAAAATATTCTAAGAAAGCTTCAATCAAGTCCAATTCACATCTCTCTATTAACAAGATTGTGAAGGGAACAGCATGCAGTAATCATGTCAGAATCTCTGTAATAACTAATAAGGCACTAACTCCGCACAGATGCAGCCCCAATCGACAATCTACAAATTTTTCACTCGCACCTATCCATTATTTTTAGAAGCCCCAGTTTCAATGGAGAAAGGCATGTTATTTTCTGAAATATTACAGTGGTTTTCTCGCATCAAATCTGATTGACATAGCTAAACATCAAACTATGAACTGATTACAGGGATCAAATCATCCGGTAAAGGTGAGCTTGCCTTCTATTCTACCAATACTACAGGTAAGAAGCAGGATAATGTTTACATATAGAATAAGAAGTTTCAATTATGGAAACGCCAGAAACAGTAAATGCTTTTGCTCATAGGTAAGAGAAAACTGTAAGTAGAGCGGGTCATCAAGCTTTTTTGTTTTTTTTAATCTTGCTTCAAATGAAATATCTTTAACATCTGAAATGTAAGCGCACACATGTTCAGATTTGCAAGGCTACACGTCAAACCAAATCGAAAGGAAATCTTAAACGAAATTGCACCTATTCCCCTCAAATCCTAAGCTTTCAATACCAGAAGGTAACCACTACAGTTGCAAGAAGTCCAGTCAAGGGCCAAAATGAAGCAACTTGAGTCTGTCAAAAGATTGCATTACATTGCTACCAATCTCATAAAAGCATCTTCTCAAATTTGAATCAATCAAAAGAATCTAGTTTGACCTGAAGACCAATTGACATTGAATTAGAAGTTCGTATATTCAAGCGAGAAGGAGTTGCTACTCGGAGTGACATCTGCATGAACAAGCATTCATGACTGCAAGTTCTTTGGTGCCATGACTCATGAGAACATATCCTTAGCAAATAAATTAAAAAATCTGTTGGCACACAAACACAAAAGCAGAGTAAAAATGTTCTATGTGTAGATACAACTAATCATCCTGTCAAATCCAACTGCAAGCTGTTAATTCTGATCTCGCCGCTTGAAACTACCTTCTTGCATCCCCCTCGACAGTCTCTTTAAACAAAAACTTCTAAAGAGACAATGACAAGATGCACAAGATATCTTAACCATCAACCACTAATCAGGCAAAACCTTCAACTATGCCACCTCTGCCACCTTCAATAGTCAGCAGTATCACAATGATCTATTCTCCTCACAACTCTCCAAGAATGGAATCACCCAATCTCCTTGTCTTTTACCTCCCTCATCCACATCACACACTACACTCTTGCTCTCTTCCTTCAATTCATCACAATCCAGCAGTTGTTTAATTTTCCTCCGCCCCAACAACACAAGTTCCAACATATTCCTGCGAGCAGTGTATATCGGATTAGGCTCAACCAAACTCCCTTTCCTATACGCCTCCCTAAGGAAAACAGTCTGAGTCATTCCCTTTGTGGATATGTAAAATATCCCAGGGTGCTTCAGAATCAGCTCGTGCAAATTAACCTCAATCGCCAAGTCCCTCCTAAAATGAACCAACTGATCAACCTCAACCATCTTCTCCACAGTCAAGCTCAGCAACTCATGAAGAACAGCAACAGCCCTCTTCTCATACCGATCGGTGCAGCCGCAGTCCTAACGCGAACAGCAGCCTCTTTCCTCTCATAAGGTTTTGTATATGGAAGCCTCTGCCAGTTCCTCAACTTATC
Organism: Dalbergia oliveri; assembly: GCA_030441495.1. Taxonomy (NCBI): domain Eukaryota; kingdom Viridiplantae; phylum Streptophyta; class Magnoliopsida; order Fabales; family Fabaceae; genus Dalbergia; species Dalbergia oliveri. The sequence continues at coordinate 20,891,704 of JAMLFY010000008.1, forward strand.
CCTCAACCCTCTCTCAATCTTGAACCCAGTTGGGAAACTGATAGGGAATGCAAATTTTGTCTCAAACTCACTCAGCCACTTCTCATTGTACTCTCTCTCCCTCCACTTCTCAACCTCAGCAACCCCCAATTCATCATCACCACAATCACAATCCTTATGAACCAATTCCACAACCTCCAAATCAACAAGCCTGAAATCATCACTGTACTTTCCCAGAATGGAGTCTCTGAAATCATCAGGGAGGCCTAGCTCCCTTCTGATCATCCTCAACGCGTGCACGCGGAGCGCGCCATTCACGGACATCAAAAGCAGCTTCTTGACCCTGTTCACAGCCTCAACCTCCTGCTCTCTCAGAACAACCTCTTCGAGGGCAATGAGCCCCTTCATTTTTTTCGTGAGCCTGCAACAGGGGTTCCTCCTGAAAGGGTGAATGAACACGTGGAAAACGTGGGGGTATTTGTTGAGGAATTGGGCGACGGGGACGTTGAGTCCGAGGATGTTCCTCCAGCGGGACATGAGCTGGAGGGAGACGAAGGGGCCGCGCTTTCGGGTTGACATGAGGCGTCGGGTTCCGAGGATGAGTCTGAGTTTGGCGGTGTGGGACATGAGGTTGTCTAGGTGTGGGTCCCGAACCCTGTCCTCCAGGCGGGTTTGCGCGGAGATGTCGGCTTCTTCCATCTCCTTTGGAAGAGGAGGAGGAAAGGGGTGAATGGGTTGTTGCTGTTGGTGGGCGAGGAGATTGTGGGGGAAGGGAAGGTCCTGTTTCTGAAGACTGGAAACAGGTTCATGAAATTTGGTTCACAGATGAGTTCAGAGCAACAAGAAGAAGAAGAACAGCAGAGTGAAGAAGATAAAAAGCTGGAAAAAACAGAATGATGAACTGAGCCACTGAGCCCGAGTTGGGGAACTATGAACTAGAGGTAGAAGTGTGAAGTGCACAGAACAAATGAAGCAGATAAACGACGTCGTTTTTTCTTGGGCCCGATTAGCCTGCTTTTGTTCTTATTGAATTAATACTATTTAAAGGCAAGGATAATCAACAAATCAGAGTGGCGCAGCGGAAGCGTGGTGGGCCCATAACCCACAGGTCCCAGGATCGAAACCTGGCTCTGATAAAGAGTGGCTTCTGCTGGTGTCTATTTTTTCACCTATACAAAAACATTGCATCCCTCCACAGGCCTTCGCTGCTAGTGTTTATTTTTCATCTATCCAATCACTACATCAGGACTAAAGAGAGTTGTTTGTATTAAATTATTAATTGATATATCCACCGGAATCAATCAATCAATATAAGTTACAAGCCGAAGATAAATTTATACCAGAAAATTGTTAAAGTTATCAGTCAGAAACTTTCCTTGGTTGAAATGGGGAGAGAAATTTTGTACTATTCTTTCATTCGTTGTGTAAAATTTATGGATGCTAATATAGTCATTCTCACAATTTATGCAAAATTTTGTTTACTTCTTCCAAGCTTCAAAGTTAACAAGTTTCTCAATCACTGTCCCAACAGTGCAAAACATTATATTTGTTTATACTCCTTGTCACCAATGTCCACCAGACCACCATCAACTTTGATTCTTCCCCCATGAATTCTACACAGCTGCACATTGAGGAAAACATAGAGGTGTTAAACTGTTAATAATAGTTTTATGACAATCACTATCAAACTATAGGCGAAAAGGACGTCATAAAATTTTTATACTAATTTAATCCTTTATCACAGCTGAACACAAATTAATAACTTAGTACTATTGGCAAGATTGAAAGTACAAGCTCTCAAAATTAACAAATTATAGTCTTTTGCATTAGATAGTATGATCGTAAGTCTGAACAACTTTTACTAACCAAATAACTTAACCAACATTGGGAGGACCTTCCTTTCATAATTGTGAATAATTAAACCAAGACCAACTTATTGTCTCCATAGCTCACAAAGCAAGCCACCACATTAGCCACCAAATGTCTAATCCAAGCCATTTAATAAGTTCACGTTTGTAGATTTTGAGCAGCAATATATTTATTACTACCCTATGCTTGTATTGACTTTAGTTGCTTGCTATTTTGTCATTTTATGTCTTGAAGCTTATAAAAGGTATGGTATATGCATGTAAAAATCATCAAGTGTTGAATAAAATATATTTTAATGTTTAAGAAAACACTTCCTTTCCATTAGTAAATTGTAGCTTTAGTTTTATTTTTAGAGAGAAATATTGAATAATTATATGGATCTGATATGAATAATGAACCATTCATTTCCTCCCATGACCTAGAACAATTATATTTGAAGAGCTAATAAACTTGATCCATGCGTTAGGGAAAAAAGGATGAAGTTGAAAACCTATGCCCTCATTATATAAAAAACTAAAAACATGATTAAATAATTAATACGCAAAGGTTATCCCATAACAGTATTTGTATTTTCGATATTATTTATATAAAGATATAAGATAAAGCTTGGAATATAATTTTTAATGACTAATTTGATTACTTTCTATTTCATACAATAACTTAACTTTTTACAATTACGGAGAATAACAAGAAGTAGATCAGCTAGAGCAGTTTTTTTTTTTTCGAAAAAAGAAGTAAATAAGGAAGAAGAAACAGCGGGAAAAAGAAAAGGGAATGAGCAAGAGCATTTTTATGCTGAATCGGCATCACAGTAAAAACCCTACTCCTGTCTAAAACCCTCCCTCTCCAAACTCAAACAACAGAACATGGCTTCGTTCCCTCCCCCTGGTTCAGTCACTCTCTGCGAAGTCAACCGCGACCTCAGTTAGTCTCTCTCTCTCTCTCTCTCTCTCTCTCTCTAACAGTAACAGTGAATGATTTTCTTTCTTTCTCTCTTCAAAATCTCAGTCACTGCCGACGCACTCTCCGACGATCGAGCCAACCTCACCTACGGCAAGATTCTCGTAATCACATTATCCCTAACTCCTTCCCTTGCATTACATTCATTATCAATTTTTCACCATTTCACATTTTAGAATTTTATTCAATTTAATTAATTAATTAATTAAATTGTTTGTGCTATTGTTAGGGATTGGTGTTCGGCCCCGTGCCATTTCAGCCGGAGCAGTCTCCGTCACCGTCACCGTCGCCGCCGCCACTCGAGAGCGATGCCTCTGAACAGGAAGAAGGAACAACAACAGCGGCAGCAACAGCTGTTGAAAGCATTCAGAGGAAAGGTCCCGTAGCACTCTTGCAAGGCCTCATAAACGAGTGTCTCAGGCGCCTCTTTTACCCTAACGACGTATGCTGTCAAAAATTTTCGAATCAATTTATGTTCTGTTTTGATAATTTAATTCATATTGTTTGTTCTTTTACTTCTGATAATGTAGTGAAATGTGTTGTCATTATGTGAATTCTATAACATGTTAGGTGCATTTGTTGCCGGAGGTTGATCTTCAAGGAGTGAGCTGGCACCTGAATAAGCATATAGTTGCTTTTATATCGGGGCCAACTCAGGTTATTGTTCGCGATTATGAAGACTCAGGTAACCTACCTTGTTATGATCATGGGATATGATTGGGTGCGTTTGGATGAGCTTCTAAGAAAAATGTACTTTTGATATAAAAGCATAAGCAATTTTTGTATCAGCTTATAACTATAACAAAACCAAAAGAAAAGAAAAAGAAAAGAAAATGATTACAATCTGATTTCACTTTTTTAGAAGCTTATCTAAACCGGCTTGTAACAAACTTCTGAAGTTATTTTATTTATGAAAAAAGTTCTTTTCTTGTAGAGAAAGCACAAACAAATGCACGTGATCGCCTGATATTGTTGGCGACTTGTCTTAGTTGTTATTGAGGTTGTGTTGTTAGGATGTTTGTTTTGAATTTTGATAGAGGTTTGTGTTAAATGATATAAGCGGGGTGCTTTTGACATTGTGAATAGAGGAGAAGGATCCAATTATTTTGACCAACGAGTCCCAGAGAGATGTTAGAGTCCTCGAGTGGAGGCCCAATGGTGGGAGGATGCTCGCTGTTGGTTGCAAGTGAGGCTTTATCTTTTTGTGCATGGTTGTTATGTTGTATGCAATGGCAATTAGCTGGAAAATGCGCTTGCTTGTTTACTGGACTCGGGTTTAATGTTTCAGGAGTGGGATATGCATTTGGGCGGCTTCTTATCCAGGAAATGCAGCGTCTGTGAGATCTGGTGCTGCTTCATTTTTAGGAAGCTTGTCTAGAGGCTCAGGAATTCGGTATATCCTCGTCGATTGTCTTCGTAGTCACAATAATGAGCATGTTAGCGCACTCACTTGGAGTCCAGATGGAAGATATCCTAACAAATGTTAAAAAGTTTATTTGTTTCCCATGGGTTTTTCCAAATATGAACATCACTGTTCTTATTCTAAATTTTTGCAAGAAATGCTGCTGTATGATTGTAAATTTTTGCTGCAGTAGGCATACAGAAAATTTTAATATGGTTGTCAAACTTGCAAACTTTTCGCATCAACTCAGTTGAACCAGTAAAACAGTGACAAGGATGGGAAATTTGAAAATCTACCATTCTTTCACTATCAATGCTGTCCTTGCTTGCTTATGTATGAGTGTGACAGTAGTATTAGCTTCTTTTTACTTCTTATTTTGAAATATTGAATTCATCGTTCCTTTTGCTTGATATGAAGATGATATTAGTTTTCATCAAACTTTGTAGTATTTGTTTTGTATGGATAAGGTATTAATATATGTATTCTTAATTAGCTATCTACTAAACTATGTGAACACAGTGAGTTTATAAGTTGAGTTTACTCTTCTCCACAATTTTACTTGAACTTGTGAGTTTGACAAGCTTAATTGCTTTTTGATATAACTTTTTCAAATTTTTTGGTGTCTGTAGAGCTGTATTAATTACTGTGAAACTTTAGTTAATTTATGGGCAATTTGAAAGCAGAATTTTCCTTTTCTTTCTAAATTTTATTTTAAATTACTTGTACTTAGCCATTGTTTTCTTAACCTATTTTCACATACTTAGCTTCTGCTTCATATGAGAGCTCCTCTTTCACTGTGTGGGATGTTGCTCAAGGTACGTGAAGATCTTTGCCTCCTTAAATTTATAATGTTTTATTTTGAAGTCTGAAGCATCCTTTCTGATTGCTGATGTACTGATATTACTAATGTGCTGCTGAATAATATTAAAACTCACTCAATGGAATTTTCTTATTCTTATTCTTCCTGGATAGTTCTCCACATATTTTAAGGGGATATAATACATACTGTAAACTGTATATATTTTGCAACCAAGACTGATGACGTAAACAGTACACTATACAGAAGATTGAACCTGGTAGACCATAAACTAAGCATGCTCTGGAGCTTGAAGAAGTATATACTTCAACTCTTAAATTTTATTTACTTGTGTAATTAGTGAACTAATATCTTCCAGAGCCACTTTCCTGTGGATCAAAAGGACTTATATGACACAAGCTTGGTATCCAACTAGGCAAAAGTTTGTTTACTGTTTCAAAGGTGCTTTGTCATATTGGAGTCCTGCGATGTCTGAATTTACACTGTCAAGAGAAAGTGATGAAACTATTTCCGTTCTAACTTCTATTGATTTGTTAATTGCAAGAGTTGAATAACTAGTCTTCACATGTACCTTAATAAAGTTTTTGAATTGTTCTCTACTGGATTGGATTATATTATTTTGAAAATTGAATGCTATGCTAACAAAGCTAAAGATTTGAACTTGTAAGTTGGCAATGAAGGTTGGCACAATTGGTAAGATTGAATTGCATCGACTTGTAGGTCTTCATTTTGTTTCCTTCTAGTAGTTCTTCATTGCTAGGTCATATGTAACTTAAAGAATCCCTATAAGCCCTCATTGAGCCTTATGGTACCTTGACTTCAGTATGGGCAACCTCCTTTCTTGCTAAACTTTTGTTGTTTGGCTAAAGAAATTGATCAAAGTTCTTTTGCCGTATTTAATCTAGGATGATAATTGTGTAAAATTGAATGAATGGGAGGATGAGGAATTTTTGTCTATATTTAGATTGTCATTATGAGGAAAAAAAGCCTCAAGCATGAAAGTTTGTCTCTGCTTTCTGAATTTTTGGTTATTTTCCACATTTTCTGTAGGTGTGGGGACACCAATTCGAAGGGATTAGGAGGCATATCAATGTTGAAGTGGTCACCTACTGGAGATTACTTCTTTGCTTCAAAATTGTAGTGCAACACACTAAATATGACTTTTTTTTAATATTGAAATATTTACTGAACATAAACTGTTTATGCTTCATAACCTCATTATTTCATTATTATATTTCCACACAGTGATGGTACTTTTTATCTTTGGGAAACAAACACATGGACGTCAGAACAATGGTCATCAACTAGTGGTTTTGTCAAGGTATATAAGATGTAAATTCATGTTTTGGTGATCTATGTTGACTTATGTACTGTAAGACAACATTTAGTTGCTAACCTTGCTTGTGTTGGCATGTGTTGATATTGTAAAATGAATCATCAATTGTATGCAATACAAATTTTTTAGTTGGTTCTCATGAAACATCAGGGCTTTTCCAGAAATAACCTTCTCTCCCTCCTTAAAATGGTGCATGCTTCTGTTTCTTAGGGTGATGGTTGTATAATTTTATTATTGAGAGTCCCAAGGAGGAGGAGATATTCTCCTTAGAAGAAGCACTATGACATAGAAGAGATCATGAATTAATAAAGCTCTTCAATTCTTCTACATATCTAGCAAAGGAACTCTACTTAAAAACCAAGAGTAAACAATTGTACCCAACAAAAGGGCAATCAGAAACTTTTTTTGAAAAAACAACTGCCCCTCGTATCTTCCAAAAAACAAAAAAAAAAAAAAGAAGTAGTGGCGTGGAAAATCTTAGAGCTGGAAGTCTTACACTCAGAGATCCTTCTAGATCCTGATAGATGCTAGAAGATCACCCACTTTAAGAAACATTGGCGCAGCAATATATCTGGAAAATGAATTTTCAGCTGTCTTGTCATATTATTACTTCTGTCATTTCCTTAACCTTCTTGATTTGTAACCCAACTCTTTGCAACAATCCATATCCCACCAGGGGAGGATAATAAATTCTCAGTCAGAATTCAGGAAATCCTTTATACAAGTAACTAGAAAAACCAAGAATGCTTTGATTTATTGTTGTAGATGTTCCTGTCTGATGGTTATCACTATTCACATAATGATATTACTTTACTGGTTTCTACTGTCACTGATGGTTGATTAGGGTGCAACATGGGATCCAGATGGGCGTATGATACTGCTGGCATTTTCTGATTCCTCAACTTTGGGGTCTGTTCATTTTGCTTCAAAGCCTCCCTCATTAGGTATCTGACCTTTACTTCAAAAGAGCTTATGTTGACCCATTTATTATGTATCTTGTCATGCTAATGCTGGAAAAATAATATTGAAGTTTAGGGTGGAAAGGGAAAAAGAGAGGGAAACATTGTCCAATATATTTTTAAGTCTGGATAACATTGACCTAAAATACAGACGTGGCACATCTGTTAGTAGTAGTTCAGATTGATTCCTAAATGAGTGACTTGAGAAAACCCCTCGGTCTATGTATCTTAAGTCTTTTCCCACTAGCTATGGTTGGGTAAATGGACCAAACAACACCACTGCATCCCATCATAAATCATGTCTATAATTTATAGACAAAGTTATGTACAGAATTGGATCCCATAATTTCAGTGATTGATTGCAGCAAGTGTATATGTTATTACTATCCCAAGTACAGAGGTATCTGGTTTATTTACTAGCAATATCAATAATGGTAAACTTCGGCTATGAAACGGCTGCAGACACAGGTCATGACAGACGGTACCATTCTTTTACCATCATGAAAATACAGTGAATTAGAAGGAGAAGGGAAGATCGAGAGAGATAGAGAGAGAGATGATCCATAATAAAGTGTGAGGGTGGTTCATACCTCATAACACTGGCTCAACCTCTATGCTACAATATATGACCATGAAAAGGCAAATATGCCCTCTACTTTGGCTGCATTTCAAATGCATACTTAACAACAAAAACTTTGCTAAACACATTTTCATTTCTCGATAGGCACTATTTAGTAAGTTGATTGAATTAATAGATGGTTGTTATTGGAGATGGTGCTTTATACTCATGTAGACTTCAGGTGTGCATGTACCAGAAGAGGGAAATGCAATAACAAATATCATAGCCATGTGTTACCCTTAATAAAAGAGTGAAAGTTTTATGCGGTTCATCCTTTACCACTAAAACGAGCCCAGGAAGGCTGAAGGCATGCCATGAACAATTCTTTTGGCTAGAAGAATATGCGAACTTGAGATGGTTGTTGTTGTTGTTGTCAGTGTTTGAAGTCCTAGTTCTATACTTCTAGCCTCAATACATGCTTGTCTTGTTCCATTTAATTTAAATTTAAATATTTGTGGTTGTTAGCCGACCCCACTTAGCGGGATAAGGCTTAGTTGTTGTTGTTGTTATAAATATTTGTGGTTGTAGTAGCATTCATGGACAGTATTTTTTAAACTTAATTTGTAGATTATATATTCATAATTACCATTGTCGGCTTTTCCAGATGCACATCTGTTACCTGTTGATTTGCCAGAGATATTGTCATTGACAGGCAGGTAAAGATTTTTTCAATTTTTTAAATGGTTGTGGTTTGGTCCCAAAGTTTTCTCATTATGTCAAATCTCTTCTAACTGACTGACTGAATTACCTTTCTCATCACCAACTGTTTTGGTTTTTTCTCCTCTAGGTCATCATTGATATTGGTTCTTTTCATTTTGTATTATATATTAGAAATTGGAACTGTTGTCGATTTCTCAGTAAGTAGTGTTTGGTTCTTTAAAAAATAAGCAGTAAACAGGCTTGAATTGTGTTTGGCTGGGCTTTGATCAACACACACACATATACACACGCGCTGCAAATTCTGAGAACAAATAATTGTTTTCATCATTCCTTCTCAAAATTTCAGAAAGAGAAAACAAGTTGAATATGCAGTGACAACTTTCTAATTATAATGAAATTTGTATAAAATGTTCATTATAGAAAATAAAATCTGGCAATCCTCAAACTGCCATTCTATGTTCCGTTTCTTTTTTAATACTATTTTGTGATTTCTAGATTCTTTAAATGTATTTTGTGCCAAGCTTTGGCTGACTTGCTAATATTGTTCCAACAAAGTATGATTTCAATTTTCAATTATGGGATGTTCAGGTTGATGTCCCCCAACATTGTACATCGAGCCCTAAATCCTACAGAGTAATGCATGGATGCATGATGGACTCTGCATTTTAAATGTTCTGCTTCTCTGAAATGTTATTGAGTGCATGGCTTTTGTCTAGATTCATCTTCTTTTGCTGGTCTCATCGAGAGGAATGAGAAGCTTGGAATCATGTTATGTCTCAATTACGATGTGGATAGTAGCAGAAAAAAAAAAAATACCATTAGACACCAGCATTATCATTTCATATAATGTAAAGTGTGGTCATCATAAGTTTATTCTTGGTAGAAAATGTGGTTTTTTGGTTACCTTACCGTATTATTTCATTCAGTCAGGGAATTGAAAAGATAGCATGGGATAATTCAGGAGAGCGATTAGCCGTGTCGTTTAAAGGTGGAGATGATATGTATAGGGGTCTGATTGCCATATATGATACAAGAAGGACTCCTCTGATATCTACATCGTTAGTGTGAGTTCACGGTTCATAATGGTCCAATTACTTGTTTCTTTAATTGTTTGAATGCTTAATTTATGGCCATCTAGTGGGACAAGGCATAGTTATTATTGTTGCTGCTGCTTAATTTATTTGTCTTAGATATTCGATGCTTTCCTGAATATTTCTGAAGATATTAATCTTATGCGGTGATTTATTTTCCATTTTATGTTTTAGTGGATTTATAAGAGGGCCCGGAGACAATCCAAAGCCAATTTCTTTTTCATTTCATGGGAAGTTTAAGCAGGGACCATTGCTTTCTGTGGTGAGTCTGCTTTGAATTTTACTGCTTTGTTTATTTCTGACTTTGCTTTCTAGCGAACAATAAATGTGAACATCCAATTGAATTATTATTCCCTTTGTTCCTAATTAACTGTCCATTTGGACAAATTGGTAAACTAAAAAGTCAATGTATCTGGCTACAAAAAAAGTCCCCAATTAACTGTCCATTTGGATAAATTTGTTTGTCCAAACTGGTTTGTAGCAGGATATGACCTTTTAATGTATCAATTTGTCCAAATTGTCAGTTAATTGGGACGGCTTGATTTTTTAATGTATTAGTTTGTCCAAATAGGCAATTAATTGGGTACAGAGAGAGTAAAACTTTCCAAGATAGTGCAGAGTTTCAATTGTACAGGTCTTAGATGCCCTGTGCTGGTATCAGTTTTTACTGCAAACATTTGAAGTTCTTATTTTCTTTTCATACTTATGTTTTGCAGTGTTGGAGCAGTGGATTTTGTTGCACTTACCCTCTCCTATTTCGTTCTCATATGCTTCCATGACGACGATTTCTGTCAAAATTATTCGGCCGTATACAATTTGATGTAAGAGAAAGAAGCTGACTTTGATGTCAACTTAATTTGTTCAATGTTTTTGGGATATAAAAAAGCAATTGTCTTTTTCGTATTTGAATAGTGGCTTTTTTCTTAGAAAAATGGCTAGTGGGGTAATGGTGTATCTGTTTGGCCATTGAGTTGATAATTCAGATGTATCAACCACACATAAGTAAAATGAGGATGCATTTGGGTAAACATGCGTCTCAAAAATGTAAAATTTGAGCAACCCCGTGATTGGCATGAAGAGTACATTACATTACGGATCTGGGCTGAGTTTTAAGGGCAGGGCTTCTTCCCCCTTTCTCTTGCCTATTCTTTTTTTATTTTGGTCGAATTCTCTTTCTATTTCTCTGTGATCAAATTAGTTTATCTATATTCACAACATAAACTAAATTAAACCATGAATTGACAAAGCATTTGAGTAATTAAAAGAAGCAAGCAATTCACGAATGCGTTGGCTAATTAAAAAAGTATCAAATGAAAAGTTATTCACTAAGTAATTAATTGCATATGTGCAATTCATTGCCAAGTTATTTCAGAATTCTTTTGGATGAATTATTGACTTTGTAAACAACTTTTTAAGCAATCCAGGAAAAGTCTGTTTGTTCTTAAAACGATAGCCGACAGCCATATAGATCAACTGACTTGAGGGTGTTTTATCTTAATCATAGCTTTCAAGTCCCATTTCACTCCAATTTTGGGGAGAAATAAATATGAGCCTCGAGAGGAATAACTTTCTTTTGGTTATTTTTTGCTTTCAACCTCTATTTAAACTCAAGTAAAAGAACTTATTCCATTTATCCAGAGATGTCACATGCCAGATATGTCAATCCATCCCGCTATTGGTCAGCTTTAAAATAGAGTGGAGAGGGCTAAGTTGTTATTTTAAAATGGGTTGGAGTTTTTAACCCACCTCACTTTAAATAAATTGATAGGCCGATGGGTCAACTCACTTAAAAATAAATAAAATTTCCAAGAATAAAAACTAAATAAGTTGGTGGATTAATGTTATATTTTGCAAAATATGAGGGTATTAAGTATAATATCATCTATATTTCAAGGGAGATTAGTATATAGCATTATAAATCGTAATAACTGTATGATATCCCTATTATAAAAAAATGTCAGTAACATCTACTCTTTTTTAAAAAAAATAATTATTTAACTTTTTATCCTTTCAAGGTAACTTGTTGTTCTATAGTGGAGATATGAAATTTCCACTTTAGAGGATCCTCCCTAATTTTCTCTAGGTAATACTTGCTGGCATGGAACACTAGACGGATCATATTCTACGTAATAATAAAATCACATTTTAGATGAAAAATATAGGTCGTAAGAGCAACTAAAGCTTAAATGCTGCTCTATTACTGATACATCCCTACACGACCATACAATAAATTCTCTAATTTTCTGGCCATCAAAACGGGTGTCTAGAACAGATATTTAGAAAGAAAAAAGAAATCCTTTTTCCCATAATTACGTGTTGTTCATTCGAATCTCTTCCTCATATCCCAATCACTAGAATTTTTTACAGTCACCACCAGAAGAACGCTAGGCCAAAAGGTTTAAAAGCTAATTAGCCAGCGACAGTGAGTGAGTGGAGTACTATGTCCATGCGGCCTTATCCACAACCCAACTCCAATCCTCCTTCGCCCCAACAATAACGCTACAAATCGAAAAACAAATCCATACTCCAAAAAAAACAAAAAAAATGGCTCTTCTCTGCTTCAATTCCTTCACGCTCCCCTCTCCCCTTTCACCCCTTCCCCCTTCTTCTTCATCCTCCTCTTCCCTTCTCACTCCAGGTAACACACCCCTCACGCCAAACATCATTAGTCATTACAATGTTACATTACATTATCCCCCTTTCCTTAATTTCTCCGAAAAACACGCTTTTTTTTAAGGTTGTGTTCAACTTTTTATTAATTTCTTCGAAACATTTGTTGTTACTGACTCTCTGTTTTTTGTGTATTAAGTTTTCAGAGTGCACATTAAACCCCTCGTTGTTGCGCCCTCAAAGTGCTTTACGACTCCGACACCCTTTAAGACGCGGAGGAGGATGGCGGTTGTTGCGGCGGTGGCGGACTCACCGGCGGAGGGAGGCGGCGAGTCTCTTCCTCCGGCGGAGAGCGAGAAGGAGGGAGTTGCGGTGGAGAAGCTGCCGCTGGAATCGAAGTTGAAGGAGAGGGAGGAGCAGAGGCTGAGGATGAAGCTTGCGAAGAAGATAAGGCTGAGGAGGAAGAGGCTCGTCAGGAAGCGCAGGCTCAGGAAGAAGGGTAGATGGCCTCCTTCCAAGATGAAGAAGTTGAAGAATGTATGAACAGCTATGACCATGATGCTGCTGCTTTTTTGCAGGCTTAGTCCTGAACCTGATTCTGGTTATTGTGTTTGATTATGTTTTTAGTTCTGGAATTTGTTGATGCTGTTATAATTTTGTTATCTGGTCATTTACGATCAATGTGTAATGTAAAAGAGATAATTTTGTTTGATTTATAATTGAGATTTTTCTTTTATAGCTTATTTGTGTTGCAGCAGTCACTGTTTGGTTGTAGTTTTGATTGAAATAGGGAGTTTCATATGGAATCCGTGGTGGTGCCATCTTTATATAGGCTATGTTTGAGTGTTTTATAGATGATGAAAAGGAAGGATTATAGTGGGATGGAAAAGAAAGGTGACAAACGGGTGGAAGAGAGTATGTCTCACTTTTGTTTGGATGTCTAAGAAGTTTAACAAGGGAAAAGAAAGAAAACTATTACTATTCCCTCTTCGATCCTCCAATTTGGAGGGACACATTGTCCTTCCTAGCTATTCCAATCTTCACTTATATTACTTCCAAACATGGTTTACTCAACACTAACTATCCCACTCATTGCCACTCTCTCCATTTTCAGTCTTCCAAACATTACCATAGGGGAAATGGTTGGGGCGTTTTGGGGGTTTAGTTGGTCACATTTCGCAGTGTTTCTTACATGGGTTAAGAATCTGCCCTCTAGGTTATGCGCATTTATAGTGATGAAAACAAGTCAGTGTGAAAGAAAGAAAGATCAAAATTTATCATTTCATTGTGAAGGTATTAATTAAGTTGTTTCTCAATGTTGTACTTTGCGGCACCAGGAGGATATCGTGACCTGAGGTGAGAAGCGCTCCAAAAATGAATGGGATGCTTTAAGTGCGATAATATAAAAAAAAAAAAAAACACAAGTAAAGATTAAAATATTTAATCATTTTGCAATGCGTTCTTTTCCCTACAAAGAGATGTAAAAATTAAAGACTAATAGTTCAATTTACTAAGTACTAAACTGCTTGTTGCTGAGAGCCTCTAAGGTCAACGACCAGTTATTCTCGTTCAAGACCATTTTATCTCCTATAGCACACATTTGGCAAGTTAGATGTCTTTGAAAAAAATCACTGTCAGCCAGAAATGCACTCCTAAAGCTAAGGTTGAATTCGTTAATCCCAAAAGATGGTTTGTAGATCCCCTTCTACAAGTGCCATTCCCCTAGCTTCCGGGTTCGTACATATCTAGTATTGAACTTATTCTTTTGTTAAGATGGCCAAATTACTCAACAAGAAAGCAATGCTGTACAGAAAATGTTATTATGATGCCTTTAAAGGTACAATATGATGGAGGGTGGGGGCACCCTCTGCATGAGCTTACAATATATACATACCCCACTATAAACTAAGAACATTATGCTTAAAAGATGACAGAGCTTTATGGAAACTGAAATCCTAAGAATGGCACCCAGTGAACTAAAAAGTGAAGGGATCCTCATGTCCATTTCTTTTTCTACTTTCTTGTGTACCATCACCTGTCAGCGGATTAGCAAATATGTTTTGGATCTCCAGGGTCATATTCTTTTGGGGTGACAATGCATGCACCTCAGTGTCTCGTCCAATCTTTAATTTGAAGGAAGGATCAGACCAGTGTATCACCTCTAAGGATATTAAATTTGCAGAGTGGGCAAGTTGCTTTTGTTCGAAGCCAACGGCTGATGCATCCACAATGAAAATGGTGGGTACAGGGAAGGCGATACAATTCTGCTCCATCAACATATGGGGATAGGCAGATGCAGCATTCCTACAACATAATCAGAAGCAGTTTAGTTCTCTATCAGCAGTGTCATGATGTATTTCAACTGGATGTCAAGTAACAAAGAATCATAGTAAGCAATTTTCAGATGTTAAGAAGTTAATAGCGTACAATTACACCCACAAAGATTTAGTTTAAAATAATCTCAGAAATATCAGCATCGCACTATATGAAATGAATACTAAATGACATTCACAATCATGCTTAGGTATAAATCAAGGATAACATCCGTTGAGGGCTATAATGACAATGAATGTTAAGGGTGGTAAATCGATTCATCAACCCATTATCCATTTAGACAAGCCTAGGTTTTATTGAGGGGGATGGATGACCACAGTCCATTCGGATGCACAACATCCAACCATGAAACAGTAGAACTAGTGACCCATTGTCCAAATTACAGTTTCAGCACATTCTGTCGTCCCTCAATGAGATCTGTCAAGTACCCTTTTGAAGCAGCCATCATCCATCACAAAAATCCCCATCCAAACTGCGATGACTGCCTCCTCCACTGTCCTAGCCTCTATGCTCTATCCAATGCTGCCTTACCAAGCTTTTCTCTAGATTGGCATGACTCAACTCTGGATTGCCACGAATGGTGCACAGTCCTCAAGAAAACCCAGGTAGAAGAACTCATTACCAAGAATCCTTGTACATAAGTTAAACCATTCACAGAGCCTTTTGTTTTCAATTTTGGTGCTTTGTTTTAGTGGGAAGAGAATGGATGAAGAAAGGGACTTTTAAAAAATATTCATAATTTTAAATGGACGGGTTGACCATCTATCCATTAAACTGCTCATGGGTGAATTAGATTATTTTAATTTTTTAACTGACCTTAAATGGATTAATGGTTTATTCCTTACATCATCCGATGCCAGGCATTATGGATTTTAAATCTAGCAGTATGAGCCAATGACAAGACCAAAGTCTGCATTGAAACAAGGATGAAAATCCCCGTGCAAAAACAAGTTTGACATAAAAAAGTGGGTGCACGATAAACATAAAAATGGTAGCCCAGATAACAATTTACAAAAGCAACACCCAACTCACTTAAAGCCTTAAACACTTTGAATCAGCACTAAAGAATGGACACATTGATATTTAACACGTGCCATCATGTGAAAGCTAGGTGATAGAGCTCTAAACCTTAAAGCTCGGTTTTGTTTTCTAAAAACTAAAGCATGAACATGTCAGATGCACCAGACAAAGAAGTGTTGCAATGAGTAATTAACAACGGATCTATCCGACCAAATATCAGAACAAAGCAAACAAGTCAGTTGCAGGAAATGAAATTTGACAGGTAACGACAAAATAGTTACAACCAACAAATGATGTTGACAGTAAAGTATGACTGAAGGGGAGATCTGAGAAGACAGAGTACTTACAGAATCATCTGGATGGAGAAAAAGTTCACTGATATGATTTTCATTGCACGAATCCCTTCTTGCTTTAACAAGTTGCTTCTTGGTGTCATCAACCATCACCAATGAATTTGACTGACTAAACCTATACTTAGGAAGTGACCCGATATCCTCTTCTGATGCACCCTCTCTGATTCTTATAGCATAAGCTAATGCTATTATTGGGATGAGGCAGAAGAGAGCAAAAAATATTATACACGCCATCCCAATGCAAAAGATAATAAAAAACACGTCAAAGGCTAGAAATACCACTGTTAACCTGCAACAATGTGATAAATACATCACTGAGCATTCCATACACCCAAAATGTTAGAAAGCATAACATTGATAAACTACATTACAAGATGAAGTAAACAAGTATTGAATCTATAATATACTAACTAATTATATTATTATTTGTTACTTTTGCTGGCTTGAGCTGGGCATTATTGATAAAGCCCAGGTCTGAGTTACAGGCTAGGCATTTGACAAGGGGCCCAATCCCAATAAAAACAGAGCCGAGCTTAACTGGTTGGACAGGTCTATTTTAAAAAGTGGTAACCACAACTCCGCAAGAGCCTCTTTTGGTTCAAATTTCACCTCAGATGATAAAATAGGCACGTTTCCTATAGGCCTTAATAGGCACCAGGTCATGGAAAAGGGAATTCCAAATTTCCAGTGTAAGATTGCAACGTGATGAAGCTTGTTAGTCCCGATCAAGGGTCAAACTATTGAGTTCTTTAGTGAAAGCAATAGGTATTCTGTATTTCACCAACCAGAAAATCTAGAACAGCCAGACCAATGTAAATCATCTGGTTGTCTTGTGAGAAATGAAAAACAATAAGGATTTTCTGGAAGGAAAAGAAGGAAGGATATTCCACATCTTCACCTCAATTCTACCAAGGTTTGAAAGCAATGAAGGAGAAATTTGTAACATATGCTAAGTTTTCTAAAGTACAAAGCTATCCTCCTTAAAAAAACACATCAACAAAAACTAATTATGGGTCATGTCACATGCGACCATTAAATTTCTCTTCACTTCCATTACCCTCAAGTTACAAACATAGGAAGAACATTCTGCAATAAGCTCTTTTTAACTTTTTAAGCACAATATGCTCTCAACTTATTTTGGTTAAGGCTCAGGATGCAATTCAAAAAGGTTCATGAATGTTTGAGTAGTAAAACTCATTTCTTTCATAAGATTCTTACCCTTAGTAAAAAGCAAAAATGGAAAACAAATCCACATTAAGTTCTTACCAGTAAAGACGCGGAGAATTTTCCAAAGTGCTTGGCCGCCCATAACAATCCAGTAAAACCCAAAAACCCACCATACGGATGATGCCAAAGTGTTCATTGGCTCTAACTTCTTCACAATGCTGAAAGCAATGATAACAGTGAAATGCAAGTTCAATCATCGGCCAATCCAAAGGTATAGAAAGGAAAGCATACATGATACAGCGCCATAGAAAATCATTGTTCTCATATATCAACTGGAACATCAATCACTCAATCCTCAGCACAAGAAATTACAGAGTGTGAACTGACACTGTGAAGGTGGTCAGGATATTCTAAGGAAACGAAACCTTGCAAGAGCTATCCACATGTCTATTCTTATAAACATTTAGTACCATGCCTCTTTGAGGCGATCATGTCTCTGTATCTGATTCAGATGCAGCTCAAGTAAAATAAGCAATTGCCCTCTCATCCTTTTGGCAGAACTTGCAACGATAGTTAAAAAGGAATAAGCTTCATAGACAGTCAGCTCTGACATAATAATTATTTGTGAGCAATCATAGGAGGTAATTACCATTGTAAATATGACTGAAATTAATACCTCACTAGTATAGTTATACCTTGAGTGCTTAGTCTGGCTTAGGCACTCTAATGTCAAGTTTATCAATTAGGGGTAATGAATCATCATTGCACCAATCTAATACCATCAACTGTCTAATGACTAACAACACCACAGCACAGACCACCTCATCCCAATTCACACATAACCAAATTACTGGATTGGAGATTATGCATTCAAGCAGTAACCATCGCAATAATGTGTGACTAGCAAAAAAACCCCTCACTACCCTCAAACAAAACACAATCAACACTAGTCTACTATAGGTCAGCATGTAAAACGAAGTAAATTACAAATTTTGATAGAAACCTCAATTTCTTCAAATTAAACTCACCTAAAACATTGTTAGTATGCTACTTTAATACAAATTTAAAAGTTAAACAACAAAATTGCAAGCACATGACGGCAAACCTGAACCCCCAAACTAAGAAATTAGGTGGCAGAGGACATTGGACCCTAATACTTACTAAATTTGAACCAAGACACAACGCTTCAACTTTGATTCGGTGACTATAACCAAGATCCACCATAATCATGCCCAAATTATGATTAACATATTTTCCTTATTCTTTCCCTCTTTGCACCTCTCATTTAACAAATATCAGCTTCACTCCAACATGCAGCAAAAGACTCAAAATTTATCATCTAACCAATAAAAAAGGAAACAAAAAAAAAATTACAATCCAGTGAAAAATAAATGAGTAAATATCAATAAACTAAAAAATGTCCACCATAGCCATAAAAGAAAAAGGACACAATCAACGCTTCAAAGAAAGAAAAAAGAAAAACCTAATCTTCGTGTCTATCTAATTACTAGCCAATCAATTTTCAGTTTCAGAGGGCGAAATTCGAACCTGTAGGGACTCTGAGACAGCGAGGAATCGCCGATTCTCCTGCGATACTCGAAGTACACGAAGCACATGTGGACCACGCACTCGAACGCGTACCCACAGAGCCACAGCCTCAGCGGCGTCGCCGGCCGCTCCCGGAGTGTCGAGAGGAGCACGCCGGCGGCGACGACGACGAACGCCAGGTTCCACACGAGGTCGATGACGAGCACGGGCCTCGAGTACGCGCATCCTCCTCCTCCGCCGCCGTCGTCGTCGTCGGTGAGGTCGCCGTCGTCGGATCGGCGGTCGGCGCAGTCGGCGAGGAGCATGCGGCGGCGGTCGGCGGCGATGAGGCGGGAGGTGTAGCGAGCTAGGGGGAGAGAAGGAGGTTGTGGTGGTGGTGATGGTGGGGCGTACAGTGGGGCCGCGGAGCATGGGATCGTTGGCTCCGCTGCTGCTGACGTGGCGGTGCTGTTGGTCCATGTTTAGAGAGAGAGAGGAGTTTTTGAATTGAACTTCGAAATTGGAAATTGGAAATTGGAATAATAGAAAGAAATTAAAGAGTGATTGATGGATGGTGGTGGGAAGAAGGAAGGAAAGTGGTGATTCTGGTGAAGGCAAAACTCGTCACCGAGTTGTGTAGTGTAGTGTAGTGTTGTGTTGTGTTGTGTTGTGTTGTGTTGTGTTTTGTGTACTGGTAGTAGCACTAAACACGAAGCGGGTGAAACGACGTCACATCGAGACGAGGACGGTTTTGTTCTTTTTGTTTTTGTAATTTTTATTTCATGTATTTTTTTCTTTATTTTAATACTACCTCCTCTCACAAATAAGTATCTATTTTAAAAAATATTCTTTTCCACAAATAAATATTTAGTTTAACTATATCTTTATTAAAAATCTCCACGCTTACTCTTTGTCAAGTACTAAAATGGTAAATAAATTAATATAAAAACTAATAAGTTTATTGAAATAAAAGAAAAATGACGTAAAAAAATTTATTTTAGAATTAGGAGAAATTACTCTATCCTTTACAATAATCTTTTATATGTTGAGATATATTGATTTTAAATATATCATATGCTCCAAATTGACAATTATTTTTAAAGGAAGTAGGAATTATTTAAGAACTAAATTGGGGACTTAATTAGTCTCTATTGTTTAAAAAAAAAAAAAATTAAGGAGCTATGAACCCGTGAGTAGTTGAGTACTAGACTTGTAACCAAAAAAAAAAAAAGTTGAGTAGTAGACTAGTAGGGTTTTGATTTTGTTATTGTTGGTGGTGGGGTGCGCGTGACAGCGATCATGATTTTGATTGGGTGAGGAGTTCAGGTGAATCAAAACAGTGGTGCAAGTAGCTGCTCTTGTTGACTTTTTGCAATCACAATTCTTGTTTTCGCTGACCATTCTACTGCTTCCTTTGACCTTTTTATCATCATGATTCGGTTTTGATTTCCAGAAGGTTCAATTCACTTTGAATAATGTTTTGAATAATATTTTGAGTTTACAATAAAATTATATAACAATTCAATATTAATATTTATAATTTTTTAATATATTAATATTCACTCTTATAAAAAGATAAAAAATATTATGAACATTAAATATAAAATTATTCTACAATTTTATTGAAGAACTAAGGGGCATTTATTTTAAAATTTGAAATTATCTTTTAGGAATAATATTTCAAAATGATATTTCTAGAAATATTATTTAGAGTATCTTTAAAAAATTATTTGTTTAACATTAAACATTCTTAAAATTATTTATTAAAATTTACAATAAATTTAAAACTTATTTGTTTTATAATCTATATTCCTAAGAATATATATCATAATTTTTAAAATACCCTTAGATCAAATAATTGTGAGGAAAAAGACAAATAATTGAGGAAAGTTTAGTAATTATGCTTCATAATTATGATTAAGTCATGTGAATTTTTTCCCCACCCTTTAATTTAGAATGGGATTTCACTAAATCATAGGAAAATTTTTTTTTATAGAATAATTAATATTTGAAAAAAAAATTTATAAAACTTATAACAAATATAATAACATATCATTTTCAATTATTCCCATAAATAATTAAATATATCCTGAAATGAACACCATCACCTTTCTTTTCATTAGCGTTGACTAAATGCAATGAGTTTCGAAGGCAATGTAAGAAATCATTAAAATAAAAAAATAAATTTTAAAATTTTTTTAATACAAATTAAATTTGGGTTCCAATGGTTTTTTTTTTATTTTCACTATTTTCTCTACTAAAATCTTATCAAAGAAAGAAAAATGAATACAAAAATCAATTATGATTTTACTTTTCAAATAAGAAATTCTTGCTTATAATTCCTTAACCAATGCGGAGACAAAATCCATAATATATTATTATATTATTATTAAAATAATTTTATTCGCATTATATCTATCATGAGAATTATTTTGAATGTATAAAACTCAATAATTATTTTAAATAGTTACAATAATCGTGAACAAAACATATTAACGTTCATAAAATATTAAATAATATTATTTTGAAAAATATATCTTGTGTATTCACTTATATATATATTCATATAAATTAATCACACTTTGCATTTAATACCATCACTAATTAACTAGCAATTAGTACATGACTTATCATATTTCAATAATCAATATTTATTTTAATTTACAATTATTATATGATTCTAATAATATTGTAATTTGTAGTTAAAATTCACTCTAATTTATTATAATTTAGTTGCATGTGAATATGTATATTATATTTTTCTAAGTTAATTAGATTAAAACTTAAATAACTATATTAATCTTTCAATTCATGATATCAGAATTTTATAATTTTAATTTTCAAAATTAAAGAAAAATAAAATTTAATTTGATTATATTTTCAAATCAAATAATTTTTACTTTTAATTTATTAGTGGTCAAGTTCAACTAGAAAATTCGACCATATTATCCTAAAGAAAATTAATTTTGCATAATACTTTATTTAGTTGTATATAACAATATTAATATTTTATCATCCAATTTTATAAGGTTAGAGTCTTAATTATTACTTTAATTTAATAACTCATAATAAAATAAATTTTATGATTTTAATTTTGAGAGTTAATTCATAAAATTTCTAATAAAATGCAAAACTTAATTCTTGCTCAATTGTTTAGTTTGTATTCGTGCATAGTGTTTTATAATATGAAAAAACTATATCGTTTGTTCTAGCTGGAAATATTTAAAAATTTCTTTTTATTTTCTCTTCAATGGTTTCTATCAATATTGTTTTTTTTTTTTTTATTGAGTGATGATAGTATTTTACTGTATGAAGATTCAAAGAATATTCCACTTAAAGATTTTTTAAAAAAAAATTCTAAGCATATTTAAATTAAAGTAGGAAATGAAAAACAACAAGATCTTTAAGGTCTGTTTATTTGAGTTTAGTTTCAGTTTTTATTTTCAATTTTTCAGATTTTGTAAAGGAAATACTAAAAATTCTGAAACTGTAAATTTAATTTTAGTTTTCATTTCCAGTTTTCAGCATTTCCTTCACAAATTTTAAAAACTGAAAAATTGAAAATTGAAAACTCAAATAAAACTGGCTTTTAATGTTTATGGTGTTCCCAACTATTTTAGATTTAAAAAGGATATGAAAAATACAATTTAGTTAAAATTTCTTTCTAAAAAAATATATATATATACTGTGTGTGTGTGTGTGTGTATTGTGTCTGTGAGAGAGTGACACTTGGTAAGAAATAAGTCATAATTCAATAAAAGTTTATCTTAGTTGTGTCATGCTATTGCTTAAGCGGGCATAGGTGCATGTTTGATTTTATTGTTTTTGAAGAAAAAATATTTTTCAAGTATTTCAATTAAATTTTAATTATAAACATATTAAATATGAAATTAGCTCATCCAACTATATTTAAAATAAAGTAAAATTCGTTCTTAAATTCAGATTGGAGGAGACAAATTAGTTTATCATGACTTGAAAATTTCTTGTGGTCCTCATTTTATAAAGAAGGACACATTAATCACTTGATAATTTCAGTATTCTAACACTTAATAATTTTGAAAAATTTATGCATATATCTAGGGTCAAAATGGGCAAAATTCGTTAGGCCAACTCATGTACTCTTTTTTTTACAACTTATAATTTAGTGAAGTTGCAAAGTTATAACTATTAACCCATTTGGAGGCCCCCACAAAGGCACAAACCAACTCAAAACTTTGTATTTGAATTTCAACTTTATATTTTTAATTTGTTCTTAACTTGGATTTGGATTTAAGTAGTGAAATTTATTATTGTGTGAACTTAATTATCTGGATTAAATTTGTTTTGTCCATATGAATTTAGATCGTGAAGTTTGTTATGTGAAATTTATTTGGATTTATTCATATGAAAATAATATAATATCTATATATGGCATTATAATATAATTGTCTAAATTGAGTATTTTGTCTAATTAGGAAACTAGAAAAGTCCTTTAATTTATTTTATTGGATTGTTTGTAGGTATATAAGGATAAATAAAGTATGCGCAAATTATAAAAAATAAAAATAAAAAACAGGTGGCTGGGCTAGTCCGCAAACTGCAATTATACGAGTTGAGCTTAAGATTTTTACTCTACGAATAAACATACTAATCCATTTAAACTCGTTTATTTCATATGTCAAAACGGGCCGGACCTAACAGCCCATTTGACACCCTGCATATTTCATTAAATTGCTTATCTAAACTCTTCTTTTTGTTGACTCGAGGAATGAAAAGAAAGTGTCATGCCACCTTTCTAACTTCTCTTTTAGTAGGGAAAAGAAAAATAAGCACGTCTGCAATGAATGTGTGCCAACAATAATGAAACCTAAGACCTTTTAAGTGGAAGAATAAGCCAAAGGAGAAAAAATGGAAAAAAAAATATTAAAGTTATTTTGGAAAAAAAGAAAATATGTGAAAGTGAAAGAAATTTAAAAGCCTAATACTAAATAGGGTGAAAGAAGTTTAGCAAAAACAAAATATACAAATTGATAAAATAAAAAAAAATGTGTTGCGAGTTATATTCACTTATTTCTCTTTCTTCTCATGCTCAATCTAAAACTTACCATGATTAGTCTTTTTAAAGCCTTATAATTTCAGTATGAAATTTGATTTGTATTTAATAGCGTTGCTCAATTTGAAAATAAAGAAAAGTTAGTTCTACAATGAGAACTCAATGTAGCACTAGAGTCATTGATGGTGGACGTTAAGATTCTGATGTCATGCTGAAATCTATGATAAAGCAGAGAATTGAGAGAGTGGAAAGAAAATATAGAAGATGAATTTTATTAATGAGAATAAAAAATGAGAAAAAGTCATTACATCATGCCAATAACGTGGCTTATATACAAAAGGATAAAGTAACTAGCTAGTACTCAATTACATGTATTCAAACTAATCACCAACTAATTAACAAAATTATTTCTCTAACACGTCTGAACAGCAGAGCCCATCTTCATATTTTGTTTCATTTCCATCTTAGGGCTTTTATTTCTCTACCCTTTAAGTATAACACCTTGTGGAGGAACCTTTTGTATGATCTATAGATCAAATACTGTCAATGAAACTGGAGGGAGTATGACATTGATCTCATTGCCAGCTCTCTTTAATGGACTTTGCTTTGGTGATATCTGTATAACATAAGATAATTTTTATTTTTCGGTACAAAAACATAATAAGATAGTTGGACACTAGATCCACATAATAGCCTAATTATGTGTGACAATTTCATAGGAGGAAAAAAAATGAAAGAGAAACAAAAAATGTCACATGAACCTAACCTTTTCTGGTTCTGCAAAGGTATTCTCATCCATTGCATTGGCAGATGTGAGTACAGTCTGTGTTGACCCTTTTGAAGAGGCAGTATATCCCGTAAGAGAAATCTTTAGATTCTCTTGGTTACTCCCCAAGTTCGCAGCCTGAACAAACCAATTACAGCAGAGTGATGATATCTCTGGTGAAAACAGTTGTATAACAAATGCCAGAAAGAAACTCACACTAATTTGCTCCTATAAATTGTTTTTAACTCATTGAGACAAATTGTATATAACTAAGAGTTGCACTGACTGTCAACCAATAAAATTACAAGAAAATGTAAAATCACGGTAGCTAGTTATCATAGTAGATAATTATTATCTGCTAAGATTTGCTACTTTTTTGAATTTCTACTAATTAACAGACAGTGTATAAAAATCAAACTCTATAACTAAATCATAGGGAGTATGTGTTACCTTTATCTTTAAGGAAGATTTATTTTGAGCACTTTTCCAAAGAATTGCAGATGCAGCAAGTGAATTAGGATTAGTTGTTTGAAGCTGAGATTTAAGATATGTTGCTCCAGTTGACTCCCTAAACATATGCTGAATCCAATAGCTAGGTGTTCCATAAACCTGATTGGAATTAAAAACAATTGCATCTGGGTTCCACCTAGTGACAGAGAAATTGAACATTTCAATGTGACCATCATACAGGAACATTTTTAATCATCAATCATCTTACTTAGCAATAGCATTTTAATTGGAAATCTCACTTCCATCATATAATTTAACTAGTACAAGAAAAGCGCATGGCGCTTATTCTATGGACTGTAGGTTTTTGCCTTTATGGGGAAAGAGGGATAGAGATGACAGCAAATTTAAGGTAAAGTTGAGGACATACTTCCTGTCATTTGCATTTACAAAAAGTGGTGCATAGGAAGCCATTACGACATGATCACTGCACCAGAAATGGGAAAATGGAAAGGTGAGTAAGTAGTGAAATTAATGTGATTGTTTTCATAAACAAAAATAAAGCATGTGTGATAGCGTCTCTAATTTTTTTTCCCACAAAAAACTGTTTGTAGAGAACCAAGTATGATTGGCAATCAACTGAAGACTTGTTATAATCAAAAGCTAATAATTTTAAATTGAAAAACATCTTATAAGCATAAGCTATTTTTTTGAAGCTTTTCAATATAAGTAGAAGTTGATTATTTTATAATCATAATGTTTTTACCTAACTAATCCTAAGTACAAAATATAACAATACAAACAAATCATTTCATATCCATTTGAGTCTTTTACTATACAAAAGTGGTCTTTTTCATACAATTCAAACAAAACAAATTATCTTAATTAAAATCACTTTTTAGTCAAAATATCATTATATAAATAAGTGATTATTGAAATAATGTTAATCTTTCAACTCTCACACATTCTGTCTCCTACTTATAAGGTTACCATGTTATTTTTTATAACAGCAAAAACTTAGCATGAGGCTTGTTGGAAGAACGAAGAAGTGATCAAACATATCTTGATTAGTATTGCTTATGAACACAAATAAATTAAATTTCTTAACTTATTTATAATATTATTTGAGCACATCCATCCCTCATCTGGAGCTTAACCAAATGTGCAAAGTTTTCTCAGTTGTAGATCATGTTATGTCTACTACAAAGATTAAAGCAAGAATATGATATCTTGAAAGGGTTAATAGAAAGGTACAGTTTACCTGTTTCTTTCTAATCCAATAAGGAATCCAGCTTCAGACACTGCTCCCAGAAGGGTTCCAAGCTTGGCTTCTTTATCTCCTATTAGAGCATACTCACTCACAAAAGCCTGCAGCGTGTTCAGTTTCAAAATCATCACTAGAGGCATTATTTAATTCAAGTATCAAATGGATATACTAATATAAATAAGCATTAAGTATGATACGTGTTTGGTTAGAGAGTAAAAATATGATGAAAATTTTTATGAATAAACTTTATATATGTATAAATTTACACTTGAAATTTATCATAAAAATTTACAGTATATTCTTACCACTAACCAAATTCATATGATAAATAAAGAAAACGGTTAAATGAGGGAAACAAAACCTTTGGACCATTGCGTGGTGTTTTATCAAACACATGAGCGTTATTAAACATAACTTGAGCGTCAGTAGGATAAGTCTGGTAAGAAAATTAGGGTATTAGAGAGGATGATTGATAGAGTTTAAAAAAGAATAGCAAAATATACACATAATTTTGCAAAGAATATGAAACTATGAAATTACGATCAGGGTCAATTGTGAAGACGGGATATTACATGATAGTCATATAAATCGGCCGGGTGATCTAACGGCTTGGAAGAAGCATCACAATTTGAAATCATCAAAATATCCGGGTAAGCTTTTCGTATTGCATCGTGGAATACAAGGTAATTTCCTAATCAAGAAAAAATTAGTTTCAATCAGTCACGAATTTTTTAAATAATAATAATAATGAGCATAAAGAGTAGTGAAATCTTGACTATTAAGTATTAACACATGCATTCTCCTATCTCTATAATACTAAAAATATTATACACGGATATCTTTTTTGTTTTCAAAACAGAAAATGCATGCCTAGGTAGTTTTTCTTCCCGCAATCTTCATTTCCAATGCCAACGTATTTTAGATCAAAAGGCGCGGGTGTCCCATAGAAGCTCTAAGGGCACCCCATTGCGAAGTGGCTGGTCCTCTGGCAAACTCAATACCGTCAAGGGCATCCTGCAAGTAGGTAAGAAAAAATGCCACCGTGAAAATTTTCTATACCATTGTTCGGAAAGAGGAAAATATCAATAGGAAAATGTGGGGAGAGAGAAAAAACTAATATTACGTTTGATCGAAAAGAAAAATGGGAGTATACTTTTTAATAATTAAATTTTACATATAAAATTTAAATATAAAATATTTACTTATTTTTATTGTCCAACTAAATGCACCTTTACAAAATTAACTTACTTGCACAAAAGGGCCGATGACGGTTGTATCAATTTCATCAGTATGGCTTATACCTGTATTGTGAAATTGAAAAAAAAAATAATCACATGCAGACGCAAATAATTTGGACATGGTCCTTACTCATTACTAAAATAGCAAGATATGCAAAATACCGTTGTTAAAAACCCATATTGGCCTTGCACCAATGTCCTCTGCTAGCTACACAACAAAAATTAGCGCATCATGATTGAATTTCACAACAAAAATTCAAAATGTGATCAATCTACACAACCGAATAAATGGACCTACTTGAAGACCCTCAAAAAAACCAAGCGCATCATCTGTCCAATAACTCCAGACATCACCAAAGTGCCCCGGTCTCTGCTCCCAGGGTCCAACACTATCTTTCCACCTAAATGCGTTTCTCAGTGTCTGTCCTTCAATGAAACAGCCACCTTTTGCAAAACAAAGAAATAACCTTAATGTTTGCATTTGCAAGTTATTTGGATGTTTGTCGGCGGGACTTAAGATAAACTAGGAGAGGAGGCAAAGAGATATATCATAGATTATGTGGAGTACAAAATGATATAACATCTTTGAGAATCCATACTCATAATGTGTTAACTCAAATATTCTAAGAATTAATAATGGGAAAAAAAGAGTAATGCTATATTTAGACTAATTTGAAGTGGTAGGGGCACTCGCCGATTAACAATTAACAATAATGTCAACTTTTGGCATAAACTCTAGAGATTAATTTTGTTATATTATACAATTAGTGTAAAGTATTTTATAAAGTCAATCAATCATATTTCATCTTTAATATGGCTTTGGATTTATTAACAATTTAAATGATGTATTGGATGACATATGTATCTTTATACTATCAACCAATCATATTTTATCTTTTTTATGGTTTTTGAAGTAGTTATAATAAGAGTCAAATATTTTTAATGATGTAATTATATGTAATGGGATGATTATATAAAAAGTTTTACATACTGTTTATCAAATCAAAATTAATCCAAATCTTGAGTAAAATATTCTAATTATGTAGAATTTTCCATGATACTCAATTTCCAGTTTTCCACCAAGGTTACTAGTACATATCACTAAGGCACTAACTATACATTAAAAATGAAACTTTATATTTGAATTCTCTTCATTCACATCAGTTTTGTGCATACCTGGAAATCTGATAAAGGCTGGTTTCAAATCTATTAGCATGTTGACCAAGTCTGTCCGGAAACCATGTCCCTGTGCCAAGTCAAGTTTGAGGATTTACCAACAAAATAAAGTAAAATTGAGTATAACAGTTAATCCATGAAGAAACACAGACCTTAAATGTGTCCAAGGGCATAGCAGACACTTGGTCCAACCATATCGTCCCTTTTTGGTTGTTGTTAATTGGAGGGTTGAGTTAGCACTTGATGCACTTGCCGCCAGTGTAGTCTCCATCCTTTTCCAGTTTGAAACTTCTGCTGCAGAATCTCTGCAAGACCAATTATATGTGTGTATAATCCTCATATACAAAGCATACTTTGTCTAGGCATGGAGTCTCTGTAGGTTTTTAACTCACTTGACATTAGCAGAAGCTAATACCGCTCCACTTTGTGCATTTTTAAATGATACTGTCATATCTATTGGTCCTGCTGATTTGACAAAGAACACAACTTTGTACTTCTTCCCTTGCTGAATGTTCTGAAACAATATTTATTGTCAACGCAAGCAATATCATTAACGTGATAATATATTATTAAATGATAATATAAAAGTTTTTTTTTTTTTTTATAAATGTAACAAAATTTAATGCATAGTTCAATCATGGCTAGGAAGAATAGTTACCTGCAAGAAAGAACAAAGAAAACAAATAGGGGGGTTTATGTGATACATGTGACATATTTATTAGTTATTCTTACCATGCCCCAATAACCTGGGTTTGAGATACCAACACCGGAAGGGCAATTATCACAAAGCACATCCATTCTTAATGCAACCTTATTGCGTTCAAAGCAAGAACTAAGCTCAGTTTGGATTAAAACGGATGATTCTGTTCCAACTATAGTCCAAGGCGCAATATTTGATGGAACATTTGTGCCCCCAGCTTCAAAACCTGAAACACAAGTTTATGTGTGAATGCAGTGCACTTTATCACCATTGGCAATGTAATATGCCAAGACTTTTGTCTTAAATACTTTACTGAGAAGATCATTGTGCAACATAAACATTTTGCAATTAATTGACCTTTTTGGTTCCTCTCTAAGCCTCTCACAGAAGTTCAAATGAAGTGTCCAAGGCTAACAGAGAGATTTATAGATAATGAAAGAGAATAACTTATAATTAAAATAGAAAAGAAAAACAAGATTGGGAATCTATTTTTCAGTTGTTTATTAAGCTCAAGGAGGGAATGGGAGAGAAATGTAGTCATTCTTTTACTCTTGTAAGTTTCAATCCTTAAGCTATCTGTTGAGCAATGAAAATATCTATTATTAAATAAAAAAGTATTTAAAGCACTGGATGCTTTTATTTTAAAGCAACGAGAATGGATATTTAAATTGTTTCATTCATTGACTTATGTCAATAATGCTCAAAAGTTTTATAAAGTGAAACTTTAGTAATAGCTTTATGGAGGATATCCACGTGATATTCCTGGGGTGTAAAAATTTCTCATTTTTCACATAAATATATAAAACTTTGTCACCATTTTGTAAGTTTAGGGAATATGGATATTAATAACCTCTGTTATTCACAAGCTCGGCCCACAATCCCCCACCCCCAGCATGATTGATCTCCTGCAAAAGAAATTCAAAATTTTGGTCACATCAAAATTTAAAATATACAAGAGAATTTCCAATTTAATATAACCCTGCACTGTTTGGAACCTGCAATTTTTTAAAAAAAAATTGATAAACTATAATACTCCTTTAGCATGCATGATTATGAGACTAATTTTTCCAACAATAACAATAAGATTTCATGACATTAAAATTATATTATATAGTTTTTAAAGATGTGAAGAAGGCAGTGCAATTGTTATCACCATAGTCCTTAATTTCCCACCTCAAAAAATATTCCAAGTAGTGTGTCCGGCATTGGCCTTCCTGCATTGCTAGAAGCATCTACAACTAAAGTTGAAGTCCGGTTGCCATCAGCAACACAGCATTGAAATACAAGACAAGGCACTATGATGAAGTAAAGCAATAGAACACTGCAATAAGCCTTTGGAGAAGCCATTCTTTTTTCACACATTACTCTATCCGATTATTCAACACCAAAACAATTAATACAACTCTTTTTATCATCTTTGTTTTCTTTTTGGCCTGAATTTATAAGACACACTTGATTGGAACATTGCCAATATAACAGTGGCCAACAATTACCAGAGATCCGAAATTCAAGTATGTTTGAGTAAGGTACGTAGAGTTGCCGTAGCTCAAGTTACGGGTACGTTTCAATGGATTTTCCAAAGTACTGGCTGACCCAGTCTTTCTTTTTCTTTTTTTAATGGTTTTTGCTGACCAGCGTGAAAATAGCGGATCTAAATTTTTGGGTATAAATAACTCTCACATTATTTAGTAGGCCTGTGACAAAAATTTGTATGTTGGTTTACATTAATAATTTTATTTTATATTTGATTTTATAAAAATGAGTTGATGAGATAAATATATTGTATTGAGTTTTTTTTTGTAAGAATATGTATGAATGGGTTTAGGCTTCTCAATGTTAAGTCCTAATTGAAGTTTGTATGATAGAATAGGCCTATGGGCCTTTAGGCTTCTCAATGTTAATGAAGTCCTAATTGAGAGCTTGTATGATAGAATCCCACCCCAATGCCAAAAAAAGAAAGCTTATACTTAAAAAGATTAAGGGCTTTAGCACAACGGTAGACCATTTTGTCTCCCAAGTAACTGTACCCGATCGGCACCAGCAGAGTTAGTGATTTTTGAAAAATTATTCCTCTCCACCCCCATCCCAATAATTTTATTATTACTTTTAAATATAAGCACTTAAATAAGTTATTTGTTTAAACGGGACCTAAATCAAGTTAAAAAATGATAATTTTTAACTTTCTAGTAAAAACTATATGATTTTGAACAAACAACTCCCTCCTTTCTTCAATGAAGACTGAGAATTACAAGTACTTCCTCAATGTGCTTTCCTGAAAAAGAGGTTTTAATTTAGTGGGTTGATCACTCTCCCTTACAAAATACTAGGGAGAAGTTTGATCTCCATGTACCCAACCTTTCTCAATTTTCACCTTGAGGACAAAGTGAAACTCATCAGGGGGGTATTTAACTCATTTTGGGGAGGGGGAGACGCAGGGAGGGAGTGAAAAACTTTTGCAGGTAAAAATGGGCCCTACCACTAACATGGGATAAAATTTCATTCAATTATTAGATAGATCACAATCTATCTTGGTGTTTCATAACCATACAAGAATTTCTTGGAAAGTATTGATGGACAGAGGAAAGCAAAGAAATATGGGAAATTGGGCCACCAAACATATGCTCAAGGCAAATATACTAAAACTCTACGGAAGAATAAAGGAAAAAAATGGAAGACCCAAAAAAAGAAAAGAAAAAAGAGTAAGGGCATAAAAGAAATGCAAATAAAAAAAATTAAAGAAAGATTCCATTAGGATATGTTAATGAATTTGGATATCAAAGAGAAAATGAATGAAAAGAAAAATTTGTTGAGTAAAATTACAATTTTACTTTATAAATCCTTCTTTTTCTCTTCAAGGCTAAGAAACCAACCATTTTGAGATTTGAAGGAAAAAGAAGAGAGAAAGAGAAAGAGTGATACGGAAATCAAGAATCGCAATATATAGAGAGTAGAGTGAGAGTCATTGCATGTTCTGGGTATTGAAGAGTGGTTTAAGCAAAGTAGGCCAAGAGAGTACACTACTTATTGTCTGGTTGTTTTCTGTAACTCTTCCTTGTACTGGCATCACTCTTGCTCCATTCTTGTTATTCAGTGGAATATTTCAGTGTTCATATCAAAACTCTTTAACTATTTCAAATAAAGACGCCAGCTCATTAAAGCTACTCACAATGATATAAATCCTTAATCTTTTGTATGAAAACCATGAAGTAATCCACATCTTCAATTCATTTAAATTGCTTATGAGATTAATTCTAGTTCAATTGTAAAACATGAGTTATGCCTCTTCACAGAAGTTATTTTCCTGTATTGAATCCAAATTCACCTTTACCCTCCCTTTATGTAAAATTGTAAAGTAATATTTAAATCTTAATTGGAAGGAAAGAAATGTACAGAGCTGAAATTATAAGAAATCAGATGAATATTATTTACACTGTAGCATTGTTCAGTTACATGACCAATTAGACTAGCAAAAGATTCCAACCATGTAGTAATTGGCAACTGTTGCATATATCCCACTACTCCCACCTTTATTTATTTTTCTTTTAATTTCTGTTTTTTTTGTCTAATTTCTTGTTACTTTAAATAGAAGACCATGTGGAAGAATCACTCCCTGGCATCTTCAGATTAGTGGACTCTTTCACAAAATCAAATGATGTGAGTGAAAGTGGGGGGACTGTGACATTCACTTCCTTCCCAACAGTTTGAAGAAAACTCTGGATTGGCACCACCTGTGTCCATATTAAAAAATTATAAACAAATGCATAAGCTAATTTGACTTGTTCATCAGCAGTCATAACTCTTTTTTTTTTTTTGTCTTTAATCATGAAACCATGAAATTTTACATTGATAGATTCATCGAGTACAAATCTACTTCACCTAGTGACAAAGACAGTTGTTAATGCAATTGTGAAATGATTAACTTTAACTATTGTTAATGCAAGGAGTCAGAACATTAGCATAATTCGCAGAACAGTATTCAGAAGTGCATGTTAAACAAATATGTTCAACTACAAAGAGAAGTTTGGAAAGAGAGAAGCTTGAGGTACCTTCTTTGGCTGTGAGAATGAGTTCTCATCCATTTTATTTGCAGATGTTAGCAGAGTCTTTGTAGACCCAGATAACTGCACTGAGTTTGGATCAAATCCATCAAAAGAAATATTTAGGTTCACCGTGCTGGCACCAAAGTTCACAACCTGCAGATAGCAATTGCTTCAGAGTGAGGAAAGTGCTAGTGAAAACATTTATAACACAACTCTATTTACTGACCTGCTCATTAAAATTTAGTGTGATTTTCATGGGAAAAAAAAGGTGAAAAAACAAGTTTCAAATAGAATTCCATTCTTTGCGGGAAAAATATGTCAAGGATTATAAGGCAATTGAGAAGAATGCCATCAACATATACAACCCAATGCTGCATGTTACACTCAGGGAAACGCAACCAACAGGAGCCCTGGTTTTCAACATCAGAACTTTTGGAAGAACAGCGGAAAACAAAATGAAGTCAAAGGTCAAGAAATCGATTTGTTCATGTTAAAAGTGATGAGAAGCTTTAAATTTGGATTACAAATTTCCAGTCAAAATTACATTATGCATAACTCTATTACGTGACATAAAGCATAATAGTTTAATATGTGCCTTGATCTTTGTCATACAGCCTATGATATTTTGATATCAATATTTTTTAAATATGGAATTATATGATATCAATATCAACATCCAGAAAATATGCAATTTAGAGTGAAATCAGTATATTTGAAAATTGAAAGAAAAATGTTTATGCAAATCATTAACTAGGAAAATTGAACTACACAGTACATTCTCAGATTTAGAGAAGTATGACAGATGAGTCAGAAACATGTATAACTAGTGCAAAAGCTGCCTCTGTTACCTTTATTCGAACGTAATTCTTCTTATCTATGGAACTTTGCCAAGTAATTGCTGATGCAATGAGTGAATTAGATGAAGTTGTTTGAAGTGATGACTTGAGAAGGGTTGCTCCACTTGACTCAGAGAAAAATTTCTGCACCCAATAGCTAGGAGTTCCATAGAGCTGATAGGAGTTGAATACAATTGCATCTGGGTTCCACCTAATGACAGAAATTGACACAACCTTAGTTTGGCTATCATCAAGGAACAACTGTAGATAACTTATAAACCACTTACTATTTGAATTGCAAATATTTGCCTTCTCATTATATTTAGTGTAATGAACTCATCTGAAAACACTCTATTTTCTAAAACTGTTTACAATTGTAAGTGGAATGAAAAGGCCAAATCCTGTTATCCAAGCTTAGCAGAACATGAAATCGTTAATGGACTTCTACTTCACCGTCCTTTAGCTAATAGGTATTATTATTTGTCTATTTTCCAATTGTAGCCTTTTTCATAAACTTTTACTTTAAAAAAGAACATAGATAGTAATCTAAAGGCTAGACCAGAAAGCAAAGAGAAGAATAGATAATAGAAATTTCCCAGTAAAATCACAAGAAATTACCTCCTATCATTTGCATTTACAAAAAGTGGAGCATAGCTAATCATTTGTACAGCATCACTGCAACACAAAAGGGAAAAAATGAAAATTGTTAGTACTTTTCTCAGCGAACTAGATAAAATACTTCACAAAAATTTCATAAGAAGTCACAATAAACCTATTCTTTTCTAGTCCAATAAGGAACCCAGCTTCAGCTATGGCTGCATAAAGGCTTCCTGTCCCAGCATCTGATCCAGTCACAGCATATTCACTTACAAAAGCCTGTAAGATATTCAAACGGATTAGCGATCATTCTTGAAATGCATATATCAATAACCAATGAAATAGAAGGGTGTTTAATAGGGATCATAGAAACCTTTGGTCCACTGCGTGACATACGATCAAATGCAGTAGCTCTAGCAAACATGTTATTTGCACTTGTGTAAACCTAATAATAAAAAGAGTATAAGAAATTATCATTTTCATAACTTAAGTGAAAAACAAAAGTCCATTGAGATTCAGCTAACATTCAGAAGCAAAGAGATTGTGCTAATATATTACATGATAATCATACAGATCAGCTGGGTGATCTAGCACCTGAGAAGAAGCATCACAATTCGAAATAATTTGGATATCTGGATAAGCACTTCTTATTGCACTATAGAATTTCAGGTAATTTCCTGCTCAATCAAAGATTTAACAAAAAAAGAAAAGGCATCAGATTACTCTGATTTAATTAGGAAAAAATTGGAATCCATAATTTTATTAGATAATAGCATACATCACAAATTAATAAACAGATCAAATAATAATTATTAGGCCTCATATTGGCATAAACAATTCAAAGTGTTGCTAAGTACAAACAATCCAACGTGTTACCATATGTTAATAAGGAACATATTATTAATCTATTCTTACAATAAAATATAGGAAATACATGCATACCTCTGTAGTTCTTTTTTCCACAATCCTCATTCCCAACAGCAACGTATCTTAGGTCAAATGGCTCAGTGTGTCCCATAGCAGCTCTAATGGAACCCCATTTTGAGGTGGGATCACCTCTTGCAAACTCAATACCATCAAGGGCTTCCTGCATTCAAGAGTTCATGACCTTTCTATAAACTTGTAGCTTTTAAGCCAACTTTCTTTTGATAAAATAGAAAGAAAAAAGTAATATGAATAAGAGGAAAAGAAAGAAAAAAGAGTGATATAATATACTTGGACAAAAGGTAAAACAGCGGTTGTGTCAACTTGATCATTATGGCTGATACCTAAAATAAATTATTCAATTAGAAAACAGAGACAAATTAACCACTTCACCTAATTAGAAAGAAAACTTAGTTAACAAAGATAAACAGAAATATACCATTATTAAACACCCATATTGGCAACGCACCAAGTCCTCTGCTAGCTGACCAAGAAGAATAATAGATATCAGCTCAATTGCATACCACAAACTGCAAGTATTTGAGGAAAATATGAACATTATAAATTTCTAATCCTTGGAACACATATTGAAAATAGGAACTTACTTGGAGAAACTCAAAATGGCCAAATCCATCATCAGTCCAGTACATCCAAACATCACCAAAGTGCCCAGGTCTCTCCTCCCATGGCCCAATGGTTTCTTTCCATCGAAATGCATTTCTTAACCATTCTCCTTCAACGAAACAACCACCTAATACAACATAACAAAAATTAACGTTCCCAAAAGTTAGTTGAATCTGTAATTAGGTCACTCATACAAAGTAGAAGTTGGAGCTGGATACACAATATTAGCAAATGATGCTTACTTAAACTACAATATGTAATAAAGATCCTAGGCAATACATAGATCATCTTGGTCCAACAAGATTCATAAACTTTAGGAATTAGGATAACCAACCCGCTTATAAAAAAAAGGTAATCATTCTTTAAAAGCTTAACAAATGTAAGATGAACAAGAGTCAATCCAATATGGAGGAAAAAATCAAAACCACTCAGTTTAATATGTCCATTAAAAACTATGTTGTTCATAAAATAATGATGCTTTCAACTTTCACATTCCTAAAATTCCGTGGAAAGTTGACTTCCAATGTTCAAATTCCTTGCTGGAATTACAATTATTTGATAAACTGTATCCTACCATGTTATTACCTCACCTAGTGCCTGGTTTAATCCCCATAGTTTATGAAAGGCAAGGCACTTCACATATCAGTCATGCAAGTTCTACTTGTGTTTTTCTTCTAGTTTAGTCTAATAAAGTTTCCTCTTAGTTTTTGCTATGCAGAAAGAAATGACAAAGGTGTTATATCATACTAGATAATCCTGGGAAAAAGTTCATCAATTTGAGCAATAATGTTGATGAAGTATTAATAATTATGAGAAATATGCTAAATCACAATACCAGACGAGTTAGAAAAGCTCCAAAATAATCAACTCTAAGACTGATCATATGCTTAAAATTCATGGCATGAAGCATAGGTAGGTGTAAGCAATTTTAAAGTGTGGAGCCAACTTAGAAAGTGATAACCAGAACAAAAAGCAAAATAAAGCACAGCAGAACACTGGGAAACCATAAATTCAAATATAAAGAGCCCATAATAGCTTCATAAGTATTTGATCGGCATAGTTGAAAGTGAAACAAAATGGACCTGTTGAAGCTGAGAATTAGATTATTTTACATTGTGGCATAGGAAAAGGACAAGAAAATCTTATTATGGATTAATTGTCTATTAGTTTTTTATGCTCTCTACCAAGTATTTATGACTTATAATAATAAACAACTCCTCTTTTGACTTCCTCAAATTTCCACCTATGCTTCTACATACACACTCATTCAAGTATACACATTTTATAGATGCAAAACTAGGGCATATAGCAAGATCATATGAAAAGCATAAGATGTACAAAGAAAGGGAAAAAAATGTTATGACCAATCTGAGTTTGAAATCTCTTAATCTAAGCCGCTATAAGCATACCTGGAAATCTGATAAATCTTGGTTTCAGATTTGCCAACATTTCAAAAAGATCAGTTCGAAAACCATGTCCCTGTGGCAAGTCAAAGTTGAAGATGTTAAGAGAGTGGGGAAGGGTAAAAGGCAAGGGAATGCAGTGTTGCCAACAATAACACAAGTTACCAAAAGGCAGCAATTGACTTTACATGGATAACAAAATTGTAGTTCCATCATAAGAATACGGTGCATAATTTTATTTTTATTATTGAAACTAATAAGACTCAAGTCTTTATGAACAACATTTTAAACCAGTATTACTTTGACAATGTTGATGTCATGCATATGAAAGGGCTTGCAATCACAGCAATGTATTAAGAGCAAAATATGGTATCTTTAATGATGATGTATTAAAAAAGGATAGACATGAGAAAACTAAGTCCTTTAACAAGCAATTGTTTAGAGAACAATCAGTTTCCCCTCCCTCCCCTTCCCACCATGAGTACTTGTGAATCTACAAATTTAGTTTCAGTATCAGGAGGATATATTAATTTTTGTAATGATAAAAATAAAAGAAATAATAATACTATATTAAATGTGCAATATAAAAAGAGGTATCGTTTTGACACCTATGACAACATAATTGGCCATAAAATGTTACGGTTCAAATTTAAAAAAAAATGAATAGCAGCCTAATACACAAGGCTGCAACATGAATGATCAGATGCACTCAGCCCTAACCCATTGAGCAGAGAAGTTGTTTCCACAACTACAACATGTGAAAAACTGAAAATCAAACCTTATTTTTCAAATAAGTGAAGAACAAATATAAATTAATTCCTTTTACATATACACAGGAAAACTAGGGTCTTAGATAATATGTCATATGAAAAAAAATAAACAAATTCAGGATGTAACACAACCTTATATGTGTCCAGAGGCATAGCAGACACTTGGTCCAACCATATCACACCTTTTGTGGTTGTTGTTAATTGAAGGCGAGAGTTATGATCTGTTGCCTTGGCCTCCAATACAGTCTCTACCTTTGTCCAGTTTGAAACATCAGATGCAGAAGCTCTGCAGCATCAATTATTAGTATTACTCATAGATACAAAAGAAAATTGTTTAGATTAAAACTACTGCACTTAAAGAGTCTCTATAGCACATTGAAATGGAGCTCACGTTATTGTTGTTGAAGCCAGGTTTCCCACACCATTTGATCCAATAAATGAAACTGTTAAATTAATTGATCCTGTTGAACGAACATAGAAGACCACTTTGTATTTCTTCCCTTGCTCAATATTCTGAGAGAATATCAAAGCAGCAAAGATACTCTCAGTTCCAGCCATGAAGAAAGAACACTTTAAAGATTGAACAAAAGGAGCTATGGTTCTTGGTAAATTTGTAACTAAACAATGGAAACTAAATGACAGCATAGACTATAAGACTATGATTAATCATATTAAATTTTTTGTTTTTCATGTTTATGAAAAGATTCAATTGATGCAAGGGTATATCAATTAGTCTCACCATGCCCCAGAAACCAGGGTTATAAACACCAACACCAGCAGCTGGGCAGATGTTATCACCTTCAGTGCCACATAAAACCTCCAATCGAAGTGCAACCTTATTACGCTCAAACAACGAGGTGCGATTGGTTGCAACATTTATAGATGATTCATTTCCAATAATTGACCAAGGATCAATATTCGATGGAGTGTTAGGGCCACCAGCTTCGAATCCTGGAGCAAGAATTCTTGATATTTCAGATTATCTTGAAAATATTGGCATACAAATAATGATCATGAAAGTGTTGGATAAAGTAGGTCATCCATTATATCTAAAACAGTCTCTTTAAGAAAGTGATGAAAAGCCACCTCCCACCGCTCTTAATCCAACATCAGACGAAGGAAGAAAAGAATCACACAAAAAATGGGAAAACAAAATTGGTTTGGAGTAGCTAATAATTTAATAGTGCAGCTTAAGTATTTTTTCATATTTATTTAGAGGTTGTTAGGAAGAAAACACCACAAATTAACAAGAAAAGCACAAACTGCAAACCCTCAAATCATGATTTCTCTATGGTCTTCTCTTTTGATTTTCTTTTTAGCATTATTATGTTTTCTATCAAGTTCAACAAATTGCAGGAATGTTGTGTAATTGAACATGTAAGTTGCAGGAAAGATTTAAAAGAAATATCCCAAAAAGATCTTCCATTGCTAGTTTGTCATTTAAAAGGTTTGAGAATATGAAAATGACCTCTGTTGCTGACAAGCTCTGCCCACAATCCCCCAGCACCAGCATGATTTATCTCCTGTAGATGAAATTCAAAAAATTGGTCATTTTCTTATATATGACATGCTAGGAATTATTAAATTGAATACTTTAAGTTCCATGCAGTTCGTTCAATAATCCATAATCCCGAATTCTTGTTGACAATTTATTGTAATATTAAATTATCCATATCATTGATACAATTACAATCTATTCTTTCATATTTTATCTTCATACTTATGTCCTATATAACCTGTATAGCAGTATAACAACAGATACGATCATAACTATCTTGATCCACTTAAAGAAAACTTTATGATACACCAGAAATAAGGACAATTCTAGAACTAATTAGCATGCATATATATATATATATATATATATATATATATATATATATATATATATATATATAATTACAAATTACAGAATATTAATATGGACATTATTTGTTCTGTTTATGGGCTTACATGGCAGCTAATAACAGGAAAGTTAAAACTTAGTTGCTTCCACATCAAATCAAAATTTTGCAGTAAATATCAATGATAAAATCAAGTATATATCAAAAGGCTGTCTATATATATAAAGCAGTTCAGGGAAACCATCATTTAGTTATCAAGCTTTCAATATAAAATGCAATTCTAAAAGGATTGGAGATAAAAATGTGCAAATTGCTGCCTAGTAGCTACAAGTTTAACCTCACCTCAAAGAATATTCCAAAAAGGGTTTCGGGAATTGGCCTCCCAGTTGCATCAGAAGCATCTACAAGCAGTGTTGTGTTCAGGTCAGCATCTAATTTAGTAGCAGAAAATTTGAAGACGAGGCAAAGCACAATGAACAGTTGGAGTAGAGCAGCATTGCATGAAGCATTGGACAAACCCATTGTGGATCACAACATTCAATCTATCTGCAGTCTGAACAACACAAGGCAATGAAAGTTAATAGGGGGGTTGGGGGGGGGGGAGAATAAGGTTTTAAAGCTTAACGATAAGGGAACATTTCATGCAATTAATGGTGGCCACAAAAGGAAACATATGAAACAAGTTAACAACTAATATGTCACACCACCGCTTGATCCTACAATATGACAAAAAAACCACCAACCCCTTCTCTTTCATTTTTAGGTGAAGATATGATATAAACAGACACCAGAAACAAGATAAACATCAAGGCTAAGTTATACATGATAGCTGCGGCTAAGACTTATCTGAAACCCCCCAGTTACATGAAGAGGAAAATAAAAGAACAAAGACAAAATGTCATTTCAGTAATTTGATGGAACTGTTCAAGTCAGCTTTAACTAAACAAATCCAAAAACTGAAAAGTTGTTCTACAATTCAGATAATTTATTTGCCCCAGTGAACAGGAAGCACAGAACAGCAATAGAAGCAAGCACTGAGCTCGACTTTAAGGTTTTGAAATGCATTTCAATGCATTCACTCCATTTCTTTAAGAGGACAACACCCCACATATTAAAATCAGTAATATCATGCATAATACAATCGAGTTTACAAAACCATCAAAACAAAACAAAAAAAAAATCACAAAAGGGTCTCTTATATCATAATAACAGGTTTGAAAGCTAAAATGGAATATGTGAAAGGGTAAGAGTAGGAAGTAGCAATAATTACATAGAAAAGGTGGGTGTGTGAGTAAGTGGAAGAATGAAATGTTTGGATATGAGTCTTCTGTTTTTATAGAAGACAAGGATTGGATTAGTATTGGAGAAGCAAAGGTAAGAGCATAGAGAGAGATGATGGTGGATCTTGGTTCTTGCTTGCCTTTGCTTCCACGGTTGCAAGTGGGAAGAACTGGAATGAAATGCAAAGTGACTTGGGTCGGGAATCGATTTTAAGATTTTTTTTCTTTTCTTTGTGTGGAGTGTGTGGACCCTACCTTGGTTTTTTTTCCTGCCGTCTTGCTTTGACGCAATCACATAAGGACTAAGGAGTGTGTGATAACCATGGATAAGTACGTGAATTTCTTCTCTGTTTGTTTGATACATATGAATGTGACGTGATGATACAGAACTTTATTATAATATATGTCTCATATGGTG
The DNA here is from genome assembly GCA_030441495.1 of Dalbergia oliveri. Taxonomy (NCBI): domain Eukaryota; kingdom Viridiplantae; phylum Streptophyta; class Magnoliopsida; order Fabales; family Fabaceae; genus Dalbergia; species Dalbergia oliveri. The sequence continues at coordinate 20,933,769 of JAMLFY010000008.1, forward strand.
TACTTCGAAATTCCAACTTGATGGGTGAAATTGATATTTTATAATACAAAAAAAAAATTGATATTTTACCAAAACACATGAGAAGTGAGGTGGGATTTTTTAAATGGATTTTAAAAAAAATATGTATTTTAATGGAAATAAATTATTTTTGTGTTTAATAAAACCTATTATATTTTTAATATTATATTGCTACTACAGAGTCTTAAATGCTTTGTGTGTATTTTTTTTTTTCGTTGATAAAATTGTGTGTATCATTTAAACATATGTAAATTATTCTTAATTTAATAGGCCAATATTATATTTATTAAAAAAATATTCCTTCAATTCTATATTAATAGTTACTCTTAGGAAATCGTGTAATTTTAATATTTGAAAAATGAATGTACAAAAATTGTACGATTTTCCAAGTGACTATTAATATAAAATGGATGGAGTAATTATTAAATTGAATGTGTTTTTTTAGGAGGAGAAATTAAGGGTGTTGACTCTTAAATGAAGGGGAATTAATGTGAGAGTTGAACCCCCACTCTAGCAATGTTAACATGAATTATGTTATTTAAACACCAAAGTAAGTGTGTCAATTTAGCTCAAACCTTACTTGAGTAGTGATTGTGCCTTTTCAAGAAACAAGCCTCCAACGAATCTAGCATTGAACCATTAGACTTTATTGAGGTAGATTGTCACTTATGGCAGATATCTTCCTCCTAATGAAGTGTTTATTTCATTGATTGATTTTTCATTCAGAGAATAACATTCACATGAATCACATTTTCAAGTAAGATGTTTAGGTGCGTTTGATACGTAAACTAAAATATCAAAAAACTTGTATATTATACCTGAGAATAACAAATCATTTTTCATGTTTGATTTATAATAGTATTCAGGGAATATTGGGCTTTTTCTAAAGGTGGTCCAACTGATGACATGCACGGTGGTAAGGACTTAGGTGAGTGGCGACAATGGTACAACGTTGAGGTGGTCAGGCATCGTGCAAGGTTCTGGTGACCATGGCAATGCTCCAACAACATGACAACTATGGGGGTTTATGGTTAAGGGCAATTTGGTCCTTTTACTTTTGCAGAAACAATCCTATGGTGAGAGATAGGAATGAAAATGACTCTATTTCGTTCCTAGAAATGCAACTTATCCAATAATATTTTTTAAATCGTCTACCAAACATGGAAATCTTACATATCAATAATTACATTCCTAGAAATGTAAAACATATCATGAAACAAACACTGCCTAAGACTTAATTTGTCGATCAAACACATTTAACTAAGTTAAAATTTTTGCCTACTAATTAGGATACAACTCTTACAACTTAAAGTCATTACCAGACATGAAGATTCAATTTGATTCCAACTCAATTTGATCCCCATTACGACAATATATTGACCCACAATCCATAATTTGGATAACACACTCTATAGGTTAAATTAATTTGTAGATCTTTAAATTTTTTGAGAAGTTTCAAATAGGTCTTTATATTTTAAAAATTAGTCTCTAACCTTACAAAACATTTGTAATTAGGTTCTTGAACATTATGGAATGAAATATTTTTTTTCCTTGTTTCCTGGATATTAAGGATACAGTGACTAATTCCTTTACATACGATAGGTACATTTAAACGAAATAGACACTAGCCACATATTTTAACGTTGTTTAATTCCTAAGGCAAAAATTGAGAATAAAAAAAATATTCTAAGATGTTGTTTTAAATTTCATATAATAATAATTGAGTTGAAGGTGATGTCAAAAGATTACCACTAATTTACTAAACATCACCAGCAAACTTAATATACCAACATATCTAAAGTTTTCAAGGATTAGGTTACAAATATTTTATAAACTCAGGGACTACAAATTTCTATAAAGTATAGGAACCTATTTAAATTTTCCTAAAAATGTTCAAACACATGTAGAATAATTTAACCTCATATATTGAGTCCTTATGTTCCAACTTTGACTTTAGTAAAATTTTTAAAAGTTTCTCCATGTTATTATTTTATTTATATACATGTATTTAAAGTCGGCTGATTTACTATTAAGTGAGTACCGGTGGTATTTAAATAATTTATGGACAAAATATTCAGTGTAAAATCTCAATAGGAATAAGAATGTGCTTGTTTATTTTAAATTAAAAAAGTGATTATTAAACTTAAATTTAAAATATGTTAGAAAAAGTTGAAAATTAATTTTTTAAGAAGTTATTTTTTTAGCTTTTACAAAAAAGTTGAAAGCTATAACTTTTTTTAGGTTCATGTGTTTTTTTAAAAAAATCCAATTATATACAAATATATGAAAATATTTTTTTGGTGAAATAAGTGATTTTCACTCATAAAAATCTCACCCAAACACCCCCTAACTCTCTTTAGCTTTCTTAGTTTACACTAAAAAAATGTCTGGTATTTCATTTTTATGTATATAATAAACTAAAACGTAAGTTTCGTTTTATCAAAATATTTCATAATTTTTGTTATGTATATTTTTTTTCCAAACAAAAAAAAATTCACACATTTCATAATAAAAACACAATCCATTTTATTTTGTTATATAATATTGAGAAAATTACATTAATATCCCTTTAGATTTAGTGAAAACTTATATTTGACATCCTTCTATTTTGCAAAATCATCATTAATCTTTCCTGCAGATATTGGTTCATCAATTTAAGTGACCAAAAAAGATAATGCATATATAATTATTAATGATAAAATTATAATATTTGGGCAACACTTAATATTTTGATTGAATAAAATATTTTTTTCTCATATGGAGAAGAAACCTATAGCTATAACTTATGATAAAATGTAAATATTTTAGTCTATATATATTAAATATTATTAAAATATTATAATTTTATCACTAGCAATCAAGTACATGTCTTATATTATCTTTTTTTCTATTTAAATTAATGGATTAACATATATAAGGGATATCAGGGTGATTTAGCTAAATAAAGAAGTAACAAGTATAATTATACTAAATTTCAAGAAAAAATTAATGAAACTTATCCTATAATATTTCACCCTTAAAAAACATTTATCAATAGGCTTATGATCCCTTAAGCCTTAAACAGATTAAACCACAAAAGTGGAAAATAATATGGGTATTCAAGCTCAAGTCAGGTGCTTAGCTCGAATAAGCAAAGCTTCAACAACTCAGGCGCAAGGATCCAATGGAATCATGTATCCGCTCAAGAATGATGTCAGCAATAATTAACTCAGTCAATAATCAATACCATAGAAATAGTTATACTACGTACATATGATGTTTTCTCGATTCATCATTACTTTGTGAATCAATCCTTGAACTGATTAACTTACTGGTTCCATTTTCAGAACTAGGGATGACAGTAGGGATGTGTGGGTGGAGAAATTCATGGGGATATATTCGCATATAGGGTTTTCGATACAGGGATTATCTCCTATGGGGATAGCAATAGAGATTATGCCCTGCGTGCTCTGGGGATATCTACTATGAAGACGTATTGATAATTTCAAATGAAAATACTCAATGTCTCATAATATTTGAGCAATAGAGATTATGCCCTGCGTGCCGGTGATATTAGGATAAAGAGTTATTCATATGCTAAATTTTTTTATAGTTACGATTTTTATAGCTTGTAATTAGTTTATGTATGTCTTTTTGTATGAAGTGAAAATGGAATTCAAGTTATGATATTATAGTGATATTTGTAACTTGATTTAAAATTTGAACATTCGGTGATAATGATATAATACTATGAGTAATAAGACACAGATCAACTTTGTATTATTACTTTTAAATATTTTTATTCAAATTTTTTAGGCTGGTTAAATTGCTTCTTAATTTTTTAAAACTTTTATTGGGAGTATCTATGGATCCCATAGGGAGATGGAGATCCATAATAAATGGAGATGGGACAATTTTACCCCTTACGTGAGCAATGTGGATAAGGATAGGGGAACTCCGGGGGCATAGAAGGGAAGGAGTAAGGGACTACTTCGTGCCCGTCCTATTTGCTATCTCTATTGAGAGCTTTGTAATCCAATTAAAACACATCTCATTTTAGTTGTTATTTTTGTTATTAATTTTGAGATATTATTAATTCAATTTTTTGGTGGGCAAATGTTATTAGGAGCTCGGTTGGATGATCTTTTCAAAAAGGATATTTTGAATCAATATTTTTGAATAAGATCTTTTGAAGTTGTTAGGGAGAGTAAAGAGATGTTAGATTAGTTAGAAAATGGTAAGGATCTAATTGATTCTTTTAGACATGGTTCTGAAAATCAAAGCGGGCAGAGCGGTTGAATGGAACTGGTGCATTAAGAGTTAAACCTGAAACAAGAACTCTAAAGGGCTGAAGGGTAAAGGATAAACTGGCTAACAGGATAAACCATTTTTTTTTATAAAAAAATGTAAAATTGCATCATTTTGGGAGATTTTTTTTATAACTTAAAATCTCATTTTTCCTATGGATAATATTTATTTTGATTAAGGGATGAATTATGTTATGTTTTATGGGTTTTATTAATGTTTAATTTAATTTTTAGTTAATTTATGACATATATTTTATTTTATATTGTTATATATTTATACAAATAGATTTTACTATATCCTGATTATATTCAATTGGCCTAAACCTAACTCCCTAATTCAATGTCAATCCAATTTTCAGAACTTGCTTTAGAGCTCTAGTCATTGACCCTCTCCTATGTGACCATATATAAAGCCTTGTATGCAACTCTTCATCTAGATTTTCTCTTATCAGAGCATCTTAGCAGAAGTAAAAGTTATTTTGCATTTAAATGTAATGTCAATTTATGATTAAAAATAATATTAAAATATTTTTATTTATTATCAAATATCTATTTTATGTTATATGAAATATCTTTTCCAGAAAATGAAAATTCTAACTTCTTAAAAAAAAATTTAACTTGTTCTAGTAATTCTGCTTTATTTAAAAAATTTCCCCAAAAATATTAAAAACATGGAAAAATTATAAATAATATTTTTCTTCAGGGAAATAATGGCATCAAACCAGCTCTAACTCACTATTGTTGAGAAATGAAATACTGACCACTAAAATTTGCTAACGTAATTATAATTAGATTTAATAAGAGATATCGTCAGTGAATTTTTTTTGGGGGCATGAACTGACTTTATGATAACATGTTTGAAAATTTACGGATTTTATTTTTTGTGCGTCGTCTTATAATTAAAAAAAGTAACAAGTCAAAAAATGATTTTGTGATAAAATGCAAATTAAATGGTCTAGTTTTTTTTTTTTCACTTCTATTCACGTGTCATCATGCAAAACTCAATTTCATATTATTTACATGTCATTTGATGTCTAAAATTGAGTATATAATTGAACGGTTTAATTTTATTTTATTTTTATTTCAAGTAACATATAGAATTTGAATCATAATTTCACAATATAATCAAATACTATGCAACTCAAAAATAACTAAAATTGATTATTTTTTAAATTTTTAACTCATATCCAAATACCCTATGAATTACCAATTCTAAAACTTATTAAGTATCTATCTCCTCATTAAAGTTTATACTAATTTCTTTTTTTATTTATTTTTCATCAATCATATTATAATTACTTAGTAAACCCTACATTAATATCAATATATATTTTATAGCATTAAATGTTTCAATTTTCATTTAATATTACTACAAATTTATATAATTCCTATTACATATATATATATATATATAGAGAGAGAGAGAGAGAGAGAGAGAGACATAACAAAGATGGTTTATTATAAGAGTACAATGGATAAATTTTTACCATTACATGAATAGTCAAGAGGACTAAAGAGCACTAAGAAACTCCTACTAGTAGTAATTATATAGTGTTTTATATAGAATCCACTCACCATTTTGTTTTTTGTTTTTTTTTTTATGAAGAATCCACTTCCATCTTTTTCAATATATATAGTCATGCTACATTGTTATATATATTGTCGTGAAAGATGAAACTGAAGTCAGACTAAACAGTGTCCAGTTAATACGGTATTCAAATTCAATTACTTAGTTTGAATTAACAATTTACACTACCATGGCGCCACTCGTATTCCTCATATTTTTATTAACTTCATTAATCACTATTAAATCAAATTTACTTGACTCCTGCACTTAGAATTTGAATCATTAATATAAAAAATCGAATCATTGAGAAGAAAATATTATTATTAAAAATTATAAATAAATAACATTTATGAAAGAAACAAATTGACGATTTTAAATTCAGTCAATAATCAACATCACAAATAATAATTTCATGAATTTATTACAGTTAATTCTCAACTTGCTTATAAGTTGTCAGTACATTCAAATTTCAAAGTTTTTTTTTTTTTTGGGTAATGTGACAAAAGAAACAAAACCAACATTCAAATTTCAATGTTAACTTGGTTTTTGAAATTGTCAATATTTCATTCCCTTTTCTAGAATACATTAACTTCAATATTTTTATATGCTTCATTTTTATCCTAGATATATACATGTTGATGGGGACTTCCAAGTTAGGACTCTGAATTGTTCGATACTTCGATCAGAATGAAAGAATTGGTTAAGCAGATATTCTCATTGATAAGCTAGTTGGCTTTGATCACAATTGAAAATTAAAATTAGACTGATTTAAAGTGATTTATGTTATTTGGTCTATATTTATATAACTAATATCCCTATATATTACTGATTTCGGGCCTTTATTAATGACTTGTATTTACTTCGATTTGATGTTACAAGTTAAACTTTGACATATATTTATTTTATTATGAATTTATCTTGATCTTTAACAAATTAAAAATTGGTAGAAGGGATCATAGGATCGTTTAAGTTCTTAGAGACTAATTTATCATCATCAAATAGTAAATATATATAGATATTTTAGAATTCGAACCATGATTTGCCATGTTATTGTGTGCTAGCCCCTACTACTTCACCCACCTAATATTCTTTGTAATTCATTTTTTTAATACAAATAATAAATCTCATCCTAGACCTCAGCCGCTAATAGCCTGCCTGTTGTGTACTAAATCTACACATCAACTTTAGAATAACTAGTGGTTAATCATGTGCTTATTGATCCTTATTGAATTACTACATGCTAACATAATATTAAATTAGAGTTAATACTCATTTAGTCCCTAACCTTATATTTATGAGTTATTTTAGTCACTAACTTTTAAAATGAGTCAATTTAATCCTTAAGATTGCAAAACGTGAATCATTTTAGTCCTTCAACTCATTTTTATTTAACATTTGAATTAAATGGTGATAGATAATCTTAAATGATACCTTATGACATTTGAAGTATAATGGAGTTTACAATAACTCATTTTGAAGTCTAAAATTACACAAAATGAGTTATTTAAATTTCCATCCCAAATCATAAAATGATTCATTTTGTGCAATATTAGACGACAAAATGAGTTATTATAAATTTCATTCTACTTCAAAAAATAAATAGTATGTTAATATTACTTAAGGTTACCTATTATCATTTAATTGATAAAATATTAAATAAAAGTGAATTGGGGGATTAATATGAGTCACATTTTGTAATGTTAGTGAACTAATTTGACTCATTTTAAAAGTCAAGAATTAAGATAACTTATGAATATAAAGTGAGAGATAAAATGAACATTAACTCATTAAATTACTGTCGTATAGGAAGAGTCGTACAAAAAATTAAATTCTTTATACTAATGAATACTTCTTTTATATCTAAAAGCAAAGACGATAGTCTAACTATAAAGAACTGTTTTTGCTAATTCCTTTAAAGTGATGATAGCTATCGAATCGCCACCGCAATGAAGCAAGGTTCTCCCTTGAAGGGAAAAAAAGAAAAAGAAAGAAAAAACGTGCTTATATCCAATCCAATATTTCGGTGCAAGATTCTCTATGGACTGTGCAGATAATAGGTTATTAATTAATGGAGACACATACATAGAAGATACGGTAGAGTGAGTCGAGTGAAGGAAGAAAAAAAAGTTACGGTGGAGTGACTTGTAACAATTCCTCGCGTTTACTCCAACCAAATGCTTTCAATTATATATATTTTCCGTGTGCTTGTCCACGTTTGGTCACCTGTGACATCCTTCCACCCATATGAAGAAATATATGATTGGAAATCGATGATTATAAGTATACGTCGTTTACAAGCCCCCCATTGTCACTGCCATTATGTTTGTCATTATCTATATAGACGAAAAATTCTTAGATAATCAGTGAGTATGAAAAAATATTTGTTCTGTATTATTTATTATTTAATGCATTAATTTTGTGAGGATTATAGTTGCCTTCTTTTGTTCCGGTTGCATCTTTAATGTAGTATTTAATATCAATTGATAAATAGAATAAAATAATTTTTGTTCTATCTTATTCTCAAACTTTATTATTTTATATTCTGATCAGTTTATATTGCCTCCTTTGTAATATATAGTTTTTTGTTCCATAATTTATGGAATTTTTTTTTGAGCCATAATTTTTGCAAAGTAATCTATGATTATTTAAATGGACCATACAGATTGCATGAATATATTAGTTCAGCTTATTGAATATATATATATATATATATATATATATATATATATATATATATATATATATATATGAGGTGACAATTATTCTCTAATTTTTCTTCAGTTTAAATTTCTAATTATATATTAGATGGTAGATCATGCGCCTGGATTACTTTCTTCATGTATAAAAAAAATATTTCCATTATATATATATATAAAATATATTAATCCACGAAAAAATAAAAGATATGTACTCATATATACCAATATATATGAGGTGAATATAGGGGCGAACTTCACCCATAATGCAAGGGACAAATTTACAAGTTAGCTAATCAAATAATGACATATATATAAATATGATTAACTTTTATCCCACTAACTACTTGAAATTTATTCAAATAGACAAATTTGATTTGATAACAATATAAAACTCTTTTATATTATCAATGTGTTAAAATTAAATTATAAAAAGTAAAGATAAATTATCTTAATTCTTTTTCAATTTATAGAATTGATGTTTGAAATTATAATTATAATTCTTTTTATTTATGTAATTATAAAAATTATTTAAAAATAAATAGAAAAGATTTATGCATACTTTATTATACAACAAGAAGTTCCATTTCATTCTTTTTATTTTTTTCACTTATTTTAATATGTTTGTATATTCAAACAATAGAAATGAAACATACTTTTCTTTATATTTTTTATTTTTTTCATTTCATTTTTTCTTTATACCCACACAAAGTATTCATACATCCTAAAGTTTTTCATACTTTTTCATGTGATTTCTTTTATCATATGTGTATATATATATATATATATATATATATATATATATATATATATATGACTTGTATATTTTTTTATTATTAAAAGTCATATTAAAATTATAATTTATATGAAAACAAAATAGAATCATTCTTATCAGTGGATCCCTTTCGCTCTCAGTCTAAGCCGTGGCAACAATAGTTATTTTATAATCTCGTGTTCTCTCATTTAATTTTACTTTGTCTACCTTTTAATTATAATTTGTATGTCTGATATAACATGAGCATAGCTTAGCTGTGTGTGTATGTACGTCCGTATTAATGTTTTAAGATTAAATATTTTTGGTAGTTTCCATTTTCTTCTTTTTTGCCGAGTCACTTTTGACATGGGATTTTCATGACTATCTTTTCATCTTTTGATTGGCTTGATTCATCAAAGATTTTACTATATCAGTGTCACAATATGCCCATGATCCTTCCATGAGCGATTCGGCTTGTGCTGGTTTCGTGCTAATACTCCATGATAACTGAACATGCATAGTACATTCTCCATTTCAAATCATCAAATACACCTCTCTTTTCTTTGGTTATTATGGTTATGAAAACCTCCAAACGAATTTTCAAGTCACACGGAAAAATCCTATTTCGGCTATATGCGGACGGCTCTAAAAAAGAATGACCATACTCATGTATCACAGACTTCAGGTTTTGCATGTATCCCATTTTGTAAAATATGGGAGATGGTAGATGTGAGATAATAGCCTCCATTCTTTAAACACATAATTATAATTGCTAGGTAGGCAACAACCAACATAAGAACATCCAATACAGGATTCCAAAGGAGTTGTTGGTTTTAAATTCTTAAGAGCCTTGTTTTGTGGCTCGATAAAATTTGGGAAAAATAACTAACAATGAAATGATCAATCACAAAATTTGAGATAAGAAAGGAAAGGAGAGAAAAATTTAAAAAACCAAAACATAGCTTCTGTCTTTTACATGTGACTATTCATGTCCCTTATCACAAATTTGATTTGACACCAAATATCTTTTTTCAACGAAAAATATTATTTGTATTCATTACATCTCAACCAATAGTGAATTTGTGTGAATCGACATGATAAATATTCCATATAATGAGTACAAATAATATAATCTTTTCCAATTCTTAATAGTAGCAAAGTAATTGAAATATGCGAGGTCTTTTCATCATCAACATCATTCACAAAATAAACACAGATTTTATGACCTAAGAAGTAAAATCAACTGTATTTAGAGTTGGTGAAATGAGTTGAGCCCAATGGGTAACCAAATAGCCCAAAAAAAATGTGGATTGGGCTAAAAAATATGAGGAAAAATGAAAATTGGCCTTACTTAGTTTGGCTCGATGACCCAAATATTAATTTTTTTATTAAATAATAAATTGTATATAGGTGCTATAAATACTTGAATTTAGACTACTTTTTAACGTATTTTTTTACTTAAAAAATATAAACTAATAATAAATATTGATAATATATATATATATATATATGTATATTTGATTCACTTCATACTATTGCATCAAATTAAGTCATCGAAATTTAGTTATAAAATAAAAATTAAGTTTCATTTATCATACTCACAAATAAAGAAAAAATAATAACACTACTTACTAATAGTATATTTTTAAATCCATTATATATAATAAAATAAAAAGGTTTTTCCATTGACATTTTATGAAATATACAATTAAAAAATTAACAAGAAAAAAAAATTAGCTCATGGGCCGCTTGTGATCCAAATAAATTGGGTTAGACCAGCACATTTTTGGCCTGAACTAACGTGGCCTAAAGTGGCCCAGCCTATGTGGCCAACCAATTTTGACAACTCTAATAATTACAACTCTTGTAATAGATATCTTAGTCTATTGTTGAATTGATATAAAGATGATTAACTACCTACTGCTATACTTTTCCAATTTCCTTTTGGGCAAGTCAAATCCTTGCCTTAGGCTGCCAATATATAGCCAACCTCATTAATATAATTAACTAGTATTGTGATCCGTCGATATATATGATAAAATTAAATAAATTTTAATTTTAATTTATGAGATATTAAACTCATTAAAACAAATAAAAGTAATTCATCTAATAAAGAAAGAAAATATTATATAATTAATGGTATAAAAATTTATCATACACAATAACACAATGTAGCACCATCAAAATTTTGGTTTTCTACTTGAAAAGTTGTGTTAAAATAAAAGAAAATATTAACAATTTTAAAATAATCAATTTCAATAATAAAGTATAGACAAATACTTAGGTGTTCTAGGAGTAGCAGAAATCATTTATATATTCAATTTATTAACTAGCACATTCACTTTATGGGTTGTTATTATCTTTCATTTTCTTGCATAGTTAATGCAATAGTTAACGTGTCAATTAATAAATAGAACATAAATGATTTCTCTTGTTCTCATAACACCTAAGAATTTCTCTAAATTATAACAATCAATCTTAAAATGGAAATATAAGTAACATAACTTACTTTTAAACTGCTTTCAAACTTTGTTTGGAAGATAATTTCAAACTAAAATTAATTTAGTTAAAAAATAATTTAAAAATAATTTACTAGTTATCAAACAATGCATTTCATATTCAATCTCATTTGATCTACATATATGATTTTTCATGATTATCAAACACTCTTTTAATTATCAAATAGGCATCACCTATTTAAAATCTAATTTTTATTTTTATTAATATTTAAATTTGGATTTTATACAAATCAAATTTAAAGTTTAAAATATTAGGTTTCTAAGAAAGTATGTCAATAAGTAGTTATATATAACACGTTTGAATAGTTTCCATTTTTAGTAAATATTTCAAAATTTTGAATTATAGCACACTTTAGAAGCTTAACTAGCATAGGTTTCCTTTTAATGGTTCTTAAACATTAATAGTACATAGATCGAGATACTTGAATACATTGAAACCATATTTTGCTTTGTAAAGACCATCATAGACATATATTATGGCACTTGACTATAATGTGTTGGATCCCTTAAACCCTAATCACTATCACATATCATCACCTCTATGTGGGTTTTCTTCCAATGCAAGAGGGTTCGATCAATTACTCTTCCCATATTGTAAAGGTTAAATGCATTTTACCTTTTGTACTTTAGATTATGTACAATTTAACCTAACTTTTCAAAATGTGTAATTCGATATACCTTAGCCTTTCTAACAGTGCAAATAGCCTTTCCATTAACTTAACATCCAATTTCACTGTTAAGTGGTCACGTGTAAGTCATGTGGCATATTTTATTGATAAAAGCACCTTTCCCTTGCCCTAACCCTAAACCATCCCCTTTTTCTTCCTTTGACTGAACCTAAAACCATCAAAACATGAAGTTCTTCTCTGTCAAACCATGCAACCTGCAAACCTCTCAATTTCTGCCCCAACTATCACCTTCGAACCTCTCAAACACACCCATGAAGCCTAAGAAACCCAATCTAAACCAATCAAAACCCCAAATATGAACCCTAATTTGAACTGAATTCAAGCTAATTTGAACCATCTTCCAAGCCCCAATTCAAACCGAATTTGAACCAACTTCCAAGCCCCATCAAACTGAATCTGAACCAATTTGTGTGAAAGGAAGATGCTAAGTGAAGAGGAAAAAGCCAGCGAATAAGAAGATGGAGAGTGATGGATCGAGTGGAAGCACTAAGTTATCAAATTGCCCTTCACATTGTTACAACTGTGGTCTTCCTTCAAGGCTATAAACTTCTTCAGAAATAAACCCAGGTAGGAGGTTTTTTGGTTGTCCAAGATACAACTTTCATCAAGGATATTGTAACTTCTTTGCTTGGTGTGAGCTACCTGCAATACAAAGATTAGTAGAAGTGATCAATGGGTTATTAAGGAAGAAGAAAGAGCGAATTGAAGTGAAAGAGACACAAAAAAATAGAGATGTTGCATTGAATTAGAAAGAGGAAACTCAAAGGGTTGAATTGGAAGCATTAAGAGGGAATGTGGCTTTATACAAGAGTCAAGTGAAGAAATTACACATAGTAATAACTTCTATTTTGGTTGTTTTGATCCTAAAATTATTTAAGTGGATATAGGTGGGTTCTGAGATGTTTAGAATAAATGTTGATGAGGTTCATGATGTATAATGTTTATCCTAAAACTTGATGAATGAAATCATATGATTTACTTGGAAACATTGGTTTTGTTACTCTTATTCTTATTGCATAAGCTGTATGTGCTTTTGAACCAAATTAGTTTTCCGTTGAACTTGCTTTAGTGTCAGTTGGTGTATTAGTTTTGAATTAATGCAAAACAGAGTATCATTGATTTATATCATTCCAATGATAGCAACTATAAAATATTTAAACCTTGGGGAGAAAATGCTACTGGAAAAAAATTTAACTAGCTTGCTTAGCTTCTTACACTATGAGTATAAAATAGCAAGCCAAGAGAAGAAAAAAATTTATATAATGCAATCAATGAATCAAATTTACTTTTTGTCCACTGAAACAAAAAAATTGACCACTTCTTCAAGCAAAAGTTAATCATGCACCATCAACAATCTAGTCCTGGTACTCCTTGCCATTTGTTCCAATTATGTAGAAGATGAAAATAAATGGGGCAATTAAAATCAATAGCACTAATCTTAGAAAAGTGTGGACATTAAGAAGCCAGACAACATTCCTCTCAAATGAAAGAAGACTTAAGGTAGTAGCACTAAACTAAATTAATAAGTAATTAATTTTGAGCTTAAACAAATTGAGGTGAGCTTATAATCAGGCTAGAAAACAACCTGCAACAATAATAAGATCAAATCATAAATTCACCTATAGTAGTTATATTGATTTAGGCTTCCTTCGCATATCCATATCAAATAAATTTACATCCAATCTCAACATTCAATCTCAAATAACCATAACATATCTCAACGTTCAATCTCAAGAATTGATACATTATATCTAATGAATACATAACCATAACATTAAAGTTCAAAATAACATTGTATCTCAAATTATGAGTACTTAAATACATTCCATTTCAAACAGCAACATTAGACAAATTCAAATTTAAACAACAATATTCCATTTGTCTTTTGGCAATGGTCACTTTGCTTTTCTTTTGGCAGCAATCTTGAGCCTTTTCCCAGGTGGTGATTGTGGGCAGTGGTAGCGAGTGAGATTGGAGGCGCCTCATTGGCAATTGTTGATTGTGGAGGTGGTTGACTAAGTGAGTTTTGAGGACTTTTCCCATTTGCTATTTTGCTTCTTTACAACTCTTATGATAGGGTTAGCAATAGCTAAACAAACCACAAATAATGATCATAAGTTTCCTTTAAAATTAAGGCCAACATTTGCAATACACATAAAGAAAAAGGGAAACATTTCCAGGAATATTTGGTTTCCTTTTATTCATTAAGGGCAACATCAAACATACCTAAGGCATTTGCATTTGAAGTTGAACAATTTTCAGCATTTGCAACAGGAACAATAGTAGCAGAGACATTTTAGAGGCAGAGGCATTTCTAACGGAGCAATAGATCCATTTTCCAATAGTAGCAGTAGAGGTATTTCCAGCAGTAACAATAAAGGCATTTCCAGCATTTGGTTCAATAATTGTTCCTTCATTACCTACAACAATAAAACACCAAAAGACATATTATCGCAACTAACACAATTTAATGCCATATATACCATGAAAGACAAACAAAACAGCAAAAAAAAGAACCATCTTGCCTCTTTCTTCTTTTTAACTTTGGCATCTAGATGTCTTGACCTCTTGCATGTTCGACTATTGTGACCTATTACATGTGATTTGTGGAATGAGTAAGATTACCACCCGTTCTTAATCCTTATTTGAGTTCTTGGCTCATCTACAGCTCATTTTCTAGCCTTCTTTGGCCTTCAAACTTGAGGTCTAGTTATAGGTGGCAAAATTGGATCATACTCTGTATGTGGCCACTCTTCAGGAGATGGCATGGGATTGATCATAGTCACATATATTTGTAGAAAAGTATCATTCCTATAGTAGTGGCTTATATAGCTCTTGGACACTTCCCTTTATGCATATATTTCACGAACAACATGTGTAAAGGATTCCTATTAGATCTCAAGTTCCAACAACAAATCAACAACTCCTTACTCAAAAATGTTTTTACCTCAAACTTGCCAGTCTCATTCATGTGCAATGCACAAGACAACATCTTGTTTTGCCTTTTGTAGCTTAGCTTGAATTCTTGGGCATATCACCCCATTATACTTCAGCATTCCTTTTTTTTTAACTATACATCTCTTCATAAGCATTCTCCTAATGTCTCCATCATAGTCATAATTGGTTTATTTTTAACAGGTAGTATTGCAGCATTAAATGACTCTACAATATTATTTTGATGTACAGGTCATACCTTAACAATGTAAAAAGGATTTCTTTCTTCGACCAACTTATTTCTCCTTTATTTATTCTCCTCATCTTTCCTAGATGGAATTTGAATTCAACCTTTGTTATTGCCTTTGCATAATTCCAAAGTAATTCCTTTAAAGCTTACCCTTTAAATGTAAGCTTGAAGTTGGAATAAAAGTGTCAAACACAAAACCTATGCTTAACCCTTACCCTTCAAGTACTTCCATTAATCCTTACATTAAACAAACAAGCAAAATTAATAACACTTCAACTCCTAAAATAAATTGTGTAATACATGAAAGAAACCATATACCTTTTTGCTTAAAGACATGAAAACCCAACCATGCTTTGAAGTGGACCCAATGTCTTCAAGCAACAACTCAATAAACCACTGCCACCTATCTTTATTCTCTGACTCAACTCAGGACAAGCCACATGAAATATATTATCATTACCATCTCTTCTTATGGCCACTAGTAGTTGACCCCAAAACCTGCCTTCAAAAAGAGCCCATCCAAGTATATCATAGGTCTATAATATTTCAGCACTTTCTTGGTTGCATCCAAGTATACATACAACCTCAGAAATTTGTTATCATCAATCTTCAGCTTCATGGTTGACCTGGGATTATATATGGCCAGGAGTACAATAGTCCCATAGCATTCCATGTTGAGTTGCATTGCTTCCTTGAAGTTTTTCCATAGCATCCTATTAGCTCTACATAGTTTAAATCTTACCAAAAATGTTTTGTGCTCTCTTACAACTTGGTTCATAAAAGCTTCACTTTTCCACTTACCTTTGCAGTCCTTAATATACAATCACATTGTGTTAACTTTAGAATCCTTTAGAAAGTATTATTGCTTAAAGTTTTTAGTGACAACAAACCAATTTTATTAAATATTTTGTAGAAGGACTAATATTTTACTTGAGTTTCTTGAGCACTAAACATGACCATTCTTGTTAGCATATAAGTTCCTTAAACAAGTTTTATTTTCAAGATATCATGTGTGAACACATTTAATCTCATCCAAAAGAAATTCATAACTTAAATGAAGTAAAAAAAATCCTTGAAACAAATGATAATATGTTTGAGACATACGGAAAGGTTTCAATCATGATGATAAAATCACCAACAAGATCTGATTGAAGCAATGAAGATCAATGAGAAGTCCAGAAACTAATTCAGCGCTTTAGAAAGCACATTCACTCTTAAATGGTGCATACTTTACAGAATGGGAGGGAAAATTCAAATTTTAAATTAAAATCAAATCCAAAAAGGGGATAATAGTGACATCTCACTTTTTAACTTGATCAACCGTCCTTACTTCTAGAAGAAAATGTTCAGAAACCTCATTCAGAAAGTAAAAAGTAGTTTTGAAGATGGACTCAGAAACCTTAATTTGACAATGGTCTCTGCAATACAAAAGTGGCTCTGACAAGCTAAGCTAATCTTCTAGATTGTATTTCCAAGATATAAAAAGAAGATCAACAAGTGTCACTAGGAAAACAAATCAAGGGGCAACGGTTTGAAAATGAAGATCAAGTATAAAATGAGGTCATGTGCTTACAACTCAAGGCTTTTTGCTGATATATTTGAAAATCTCTTAAGAACACGAGATCCTTATTCTTCTTCTAAAGTCATTACTACTTGTAATCAGTTTCCGCTTCTGTAAAAATGTTCTTTATATATTCTTATTAGATAACATATTCTTCCTAGTAAGAATTGCTAGAAATGAGTCATTCAAGTTTTCAGCTCATACACCGTTTTATTTTGAGAAAACTTGGGTGGTTGTTAGTTGGAGTGAAACAACCTTAAAAAATCTTTGAACTCTGATCCAATAGTGATCATTGTAAGTTTAGCTTAGAGAGACTAGTCAAAGACTACTTAGAAGTGACAGTAGAGTGAGTTCCTGGTCATGTTAGATAGCTTAAAAAGGCTATTGATAGACTATTTGAATTTTTGACGGTTGAGAAATTTTTGTTTTAGTGAAACTCAACAAGTTGGTTAGAACTGGATGTAAGGGTTGGCCAAAATCAGGATAAAACTCTATAGTATTTTTCTACACCCTTAATCCTTTTTACATTTGTTTTGTGTTTCTTTATAATGCAATTATGAAAACTTGCTTTTAATTAGTTTTCTTATTTTTAACTTAGTTTAAAAAGTTACTTTTTGATAATCGCTAACATCTTTTCCGCATTTCAAGTAAACACTTGATATTTTTTGTTTAAAGTTTTCAGAAATTGGGAAAAGTAAAGTGAAAGCACGATTCGCCTCTTCTAGTGTACTTTTCAACCTACACCTTGTACTTGCCTTAGTGTTATGATTAGATCACCCACAATCTTTGTGATCTAGATTTTTACAAGTCTTAACCTGGAAGCAATTTTCTCATGGGCAATGGCTAGCATGCATCCTCCAACCATAGTTATTATTGTAATGGACTGTGATTCTAGACATCCATTCCTAATATATGTGAAGTCAATCCCATTTTCAATACAATATTACCTCAAAGCTTCCCTAAATGCTTTGAAGTCTGCAAACTTCAATCCAACCTTTAACTTAATCTTTTTTTTTTCATGTCAAAGATTCATGAACCTCCAAATGCTTGTTTTACTTCTCCTTCCCTATTAAAACAAAGTAGGGCAAAAAAAATATGAAAGAGTTAATAAATGATCAAATTTCAAGATAGGTAAATTAAACTTTTGAAAAACAACAAAGTTTTCAATACACACCTTCTTCACCAAATGTATTAGGTGTGAGTAGGTGTCACTATCCTCATAATCAGACACACAATCACCATTTCAATTTGATCTAATATCAACACAACCCCTATTGTTGTTGCTACATTGTCTAGTAAAGGTGCCCCTTTTACCACTTTGTCTATTAGACCCAACTTTATGGGTAACCTCTAACATGCCATTTTCTTCAAAAAACAAGTCACCCCCTCATTGTCACTCTCAACAAAGTCATATCCTTGTAATCGTTCCTCATCATCTTCATTCATCTTTCCTTTTCATTCACTATTTCCCTTCTTTTTTCCTTACTTTTCCCTTTCTTTTTCTTTTCTAATACTTTTCTTTTTTTCCTCCTCCCTTAGCCCCTAGTTCAACCCCTGCAGCGAACATAGTTGCACACTCCCTGTAGTAGACATAATTGCACGTGACCCTATGGTAGCCACAATTGCACCTAGCCCCTACAATAGCCCTGCCTAACCTCTATCATCCACTTCCTTAGCATCTGAACAAGTCGTCAACACCTACACCGCCACAAGATTTGTAATTTTGTCATTACCCTCCAATACTTTAATAATGCTCAACACATCCTTATCAACTACTAAATCTTTTGAGCACTCAAATGTTTCCTCCTGAATTTATATAGAAACTTCAGTGGTTCATTGTGCCTAGAACTCTTTACATGAGAGCATAAATGCATAGTTGATAGATAATCCACATTAAATTTTCTCAACTCCTACAAACAACCCCCACATAACTCATTGTAGGTGTAGTGTGTAACATACCTCCATAATAAAGAATGCATGTGATAGTTGACATATTTGACAAGAATTGGAAATTGCAAATAAGACACCACAATTAAACAAAATTAGGGAAACTACAATTTAACAAAGTGTTAGGTATGTTTAAATTTAACAAAGTGCAGAGCCATAGTGCATTTTTTAAATTTTTTTTCACATAGTCAAATAAACATAGTAACAAAGACTTTGCACACATGGACAAGATTACACAATGCTATTAAACAATGCATTCAC
The DNA here is from genome assembly GCA_030441495.1 of Dalbergia oliveri. NCBI lineage: Eukaryota > Viridiplantae > Streptophyta > Magnoliopsida > Fabales > Fabaceae > Dalbergia > Dalbergia oliveri. The sequence continues at coordinate 20,953,251 of JAMLFY010000008.1, forward strand.
TAAACAAATGGGACCATTACATCCCAAAAGCCAACATTCCAACCCAACCACATGTGGCCACATGGGATGAAAATCAACATTCATAATGAAAAATACAAGAAAAGGATATTAGGATCACCAAAACATAAAAAAATCAGACTTTCAAGACCCACATAATAATATAGACAGTGACATTTGGAAAGCTTATTTAACAAAGTGAAACTTTAGTCTGGTAACTGTATATCTTTAAGGAAATGATGGTTGGTGATATGTCATGTTGCCTCAGTCTTTCCTTTCTTCTTCAACCCCTCATTCAATTGCTTTAGAAAATGATCCGATGGTAAAGCAAAACACGTTTTGGTGGGTTCTTAGATTAGGGTTCGTGATGTAGGCTTTGATGGAAGTGAAGTTCACGACCTTAGAAAAGGATTCATGGTGAAGTTTGTGATTTGCAATATAGGGTTAGTGATTCACGATGTGTAGGTGAAGTCTTCAACTCACAGATTAGGAGGTGATGGAGATAAGGGTTTGCAATTAGTGTTTCTTATTGAGTGGGGAAAGGAAGGGAAAATGTTGGGTTTGGGAATTTTGTAAATGGGAAAAGGTATTTTTGTCAATAAAATATGTCACGTGACTTGCACATGACTACTTAATAATGGAATTGGATGTTAAATTAACGGAAGTGCTATTTTGCACATTTTAAAAAGGTTAGGGTGTCAAATTGCACATTTTGAAAAGTCAAAACTTGCATATGACCCAAAGCATAGGGGTTAAAATGCATTTAACTCTATTATAAGTTAGCATATCTCATCATTCACATTACCTTCATAGCCTCCACATAAGATAGTAGCAATGACTAATGACTTTCCCTAACTTTGTTACCTAAATAATTCATTCAAACCTTAGAAGGAGAATCTAAACCCACTAAACACAATTGAAATATAAAAACAAACAATTCCCTTTTTCAACCCTAGGCACGATTCCAATACATTTCTTTCCTTTTGTCATCATAATAATACCAAACTTCAAATCAAGTTATTTAATTTTTCTGTGGAGAAATTCTTGATTGAGTTAATAATAGAGCATAAAAAACAAAGGGAACGATTAATCTGAGAATATCAATATTAGCCATTGTCTTTAAGTCAGCTTTTTGCCTTCTGTACTCTTCCTTTGGAATTAACGAGAAGGTAGCTATAAGGGAAAGAAAGTAGAAACACAAACAAAATGAGCATCATTTTTAGGATTTTTGAAGAGGAAGAGGGTTGAGTTGTGAAGTGAAAGATAAATAAGGGGTGAAAGATACAAACTTTGAGGTTAAAAAGAACAAGACATTTCCAGCAACATGCTAGCCAATATGGAGTTAGAGAGCATAAAAGACAACAAATAAATCTAGCCAAACAAAATTTAAAAGAAAAATAGGTTGGATGAAAGGGGTGAAAAAATCAAATCAAGCTATGAGAACTATAAGATTGAGTTGATTAAAGATGTTTATTGAGTCGATTTTTTTTGGGATCTTTACTTACTACAAATCTTTAACAATGAGAATCAGATTTGTGAGAAACAAATAAATTTAAGACTATATTAATTATTGTTTATATATTTTTTAATTTAGTCAGTTTTTAAAATTAGAGTAAATAACAGATATATAATACTTAACCCAATTTTATCAATATTGCATTTCGCTCCTTATAATAATTTAACATTAACTCTGTAGCTACTTAAGGGATGCCTATTAACCATGGTTGAGAGCGCAAAAAAGAAATGGTTGAGTGATGTATATTAAACATGGCCGAGTTCTATAATTAAAAACTAAGATAAATGCAAACCTAAACTTTTCTTCACAAAATAAATAAATAAACGCAAACCAGACGTTAGCGAAACTTATGGCAATTTTTTGGAGGAATTTTTAAAGAAGCAACATCTTGTCATTGGTATTGCTTTGTTTGGAATCATAGAAGCTGAATTCCCATATTTTTCATCCCACCTGCACTTTCACTTTCTGACATTACCTTACCTAGCGATTGTTAACATTGCCAATCTATGCTTCCGCCATCTCATTCATTGCAGTCCATTAATTCAACCATATTTGCTAAAAATAGGCTCTGATATATTCACTTTCATTCCCCGGCAACTTGGTGTGTGCTTAATCTTGCGTCACTGCAAATTTATGGGCATGTTGAAGCTATGAGAGCTTGTTTAGAGGATCTCGGAGTGAGAATTTATTTAAGAATAAAAGATACATTAAAAATTGTTGAGGAAGAAGGAACATGGAAGTCTCCTTGCTCCGCTTTAGAGATTTTATGTTTTGAATAAGAATGAATAGAGGGAGATCAGAAGAGTGTCGGACGAGAGATAAACTTGACATCAATTTTGTCTCTAAAGAAATTTTGATATCAATTTAGTTCTTCAAACATACACATGATATGATTTAGTCTTTAAAAGTTTTTTGATATTTATTTATTATCTAAAAGATACATGCAGTATTATTTTAATTTTTGAAAGATTCATGTAACATAAAATAAATTCATGAATTTATAAAAAATGGAGATCAAATAGATGTTACACTGTAGTCTAATGCCCATCACAGTCTCTTTAAGGACTAATAAACTGATATAAAATATCTTTTAATAATTTTTCAAGCACTAAATTAATTTTATAAATTTTTCAAAAAATATTACGTATAGCCACGCTTGAATGAGGTGGACTCCATATTTTAACAAAAAAAATGTTGGGTTTTGTGTTATTTTGGCAAACTTAAAGGTTGATTTGTACATTTTAATCTGCCCTTTGAATTATATTGTGTTAAATTTGATCAAATTCAAACTTTAATATTTTGGATGATATGAATTTTGTGTCATTCTCACACGACTTTGATTGAAATTTATCACGTGATCACCAAATAAAAAGCATTTGGAGTTAAGACATACTAAAATTTAAGTAACAATATTATAAAATTAGAATAATGTAACTTGAGCTTTTAATCGAAATTATATTGGCGATTAAGGATGCTTTTATTTTAGGTTTTACATGAAAATCATAAAATTTAAATTTTATAAATAACTTAAAAAGCTGAAAAATTGATTTGTTTTTCAGAAGCTATTTTTTTTAACTGTTACAAAAAAATTGTTGAAAAATGATTTTTTAAAAAATTATAATTATTCTTTAAAAGGATAGAACTATATGAAAAATAAATTTTTTAATGAAAAAGTGATTTTCACAAAAAAAAAGTTTCCCAAACAAACACTCCTAAATGAAATATAATAATAAAATCGACTTATTCATTTCAAGTTACCCCTCATGTTACATAATTTTATCATATGGTTAGCAAAAAGAAAAAAATTAGCTGTTTAATTTTTTTATGTTAATTTATTTTAGAGTTTAATTTTAATGCACTAACAATATAAATATGTTTTACACCATTTTTCAATCATACACTCATATTTGTATGAATTGAAAAAAAAAGGGTGGTTACATTGAGTCTAACTTTTCAAATGATATGAAAACATATATTTTTCTATATAAATTATTTTTTACATCGATAATATATATCATCTCTTTTGAGATTTAGTGTAATTACATTTACATTCTTTTATTTTGTAAAATCATATTGATCTCTTATATAAATGTTAATTTATTAATTTAAGTGACAAAAAAATATTACATATGACATATTCATGATTATTAGTGATAAAATTATAATATTTTAACAATATCTTACATATATATTAACTAAAATAATAATTTTTAACATAGATTATAATTATAAGTTTAATCTCCATGTGATAATAAAATATTTTATTCAATTAATATGTTCAATATTATAAAAATATTACAATTTTATTATTTATAATTATGTATATGTCTTATATTATTTTTTTATCATTTAATTAAAGACCAATATCTCATGTGAAGTTAATGTAGTTTTATTAAAGTTTATGAGATATTAATGATAATTTTATAAAATAAAATAAGAGTTTAATTTTGATGCACTGATAGTTTAAAAGAGTTTTACACTATTATCCAATCACATCTCTTCTTATATATGACTTTTCAAGGAGTAGAGGTTGAAAATAATCATATTTGCTGATGTGTTATTACATGATTGAATGAATGTGTAAAACTTCTTTATATTATCAATATATTTCAATTAAATTCATAAAAGAATGCTGAGTGTAATAAATTATGCTAAACTTTAAGAAATATTAGTGTAATTTTCTCTATTAAATTTTTTATTTTATGTATTCCATCCGATCATGAATAATAATTACCTTGTGAAAAATTAAGAGAAACTATTATATTAAAAAATTAATGTGTTTATTACAAATTACATATAAATACATTAATGTTTTAAGTAATATATAACCTTTTCTCAATTTTTCAAGGTAACTATTAATATATGATTTTTCGCCCCACTGCCCTTTCTTCCTACTAAAACTAAATCTCCTGTTTCGTTTCTTCCTTCACCTGTCGAAATCTGACCCTTTCATTTCTCCCTTGCCTCGATTCTCACCGTTCCGCTTCGCCCAAAAGGCGAGAGCGAGCGTGCGTGCGTGCGTGCCTGCGTGCACTCTCCACCATGCTACGCTCCAGCACCGTGGTCTCCTCTTCTCTCCAGTCACATCTCGCCACGTAAGCATCATATCCCAGACACACCCCCACTCCGTGTACTTCACTACCACGTGATCATTTCCACAACGACAAAAGGACACAGACACACAAAACAAAACCCTCTCTCTCTCTCTCCCTCTCTCTCGTGAGAACTGAAGAAGCTCTGGTTTGGGGAACTTCCATGGACTTAAACTGAAGCAGCTCACGAAACTCGCACCAATCTTCAATACCCATTTCAGGTTTGGTTCATTTCTCTTCTTTTCACCTCAAAAGTTTCATAATTTTCAACCCAATATTTTCACGATTCGGTTTTCTTACCCATTTCCGTAAACCCTTCATGATCTGATCTGAGGTGGAATCTTCTCTCCTCCTCGGATTTTTGGTATAAAGTTTGCGTTTTTGTGTCTCCCCTTTCCATTTCGCGCTCCCTTTTGTGCTTCCAAGGTTGTCGTTTTGCTTGTTTTTGTGCCGTTCATTGATTTTGTTGTTTTTTTTGTTGTTGTTGAACATGCTCTTGCTAAGTAAGTAGGGTACGTGGCTGTGAGAAAATTTTATGTTCATTTTTTTGACCTAATTTTAATATTAAATTATATTTTCATGGTGCCTGACTCCAGATTTAATTGCATGTTGCAGGAAATGTTTTGTTGTTCCCAGGGTTGACTCCAAATTTGTGTCTTTCAGCCCTTTTAGTATAAGTTATCTACCATTGCATTGATTTTTCTGAACAATACCAGCTACTAGAGTTCTTTTGCTGTGCTGTTAGCTGTGTATACGGAAATTGTTGTTGGGGTTCTGAATTACTGGTATAGAATTTTATCAATGGAACACAATTTGGGCCAAGATTCTGTTCCTCCACCTGGGTCATTTGATAAGTCTAGGGTTTTGAATGTCAAGCCATTGAGAACTCTTGTGCCTGTGTTCCCTTCACCATCTAACCCCTCTTCCTCTTCAAATCCACAAGGTGGTGCTCCTTTTGTTTGTGTGTCTCCCTCTGGTCCTTTCCCATCTGGCGCGCCTTTTACCCGTTCTTCATCTCGCCAGAGTCCCAGAGGCTGTCTGAACAGAATGCACAAACCCCAACCACCCAGCGTGTGCCTGCAGGCCCTATATCTGTGGCAGTTCCAATTAATTCATTCAGGACACCAAATGGAGATGCGGGCTCATCGCGAAAACTAGCAGAAGCCGTGGACATTTCACGGATGAGGATGGCTACAGCAATGTTGAGGCGAATGAAGTTGATGTGGAAGATGGAACTGGGGATGGGAGGTTACGCGCAGAATCCAGAAGAAGACAAGGGAAGGAGGGGCAGTTCTGCTGTGGCTGATGTTGATCCGGATGTGGTGGCTAATGATATTCTCAAATCCATTAACCCCGCTGTTTTTGAAGCTCTAAATCAGCCTGATGGTACCAGGGACTCAGTTGTGTATACACTTATGATATATGAAGTGTTACGAAGAAAGCTTGGACAAATTGAAGAGTTAGCAAAGGATGTAGCTGGAGCAAAACGGCCTGATTTGAAGGCTGGTACTATTATGATGAGTAAAGGGATTAGGACAAATAGCAAGAAACGTATTGGAATTGTGCCTGGTGTTGAAATTGGGGATATTTTCTTTTTCAGATTTGAGTTGTGCTTAGTGGGATTACATTCTCCTTCTATGGCTGGGATTGATTACATGGGTGCCAAAATCAGTCAAGAGGAAGAGCCATTAGCTGTCAGTATTGTCTCATCTGGAGGGTATGAAGATAATGTGGAGGATGGGGATGTGCTGATTTACAGTGGCCAAGGTGGGGCTAACCGTGATAAGGGAGCAAGTGATCAAAAGCTTGAAAGGGGTAATCTTGCATTGGAAAAAAGCCTGCATAGAGGTAATGATGTGAGAGTAATTAGAGGTTTGAGGGATTTAGCACATCCGACTGGCAAGATATACGTCTATGATGGTCTTTACAAGATCCAGGATTCGTGGGTGGAGAAAGCAAAATCTGGTTTCAATGTATTCAAGTATAAATTAGTCAGGTTGGCTGGGCAGCCTGATTCATATATGATATGGAAATCCATTCAACAATGGACTGATAAGTCTGTTACAAGAGCAGGGGTTATATTGCCTGATCTTACTTCTGGGGCAGAAAATCTACCTGTTTGTCTTGTGAATGATGTTGATAGTGAGAAGGGCCCTGCATATTTCACTTACTCCCCAACTGTCAAGAATTTGAAACCAACAGCTCCTTTGGAATCTTCTACTGGATGTTCTTGTGTTGGTGGATGCCAACCTGGCAATCATAACTGTCCTTGCATTCAAAAGAATGGAGGTTATCTACCATATTCTGCAAGTGGGTTACTTGCGGACCTAAAGTCCGTGGTATATGAGTGTGGCCCATCCTGTCAGTGCCCTCCTAATTGCAGAAACCGGATTTCCCAAGGCGGCTTGAAAATTCGCCTGGAGGTGTTCAAAACCAAGGATAAAGGGTGGGGTCTAAGATCTTGGGATCCTATCCGTTGGAACTTTCATATGTGAGTATGCTGGGGAAGTCATAGATAATGCTAGAGCAGATGAGCTTGGTGGTGAAAATGAAGATGATTATATTTTTGATTCTACTCGCATTTATCAGCAATTGGAAGTTTTTCCTGGTGATACTGAAGCTCCAAAGATCCCCTCCCCACTTTATGTAACAGCAAGGAATGAAGGGAATGTGGCTCGGTTCATGAATCACAGCTGCTCTCCAAATGTGTTATGGCGTCCAGTCATACGTGAAAATAAGAATGAATCTGATCTTCACATTGCTTTCTATGCAATTAGACACATCCCTCCTATGATGGAGCTAACTTATGATTATGGGATAGTTCTTCCTCTTAAAGTAGGCCAGAAGAAAAAGAAATGCTTTTGTGGATCTGTGAAATGCAGGGGTTACTTTTGTTAACTGTCTGATGAGTTTTGGATGAGATGGCACCTGATCAATTAGACTCAAGGATAAGGTTAGTTTCCTTTTTCCTAGTTACTTTATTATATACTAAATAATTCTTTATTTTCTCCATCCCTGTCTCTCTATCTGTTTCTCATGCATTTCATGAATGGTGATTGGTTTTGATGATGTGTCAACTTTTGACACTAGGAAGTTTGCAACCTCCATTCTTTAATTTCCAGCCTGTTTTATCAGTGCTTCTTCTCATATGTGATCTTACAAAGTAGTTCCAATTATAATATTGAAGGCCAGGTGTATGGAATTTTGCGAAAGATACATGGTTGAAGTCATTTGCTATGAAAAGGAAAATAACGTGTGGACCTTTTCTTGTTTATTTATATTTATATAATATATACGAGAATATTTTTATATCTTTGCTAAGTTGTTTAACAGAGGTAATTATATCACAATTCCCTCCTGTTTAAATCATTGAAACGCACTTTTTGCTTATTATTGTTATCTCTGATACTTCTTGATTGATTAGGTTTTTCTATTATTATTATTTAGGATGTGTTTGTTTAAGCTTAGGGAAAAAATAGTCTTATGATAGTTTTTTTTTTTTTTTGGGGGGGGGTGTGTTGGTGGTTGGGTTATTTCCAAAACTTAAATATTTTTCTCTTCAAATTAATTTTTTACACTTGTCTTTTAATTAAAAATAAAAAAATGTTCTTTTTTTTTTGAAATATGCTCAAGCAAACAGGCCCTTAGTTATAATTGTGCTATAATTTTTGGTTTTTTTATTCCCCTGTTAAAACTTACAGAGGAATGACATAATAGAGTATATTAAATTAGTACTAATATACTTTCTGAAATCACTTTACTAGAAAGTAGAAATACCTTAAGTTTGCTGCAGTCTAGAGCAATGCAAATTCTTTTCCACTAAAGTGGATTTAGTTTTTAATGGCTTGTCTATAGATATGATTTAGATTGGACACAATGTAATTTTTTTATCCATATTGCCATCCCTAGCTAGTGGAAAGAGTCTTAGTTTTTTTTTTTTTTTCCATTTTTCACTTCTTAACTTGGTACAATATATTGCAATGGCTTAAATAACTAGATCTGCCTTGACCTAGTTTACCTACTCATGGCAAAGAGTTCAGCTGTCTGTAATGAGAACTTTGAAAACATAGTTAACTAAGGGAGTATTTTCTTAATAACTAAATCAAGTGTTACACAGATTAAATTTTTACATCAACAATAAAAAAGTCTTGAAGATGGAAGTTTAGTGGATTGCAAAGGAAGGAAACCAGTCTAAGTAGCTTGAAAGCATCATAGTTTTGTGATTTGTTCTACAAAAAGGATTTGTATACTTTACATGTTAGAATTTGTAGATTGTCAGTTTAAGAATTTGAAAATTTTCAGGGATAAAGACTGATGGGTTATAAGAACTGTATCTGCTGGGTTATTGTAGTTAGTAGTTACCAATTTTAACGACTGAGGAAGACTTTTGAGGCATAGGAAAGCTATGGGAAAAGGTTCGATATTAGGATTGTAATTGAAGCATGAAATTATGATTTTATCATTTTTCAATAAGGATAAATTTAAATATGGGTTTGTCTCCTGACATTATAGAGTGCGAATATGAATCTTGAATGCCACAAAATTCTGTCATGGGATACTTCTGCTGCCATTTTGTATACATAATTAAGACTCAAATAGTGTCCCAATGCATTAAAATGAAATGATTCTTGCAATAAAACTGAACCGTGACATGCTTAATGCATAAAAGGTAAGGGAAAAGTCTAGAAAACCCCCTTCAATTTTGGCTCATGTGCACTTTGGTTCTGTAACTTTGAAAACATGCAAAATGGTCCTTAAACTTTATTTGTGCGGATTACTACAATTTGATAACGAGTGTTCAATTTTTGATGGAAAATTGCATCCGTGGGCTCTACAATTTTATTAAGAAACCTCACATTAAAAATAATAGGATAAAAGTGCATACACATGAAAAATTAAAGAACATTTTTAGACTCTTCACGTCAAAAAATAAACAGCTATTAGCATATTGTAGTAATGTGCACAAATCAAAATGTTTAATTACTGTTTTGCACTTTTTGAAGTAACTAGACTAAAGTACACATGAACCAAAGTTGAAGGAGGTTTTCTAGACTTCTCCCAAAAAGTAATGATAGAAATACATGGAGTTGTTCTAAACTATTGCTTTATTCAACAGCAGAGATATAGTAGAGAGTATTTGTTCTGAATCTTTTGATGAATTAAAAATGTTATAGCTCTCTCTCTTTTTTTTTAAATTTTTAATACTGATATAAGTTCAGATAATTCGGATTTCACCTGATTGGTTCAGTCTCAGGAGAATGATAAATCTCACTTATGCAATTTTTCGTTGTCTCAGATCTAGCTATGGCAGACAGCAGGATGGAACTTATTTATAACATTTTGGTCATCCATTCTACTTGAGAAGTATGGAATTTAGAAGGATGCTGCCTAGCAGACAACTATTATTTTTGGCAATTCTAGTGAATTGGTACAAGAAAGATCAGGTTGTCTACTTACTAATGTGGGTAAGTTATAAAAAATTAACTGTAAGGCACATGTTTTGTGTAAGTTGTTTTCTTCTTTCTTCTGTTAGCTTGATGTTGGGAAGGATTTTGAGTAGGGCTTTCTGTCCATATGGTAAGGATGAACTTTGACTTGTAGAATTCCGAATTTAGTCTGTTGCCATCATTCCCATGAATCATCTTTATATTTTATTTTTGCATATACTTGGCATGTGGATCTCTTGTTGGATGGTTCAGTAAATTGTTGGGCCATTCTGCTGGAAAAGGAACAAGAGAGAAAAGAATATCTGAAACGTCTGGTTGGTTTCTGATTGTAGTTTGATTCTTGCTTTTAGGATTTTGTAAAGAAAATAATAAAAATAAGAAATGAAGAGTGAAAACTAGAATAGTTTTTTAGTTTTTACTATTTTATGTACAAAATCTTAAAAAGTAGAAACTTCAAAACAGGAGATGAAAATATAAACCATTTTTTAAAACCAAACAGAATCCTATAGATGTTTAGAAACCTATGTTGTAAGGGGAGGAATTCTCTTTATGTTTTGGGTTTTTCTTTTCTTTTATTTTTTCCGTTTTATTTTGCTTGGATTTAAGCAGTAGCGCACAGTTTTACCACGCCCTCTTTTCTTGATTTCTTCCTCATTTTTGAAACCAAATTTTATTCTTTTAATTGTTTGTTGAACCATGAAATTCAAATAGTTTTATGGGATTTTTCTTTTGTAAAACAAACCGTTTATTTTTTGGGGGATTTTGTGTAATATTTCACAGCATTTTTTAGCTCATGCTTTAGGCTTAGTTTCTCGTCCTAATCACTTGTCGCATTACGTTAATATGTTGGTTGTATGACTTGTCTGATCCCAACGGCATTTCTGCATCTCTTCATAGAAACCCGAAAACGGGGACAAGAAAATAACAATACTTTGCCCCATGTTCAGTCTTATGCAACCAAGAGTTCATATTTCACATGGAGCTCCGTGATTCTAATTTGGCGTAAATTCGATGATGATAATCAATGGTCGTCTTTTTTTAAAAAAATAAAATAAAATTGGCCTACTCCTAGTCCCTTTTTAATCTTCATTTTGCGAAAATTGAGGCAACCATAGGTCCAAGGTCGGAAATAAGCTTTACTTGAGAGATTAATATGTTTTCAAAGAGAGCAAATAAATCATTTTATGAGTGTTTTTGATTGGGAGATAAAAATGGGAGGAAAATTTTCATAGTAGTTTTATATATAAACTTTCAGCATTGTTGAGAGGATCAAATTGTCTACATTGCTTTACTGTAAAGATAATTTCATAATTTTATTCTTAATTATATGGGTATTATTGGTGTCGATTTAAAGCAAGAAAAATTAATTAGTAGATAGAAAAATAACAGCTGAATCCGATAGGATATGATGAGTGTACCCTTGAGCTGGAATTATTGTTGTCCTTCTTTTTGTGATCGAATTTGGTTATTGGTGGTGGGTAGAGTTGAGGCTACAACTGACACACCACAACACTGACAAGATACGAGGCTGCTGTTTGTTGGGGAAATGTGTGTTCCAATCTGTAACGTGTGCACATTGTTCGAACAGTGCATAAAGGTGCCAAATTGTTGAGTTCAACTAATTTCCCAAGTGGATTGTTACTCGGGTCGGGTGAATTTTAGTTAAAGTCGTCTTGGAAAGCGTTCTATGTGATGTGTGTGACTTAAATAGTGTGAACAATTCTTAAGAATATAAGTACTAAAAGAGAATCTGATGTAAAAGGTCAACTGGACCTCATTTAAAAAACGTGATGGAAATTTTGCATGTGAAAGTCTCTCGTTTAAAATTAACGGCACATCATGAATTTGTAGGATTCTTGTTCCATTCCACTATTTCCCACCCGAATTAAAAGAATTTATTTTACTCAATCTATTTGTCAAATATTATAATTTTATCCTTAATAATTATATACATATTATATGTTATTTTTTTTACTTAAGTTAATGAATAAGTAATTACAGTGCAATAGAGACTAGTGTAATTTTAACAAGCTTTGGAGATTTTTAGCAAATTTTGCAAATATAAAATAATAAGTCTAATTACACTAAATTTTAAGATACATAGTATAAGTCACTCTCATTTTTAATATTAAGAAAAATGTTTAATTTTGATTAGATTGTTATCCAATCAAGTTTCTCTATTTACATAATTGACATTTTAAGTCATGGGTGTGATGTAAGAGTCTTTTATTGATGTGATAATATATGCAATTAAAATTGAATTAGTAACTCCAAAATTAAATTTATCCAAAATCAAAATGTCAATAGTAGATCAAAATTAATTATATCCAAAATAGTTTTGTTCTTTTCTATTATTTTTTAGTGTATATATTATATTATGAAAGTTCAGCAGCTGGGTTTCTAAAATAGTTGTAGTGCCCGCGAAAAAGCTGGTGGATTTTGAAAAATAGTTAGAGCATTGCTGGTTTCATGGAGAGGAGGAGGAGGAGGAAGAGAGAGAGAGAGAGAGAGAAAGAAACAAAGAAAGAGAAAAGAAAAAAGGTTGGAAAAAAATGAGATTGCAAGAAAAAGAAGAAAAAAGAAAAAGGCAGGAACGTGTGACTTGTGGGAAGGGAAATTCAACTCCCTTCTCCTTGTACCTCCTCCATTACCATCACCAATTGTTGGGAGGAAAAAAAAAAAAAAAACACAAAGCAGAAAAACACAGAAATTCTGAACCCAACAACAACAACAACAACAGCAACACATGTTGATTGTTGATTTTTTGCAAAGGAAGGAGATAATTGCATTTTGCATAATCATTATCAGAGTGATCAAATAATAAAAATTTTAGATCGAATCATCTTCATGATGAGCAGCAGCAACAACTACCACCAGAACCCGGCATCTCCCTCCCCTTCCTTGGCCTTATCCACGGAACCTTCTCCCAACAACGCCAAAACCAGAAGGCTCTATCAAGTTTGGCAAGGAAATAATGTAAGCTTTTTTTAATTTTTAAAAATGTGCAGACCCTTTTTAATATTGGTGCTGTTCTTTGTTTTTCTCTGATCAAAATCGAAACTTTGGCTGTTGAGGGTATTGTATTTGTTCCCGTGCAGCAACACAAATCAATAGGGAGAGGTATGTGATGCTGTAGGTGGAGAGGTTGAGATTTTGTAATGGTTGAAGTGAACGTATATTTCTTAGATATGAAACCATTCATGTGCCTTCACCTAACAGCTTGAGCTATTAGGAGAGATGAGAAATAATTCATGACAGTATATGTATTTGATATGTTTTATGTATCAAGAGTTTCCATGTCACATTTTCCCCTAGAGTTCTTGAACCATTGAAAAGGTTGAACTCATTACTCGACTGGTAATGGTGATGTTTTAGGTGAATAGCGTAAGGGGTTAGGGTATAAGATTTGATATGAGATTTATTCATCTTAGTCAAAGATTTACACAACTTGAAGATGCTTTTTTGTCACAGTTGCATGCTTGAGTTTCTTCTTCAAACAAATTTTTCTGACCAGACTGTTACTTGGGGCCAAAGAAAAAGGAATTAGAGAACAAAAGAAGAGAAGATAGAAAGAAGGTCGATGTGAGACAGCTATCTATAGTCTCTTGTATTCATCACCTTGTTAAGCTTGGTCCATCAGCTGGTTCAATGGGAATAAAAGTGTGTGATACACTAACCCCTTCATAATTCTTCCAAAACAAAGCAAATAAAAACTCTATGGAAATATAGTTTGATTTTTTTAATGATCTGCTTCAGTTTAGATATATATATATATAGATGTGGAACTTGTAACTTTAAAAGTGAATGATCACTTTGCCTAGGGATAACAAGTCACATATGAAAGGCAAATACATAAATTGTAATTTTAGGATCCACTCTATATGGCCTCAGACTTTGAGGTTAAACAAACTAAACTGATTTCTGATAAAGCTCCTTTTTCCTGTCAGAAATTTCTCTTTGGTGGAAGAGTAGTCTTCGGTCAGGATGCATCGTCTCTTTTCTTAACGTCATTCCTGATTGGAGGTCCTGCAATAACATTCTGCATAAGAATGATATTATCAATAAAAGATGACAGTCCTCTTTTTAGCCATCCTGTACTGATTGGAGGAGTGATTCTCACAATTTTGGTTGGTAAAAATATATAAGTCTCTCCTCAATAACAAATACTTGGCCTGCGTATGATGTTGTAAGCATCACGTTTTGCTGATTGATACAGGTTTTCATTTTCTCTTCATGACATCTGGTAGAGATCCAGGAATTGTCCCCAGGAATTCGCGTCCACCTGAGGAAGCATTTGACATGAATACACCATCTATGGAGTGGGTGAACAGTAAGACTACAAACCTGAAATTACCAAGAATTAAGGATGTGAAAGTCAATGGCCAGACAGTGAAGGTGAAATTTTGTGACACATGCTTGCTGTATCGTCCACCACGCGCTTCCCATTGTGCCATCTGCAATAACTGTGTGCAGAAGTTTGATCATCATTGTCCATGGGTTGGTCAGTGTATTGGATCGGTAAGTTGTCTAAACCGTCCCAAAGAAATCAAGTGAACTTTCGGTGTCTGTTTAGGAACATTAGTGTGCCTTCTTTTAGTTTCATTGGTAAATTTATATTTACATGTTTTATTAAGTTGAACTCATTTACAAATAAATATTGAAACTTATTTTGAAGTTCAATACTGGATCACTCATTTCCTCCTTTATTGAAGTTTTAGTTTGATGCCTGTTAATATGCTTTTGTTTACTTGTTACATGTTGTTACTATTTTACACTAAATTTTGGAAAGACAAGTAGCTTTTGCTATTGCCAGATTGCTGAGTTTTTCTTTTAATTCAACTTTTTTTATATCCTCCATGTTTCCAGAGTCCACTATCTTTATCCTTCCCAATCTTTCTTCAGCCGAATCTAACAAAGTTCCTCCTATTCATGCTTTTGCAGCGTAACTACCTATTCTTCATATTGTTCATATCATCATCAACCTTGTTGTGTGTATATGTATTTGCATTTTCTTGGGTTAACCTTCTTCAGCAAAAGGGTAGCTTGTGGTCCAGCATGTCTCGTGATGTCCTCTCGGTTGCTCTCATTGTATATTGCTTCATAGCCGTTTGGTTTGTTGGCGGGCTGACAGTTTTCCATCTTTATTTGATTTCCACCAACCAGGTAATCTCTTTTTGCTATCCAGTGTTCTATATCTTTTGTTTCCATAAGCTACATTGGGAATTCATGATTCCAACAATTCTTAGTTTGTCTCTCTTTGTGCATTTGTCTGATTTTAAGTTGTCATTGTTGGAAATTTTAGTTCATGTCTTACTTCATGCTGTATCAGTATTTTAAACTCATCTTTTATATGCATTTTCTTCTCTTATAGACAACTTATGAGAATTTCCGGTACCGCTACGATAAGAAGGAAAATCCGTATTCAAAGGGAATTATTGAAAACTTCAAAGAGCTTTCCTGTTCTAAGATCCCAAGTTCATTGGTCAATTTCAGAACATGGGTTACAGAAGAGGATGATGTTCAAGATGAATCCTTTACTTCAGATCTTGAAAAAGGATTTATAAACCCAAAACAAAAGTTTGACATGGAAATGGGAACGATGTATGGCAAGGATGGTATGCGAGTTCCAAGTATTTTAAAGGATTTGGATTACAGTGGCATTGATGATAATCTGAAGAAGAAGAAGGCAGGAGCAAAAGAAGGTTCATTTGATATTTTTGTTCCTGCTGATCAAGATCTGAAGAATTCCCAATGGAAACCCAAAACCAGAGGCGATGAATATGAGGGGAAGCGATAGCTCCTTCAGATTACATTCCTGGATACAAAGATGTAACTTGTAAGATCACTTACATATCCACCTCATGCTTTGATTGTTGAAATACAAGAA
Organism: Dalbergia oliveri; assembly: GCA_030441495.1. Classification (NCBI taxonomy): domain Eukaryota; kingdom Viridiplantae; phylum Streptophyta; class Magnoliopsida; order Fabales; family Fabaceae; genus Dalbergia; species Dalbergia oliveri. The sequence continues at coordinate 20,969,190 of JAMLFY010000008.1, forward strand.
AGAGAGACAAATGAGAGATTTACAAAACTTCTTGTGGTCTCAGAAGATTAAGGACTTGTATGATTCAGATAGTGACTAACACCTTCTTTTACTCTTTAATCTTCCGAGAAAATGGCAATAACCACTTCTTTTTTAGCATACTGATGAGTTTTACATAACCGTGTAGTGGTGTTTGCTGTTTGAGTGTTACCTGATTCTATGTCTAGGATTACCTTGAAATGTCTCAAACTATCTTTGGTGCGGATCCATTTGGGCACACCCTGAAAGGGAATGTTAGTAAACAGTGGATTTTAAGGTTAGAATGCTGTTTTGCTGATGAGTGAGGTGGTATTTATTTAAAGGGTAGTGGCATGATTTTGTAATGAAAGTTGTAAACACATGATATGTCTCAAATGGAATCACAGATTGTCATCATTATTGCTCAAAATGGAGAAAAAGGTTGACGAGTTACAAAACTTGGCACATGTTCACATAACAATGCAGGAGACACGAGTGAAGCAGCTACATTATTTTCTCTCTCAGCTTAGTGTTGATTGTAGATTTTGTATTGTCTACAATTCAAACCACCCCAAAGTGAGAAAATAAGGGTGTCCACCCTTAGATCATGCAGTGAGTTATGCTTACAGTTTTACTTTGTCGATCTAAGAGTTGATACCCTTGATACACAACCAGTGCATCTAAAATAATGATATACTAATCAATCTCATTTCCTGTTCTTGATGAACTCGTTTTGCTAATAGATGTGTGACCAGTTGAGTTAATAATCCAAGTTTTAACTTCTTTTCAGAGTATTAATACCTCAAAAAGTTGCATTTTAAAATTAAAAATATTATCTTTATTAATTTTGAAGACAGTTTTCAAGAGATATACTTAAGTATTCCCTAAACATTGATCGAAAATAAAATTTAACTTTTTTTCTCAGCTAATATTTTGGATAACACCTCAAGATGTCCTTTGAAAGGTGTTGCAAAAGACAGCACAAATAACATTACTTTTTTGAAATTTCAAGTGTAGTGTGTAATTAGTGTGATATCATGATCTTTTATCTGTTTGCTATAAGCAGTAATAATGAGGTCTCCCTTTCCCAAACAGTGGAAATTATTTTGCTGAGGCTGGGTCTGGAATGCGAATGAGAAGTCCTCATTGTTGGCCAATTGATATTAATATATCAACTTTGCAAGTGTAAAATACCAAAAAAAAATCAATTGTTTGATAAATTGTTTTATTTTACAATCACGAATCAGGGTTGGCTCCTTTGCCTTTTTGTCTACTGCAACATTAGAAATGAGACGTGCCAACATCAACTTTTTTTTCTTGTTCTTTTGTCTACTGACGAAATAATCTCATATAACAAACAATTTTTATTTTACCAAAGATAAGATATATTGTTGATGAAATCAACAAAACAAGAGTCTAAAGACTACACAGCAAACCAACAAAGCAGCAACGATAAGCGACTCTTGAACAGGGCCATAATTTCTTTCTTTCTTCCTTTTTTTGTTTTTAATAATCAAAAGTTTAGGTTGAGGAACATTTTCGTCCAGTTTAGAGTCAAGACATACCTCTTGATTCATCCAGCGCTTACGATGTGCTTGCAGATCACCCACCAATGGAAGAAACTTAAAAATCGAATCCAAGTCATGATAATGTATTAGTGATAATTTAACCATGTGAAATAACCCAATTAGCTGAATAGGACCATTGTATGTAAACAAAATTAATGAGAATAAGCAAATGACAGAGCTAGAGATCAGACAATTAAAATGTACTTCTATAGTTTTAATAACAAATTATTTTTATTGTATAGTCCACACCAATAAATTAAAATATAGTTATTAAAAGATGAAATAGAGGATACAAATCCAGGAATCCAAATGGTATTATTCCAAGCTGACAAGTATAGAATTTCTAATGAGCTATGCTTCTAATTGTCTTATCCAAAGGCATGCTGGCTCACCATTTTTTTTATAGGCATTACTGGTTATTTTAATTTTTCATTTTATATCTTTCTATGCATCTTAATGGACCCCTTTATTATTTGGATATCAAAATTGGCCACGATGTATACTTTCCTTAAACCAACAGGCATTATTTTATATGTGACCTCAAGAGCCAAAGTTTAATGGATAACAACATAAAAATATACAAAAGAAAAAGAAAGGCATTTGCTATATATATTGACATTTGTGAGTTAGAAATTGAACGTGAAGCTTGGCTTAGCAAGTTGTTGTTGGCTAGTACTAGTATTGTTTGGCACGTTCTGCCAAATGCCAGCTTCTTTAAAGCAGCGTATTTAGTTAAGCTAGTATATAATATCTGTCTCCACATTCTATTGGCATTGTATATGTCTGTCAACTAAGTTATGATTTAGGAGTAATTTATAAAGCATATTCTAGAGACACACCATTACCAATGTACACACGTCATCTCCATTTAATTTATCAAATATTAAGTTAGGGAGGCTTGTATTTTTATTCTTATTATTTTTGGATAGCTGGTTTGGATAAAAACACCATGCACCCATCGATACTATTCATGTTTTTCAAGTTAAACAAGTCAACAATCTGAATTTTGTTCACTTGGGCCCAAACGTAAAATCATAAATAAATAAGTAGGAAATTATTTAGAAATGGTAATGTTGAGAAGGTATATTTTAAAGAATTTGAATGACCAAAAAAAAAGGGGGAAATTTTCAGAGGACCTGTAGTTAATTAGTCGCTCTATCCACCAATTGTCAAAGTAAGATCACCTTAGCTTGCTTTATCTAAGTTCAACAGAAGTTCTTCTATAAAGTTGACAACAAATTGATTCAAGTGTGTGACAAGAAGAAGAATAAATTAAATTTACTAGCGGTGCACCCATATAAGTCCTAATAAACAATATTAGTTATATTTTACGCATTTTTTTAAGACTTAAATATATTTTTTATTCTTAAAAATGTAGCGAATTACAGTTTTAGAGCTTATAATTTTATTTTTATTTTGATTCTTTTTTAATTTTTATTTTTCTGAATGTTGTTTTAAATTTTAATCTTTGTAAATATTTAAAAACATTTGTTTAGTAATGACAATTATAAATATTAAAATTTTTTTTTCAATCCTAATAAATATTTTAACAATAATTTTTTGTCCTTATATATATTGCCATTTGATCTAATGCGATATCAGGGTAGTGGAGTATTATATAAACCAATCTTATATAGTTTATGTAATTATAAAAATTGAATTATAGGCTTATAGCATTAGTGTTTGGAGTATTAATAGATAAAATTTAATATATTTAGTTGAGTTTTACCAATCAGTGACCTCAAGATAGGTGTTTAGGATTAGAAAATGGAAGGCTTATATTGTAAAGTGTGTTTTTCATGTTTAGGTTAGGGCTATTTAGGAATTTAAAGTTATAGGTAACTAATAAGAATTGTAGATGTTTAATTTGAAAATTCAATATAGCCACACCCTCAAATTATGATTTGAAGAGTACAAATGGCATTTTCATCCATTTCAATATTATGTGGGACAAATTACGTTAAATTACATTTCAATATGATTTTCAGTTAAATTACATTTCAATATGATTTTCAGTTCTAAACTGACATATCTGAAAAAATTATTTATCATATGACCAACTTATAATTTACAACTATATAAATCAAATATACACTTAATCATTTCCACCAAAAAGCAATAGAAAATATATAAGACATATTCAAACTCCCAAAAAATGACCCTTGATAGCACATCGGGTTTGGGACATGGGAGGATGATCGGCACCAGCTAGGAAAATAGAAGTGCCACATCTACAAGAAAGAAAGAAGTACACAACATCAATCAACATATATCATATCATTCATATGAAAGAATAGGAATTATGTTACTAAGTATATTGTTAAACTTTGTTATAAGGTGAAGCCCATAGATGACAGAAACACAGTTAATCATTGATCACATAATGGTTCTTGATAACTTTCATATCCTCACTTGATTAAGAATTATGTTACTAAGTATATTGTTAAACTTAATTATATTATAAGGTGAAACCCATAGATGACAGAAACACAATTAACCATTGATCACATAATGGTTCATGATAAGTTATTCTTCATATCCTCACTTGATTAATAGTTAAAGAGTAAACATATATTTTTTTGGTACATCTGATATAATTTAGTCTCTAAAGTTATTTTGATACCAAATAGATACCTAAAAATTCAACTATAATATCATATTAGTTCTTGAAATTTTTATGTCCAATAGGTCCTGAAAGCAAAAATGACATCACTTTGGTTGTTAAAAGATGTAAATGACATCTATTTGATTATTTTTTCGAGCAAATTATGGTTTTTCAATGATATATTTGATGTCATATATATTTTCAAGGGACTAAAGTGATAGTATATTTTGATATTTAAGGATTTAATTGATCTTAAAATATTTTTTGATTTAAATAAGGATATCCACTGTTACAACAGTGAATAATCCCTTCCGCGAGAGTTCTCCCAAGAGAGAACTACAAATGCGCTCTATTTCATGATGAACGTTCAAACCCTTGATATATTTTCGAGTTCATAGTCAAATGAATTCTACAAACTCTTGTGTTCATTCATAGTTCATGTATATTGTTTGCATATGAGTTCTCTTTTCAAAATAAAATTGAAGTTGGGGACTGGAAGAAAATTTGCGCTAATCTAAATTTTCTATTATAGGAATTACACTCAAGTTATAACGATAGATAAATGAAAAATCCAAAACATGACCTAATCCCTTGACTTTTGTTCATGAATTCTTAGTTATTAATAAGAACTTTCTTGAACCTTTATTCTTGTTATGTGATTTGAGTTGCATGTAATTAGGGTAATTTTTTTTTGGTAAAATAAAACCAATATATCTATTGATGACTTATGTGGTTTGATTCTTGTGTTTTTTTTTTAACTTACCAAAATTCTTATTTTTTTAAAAATAAAGTATAAAATTAAAGTTAAGCAAAAAAATATGAAATTTTTTTTCATGAATGAACCCATATAATTTTATACATAAACTCCTTACTTTTATTATTCAACCGAATATACCTTTATAGTAAACTCGGTCAACTCGAGTTAAATTAATTGAAAATTTAATAAATTTTAAACAATAGTGATTTAAAACAAGAAAACTATGATATGAGTTTTAAAGATTAAACAAAATACATAAAGTGGAAACCTAAATAAGTACTTTGCCCTACATGTTAATTTATAAATAAAGAATACATATATATATATATATATATATATATATATATATATATATATATATTTACCAAATTCAATTATAAAAGTTAATAACTTATTTCTAGACAGATTCATGCAATATCTGAAGTTCTGAACTTGAGTTGGGCAAACTTTGACTTCCCCAAATTTTTGCCCTTTCTCGAAATAAAATTAATAAACAAATGAAAAATATATTTTTATTTTTATTTTTTAAAAAAGAAAAAAAAACTGAAAGAAGTGCTAGTACTAATAGGAAGGGTGATACAGCGAATAAGAGAGGCATTACCATTACGCGCGTAAATGCCGCGAATAGTTGGAGGATCCGCCGAAGAAGCCCCAAAGCTGCCAGCACTTTGGATTCCGACACACATACAGAGAAAGAGAAAACAACACAACATTGGCACGTTAGAGAGAGAGAGAGACAGACAGAAACAAAGTATAGAAAAAAACAAAAACAACATCTCACAAAAAAAAAAAAATACCAACAACATTGGAATAAAAAAAGAAAAAGAAAAGAAATTTAAAAACTTGAGGGATTGGTTTTGATTGGAACATTAAAAAAAAAGGGACATGGAGATTCTCGTCCTCCAATGATCCCTTTAGCCAAAAAAGTTCTCCTCGTTGTTGGGTTTGGAGTTGCAGCTTGATTCTTCAATTGCTGTGATCCCAACACCAACATTAACATCAACATCAACATTTGCATCTTCTCTCTCACACACACACCCTTCATATTCTCTTTCTCTCTTTCATCTGCATTGTCCCTTTTACTGCAAGAGGAGGCTGATTGAAGGGACCCCAGAAAGGAAAGTTGAGATTTTTGAAGAGAATTGTTGTTGTTATAATTGTTATTGTGGGTTGAAGGTTGAAGAATTGGGAGTGTTATGGGTTTTGAGGAACAATTGTAGGATGCTGCCTGCCTGCCATGGTTGGGAATAATAGAAATATGCAAATGGGGTCTTCTCCTCATTCTGCTGCCACTGTGGCACATACCATGAAGCCACGGAGGCTCTATCAAGTCTGGAGGGGGGCAATGTCAGTTCTTGACTTCTTTCTCTCTGTGTTTTTTCTTTTGAGGATTATTATTATTGTTGTTGTTGCCGTCGTCTGTCTTTTTTTTTCCTTTTGTTTTGGGTGGGGGTGGGTTTTTGTTTTTTTTTTTTTGGGGGGGGGGGGGTTTGATGGGTTGTGCTTATAACATGGATTGAATGTTTGGTCACAGTTTAATCTTAGTTTGGACATTTGTTTGTCTTGGTTTTGTTTCCTTTGCATTGAAATTTGTGATTTCGGGGACCTCACTTTTCTGTCAATATATATATTTTTTCTCTGTTGTGAAATTGCACTCTCTTCTTGTGTCAGGGTAAGGATGTTTCTGGTTTCAACATGAATTGTGCTTTCATTGCATGATTGATGGTTGATAAGTCAATGTCTGTGGATTACCAGTTATGGGTTTTGATTGTGAGTGGATGCTATATTATTGGCTTTTCTAGTAAATCACTAGCATGAAATAGTGCTTTCAAATTGCTGTTTAATCACAATATGTGAATTGTAGATTTGTCGTGTTTTCATGATGTAAAAAGCTATTTAGGTACCAGTGTCACTTCTATTTGAGGACTTTTCTTGTGACAAAAAATTTCATTTCAACAGCTGAACATTGGGTACCAGTGTCATTGATTTTTAAAGCTTGTAAATGTTTACCATCTGAAAGATTTTATGTGCTTGTATTGAGTTGAAAATAGGCAGTATCTATTATTGTGTTTTGATTTCGATACTTGGAGCAATAACAAGCATTTTATACTTTGCTAATTCTGACTTTCTTTTGGCCCTGTTTCAGAAGTTTTTCTGTGGTGGGAGGCTTGTTTTTGGTCCCGATGTAGGTTCCGTGTTTCTTACCACATTCCTGATTGCTGGACCTGCAATTGCATTTTGTGCAAAGACATATCTTAGAATCAAGCATGGGAATGCTAGTGATCATGCTCATTGGATTCCTGTATTGATTGTGGGTTCAGTTCTCACTGTTTTGGTAAATACCTTATTCACTTTGTCCTTATAGTAAGAGCTTTTAGGGTCTACAGAAACCAGTCTTCAAATTCATGCGCATTCTGAGCATTTCCCTCTTGTTATTCTCATTATTTTTCTTCCATTGTCTATACTTCCACCTTATTCTATCAAAGGCCGAAAACAAAAGAAAAGAAATTTGGAAGCCAAATTTTCTATATGCATTACTGTACACATGGGGTCATGTAATGCATAAATAAGATATGATCAAGGTAGTATGGCTCTAAGAACTTATAATATTGACTATTTGAAAAAAATAAAATTAATTTTGCAGTTTATGTATCCACTTTGTTTTCTACTACGGTCCATCATATTGTGTCAATATAATGACTAAATATCATTTTCATGTTCATTATTGATGGATCCTTGATCTTTTTCATCTGTTATTTCCTTATAGCTTATGATGACAGCTCCTTTCTTATTTTGAAAGTAAAAGCTGATACCTCAGAAAACTCATGTGCAGGATTTAATATTCCTGCTCATGACCTCTGGGAGAGATCCTGGAATTGTTCCTAGAAATTCAAGACCTCCTGAATATGACGAGGCATTTGATATGCCTACCCCTTCCATGGAGTGGATTAATGGTACAACCCCTCATCTGAAACTACCTCGAACTAAAGATGTAATTGTTAATGGTCACACAGTGAAAGTGAAGTTCTGTGATACGTGTTTGCTTTATCGCCCTCCTCGTACTTCTCATTGTTCCATATGCAACAACTGTGTCCAGAGATTTGATCATCACTGTCCCTGGGTTGGCCAATGCATTGGAATAGTAAGTCCACTTTGCTGCAAAAAATGAAGTTTAGAAACATTCTGGGAGATGATATTTCCATTTTTATCCAACAGAAATTATTTTTATGCTACTTGCAAATCAGTTAAAAGTTTTATGTTCTGAATCTATTTGATGACTAAAATAAGTTGAGAAAGCTCTACTTATGACTTGTTTGTGAACACTGGGATCTTCATGTTCCTCCAGTGGAACATAATTTGTATTTATCAATCCATCTTTCCTTGATCATGAAGCAAATCAAGTGATAATTTGTGCTGCATGTGTCTATAGTTACTTGAGTTAGTTACACTTCTAAGCAAATTTTCTGAGCAAACTACAGAATTTCGTATGCGAGCTACAGCTATATGGCAGCACCTTTCTTTGCCAATCACATTTCCTTAGTTCTGCCTTGCAGTAAGTGGATTGCTAGAAGTAATACCGCTGAAGAAATTACAGAAGTGTTGAAAATAGTGAATCTACAAGAACATCTAAAATACAATGTTTAACTATAGACATTATATGGTTTTCCTAATAATACAATCAGGATTTATAAGGAAATAAGCAGGAGAGTGCTTTGTGTTTTTATACAATCCCCTATATGGTTGGCTTAGGCAATGACTCTTTGACTGAGGACCATTTTGGTTCCTAGTTGGTAGGGGCTATGGTGATAACCTGTAGATAGGTCTTTCTGCATTTAACTTCCGCCTATCTGTTATGGAGAGGATGGGAGAGAGCAGATACTGTAGCTTAAATGTGTCTTCATCTTAGAGATCCCTTTGGCATGTCTGAATTGATTAGAAATGTACTCATGGATAAAAACATGAAGTTGTATTTAATATGAATTAGCAATAGCAATTGTCTGTATTTATCAGCATCCAACTGTTCTGCTTCGTTGTATTTCTTACAAGAACTAACTGTTCTCTCAGCCGAACTGTTCTGCTCCATTTTATTTCTTGCAATTACTAACTGTTGTCTTACATGCTGATATAATTGCAGCGAAACTATCGGTGGTTCTTCATGTTTATTTCAACATCAACCATTTTGTGCCTTTATGTCTTCGTGTTTTCTTGGATCAATCTTGCTCAGAGAGGCATTTGGAAGACAATATCGCATGATTATTTATCAGATTTTCTCATAGTATACTGCTTCATAGCTGTCTGGTTTGTTGGTGGCCTTACAGCTTTCCATTTGTATCTCATTTGTACGAACCAGGTGACTTTTTTACTTCTCAAAGTGTGAAGTTCTTGGTTGTTTCTGATTACTGATTCATCTGAAACACATGTTTTGCCTTTTTCCTTTCTCCTCTTCCTCCGTTGACGGCACTAGAAAACACATGGTCGACTTTACCAAAAAACAAAATTATTATGTTTAGTTCGTTGTTTAGGTGCTAGATACATTGGTTTAATCGAGTGATTAATTGTTCTTTGGCAAACCTCATTTAGTTCGAAGCTCAAAAAAATACCGTGGTGACAGACAATTAAGCATCAAATTGAAGAAGACCAGCAAGAACGTATTACTTAACAAGGTCTAGTGAAGGGAAAGAAGTTTATCAAAATGTAAGGGCTAAAATGTAAGTACAATAATCAAAATAAAAAAAATATATTGTTCTCTAATATCTAAGAGAAAGGTAGATGGAGAAAGGGGAGAGAAGAATGAAACATTAGGTATTTTAGCTGAGTTTGGTATAGATATTTAACTTCAGCTATTAAATTTATCAAGTGCATCTTTACTTTTCCCCTATTCGTGGCCAAGTGAATGTTTGGGTGTTGCAACGGCAATGGATAAATGAAGTACTGCTGATGGCATTGGGATAGCTAATTGACATCATCGACAGCTGAATAACTCATATTAATACTTTTTGCAGGAATACAGATGGTGTTATCGAATTAAATAACACTATTATGTGGTTTTTCTGATAAATTTCCAAAAACACTTCTAACTCGGAAAAAATGACTGTAATCCAGGGTGTAGTTGCTGGCATATTGGACTAAAAAAGATGTCTTAGCAACTTGCTTGAACTTTTTCTTTTTTAAAGAGGTTCCAGATTAGAGAGGTGATTAAATTTTGCCATCCAAACTTCAATTTTGATCGTAGCCTAGATTGTGGCTACATACTAATTTCTTGATGGGCGTGCAAATTTCAAGTTTGAGGTTCTCCACAGTTTTTAATGCTTTTCTCATGTTTAGTTTGGCCATTTTTAATTTAACTCCATTTTCTATGAGTGATTATTATGAATTCGATTGTATGGTTTAAGTAGTCCTATAAATTCTTTTACTTGTACTTTCATATGATAGTTTCTTTTGCTTTCTATTATGAAAAGAATCTTCTTATTAGAGCTAATTATACATTCTTTTCTTCAGAGGCTTTTCCATGTGGCCATTATTTTCATAAATTTTCTTTGGATGCTATTGTTTTGGCTCAAGCTTATTCATACTTTTAGCTTATCTTGTCATGCAGACAACTTATGAGAACTTCCGATATCAATATGACAAGAAGGGGAATCCATACAACAGGGGATCACTGGCAAATATTAAAGAAACACTTTGTTCCAGTATTCCCATTTCAAAGAACAATTTCCGATCATTTGTGGTGGAGGATGAACATATGGCCGAGACTTTGACTCCAAATATCATGGATGGAATGTTAACCCCAAAGGAGAAAATTGACATTGAAATGGGATCTGTGCGTGCAGAAGATGGTGGCATTCCTATTCCTGAACTTCTGCGGAACTTCAATTTCAATAATTTTGAGAATGATATGAAGTTTGCAGATGAGGAGGGACGACCTTCTTTTGATCCATTCTACAGTGTTGAGGAAGATGCAAGGACATCTATTGCTACAGTTTTAAATTTCCAGAGCACCGAAGATGTAATGGAAGAGTCTGCTGGAGTCGAAGTCAGAGAATCTGCCCAAAGGCCCATTACTGCTGACAGAACAAATGCAATTCAAGAAACTGATGATAGGAATAACTCGTATTAAGCTACGATGCCAGCTTTTACATATTAATGTATAGAGGTTTTTTTCTCACTCTTCATCCTTTTCTTTAAAAGAAAAAATTATTGGTATTGGCTTTCTTCAATTTCTAAACCCTCTAAACCGAATGGCCTAAGCTTGCATTTGTCCATCCATGCGATGATGCATAGGTTTGATATTTGGCACCGATTAGTGCTTATTCTGACTTAAATCTTAAGTAACATGGCTCTACATATCATACTCAAATATGGTTAATTAAAATATCATGTTGAGTATCCGAATGCATTGCAATGCACAAAAAAAAAAAAAGAATAATAAAATGTGATTTTAGTTTCATTCTTGAGCTGTTTCCTTAATGGGGGTCTTTTATTTCAGGTATTACTGCAGCTCCTTTGATTGCTTGTTTTTCTTTAATTGGTGGTATGGAGGATAGTTTGGTTTCATTTCCATATATAGTTGCAGCACTTAGTTGTTTGCAAGAACTTCCAATGTGCAAGACTCATGCAAGTACACAATTCAATTGATACTAATCAATTCATGCAGGAAATTATGAGGAGACTAGCTTTGCACATCTCTCTCTCTCTCTCTCTCTCTCATTTTGGTGTAAAAGTCTGGCAAGTGTTTTGTTGTAAGCTGTAAAAGCCACTTGCATTCAAAATAATGCAGAAAAGATTGTCTTGTCTGGCCAAGTTTGTGATAGGTAACTGTGCTAGTTTGTACCTATCTCTTTGTACTCAGTCCTCTGTTAAGATATAGATTCGATGATTTTTTATTTTTTAAAAAATTTCCAGTAGAAATTTAGAATATCTGTAAGGAGCACATTTTTCCTTTTTGGTTTTCACCTTTGCAAGCTGCTTTGTATCTTTTCCTCTCTCCCTAGGTCCTGCCTAGATAATGCTCAAATCTTGAAGGAACAAAGCTAAAATGATGTCACCATGAAAATTTCTTTAGGGGATTAAAGCTAGGATTACAAAACAGGAAAGACTCTTCATTTTTTTTTTTTGTTAAGGAGTAATTGCTTTTTTTATTTGTAAATTAACTAATTTTTTTATGGCATAATAAACACAAGGAATACGTTTTCTTGGCTGAGTCAAAATAATTTGTTGTAGAAAAATGTGGGATGAAGGGAAATAAAAGTTTACGCTACTTTTTGTATTTGTAGATATTTTTCTAATAGTTGTCTTACTATCATTCTTTAAATTAGTGTGCGTATATAATTTATGAAAAAAAAAGAAATATTACGTAAAATGTATATTGTGAAATTGTGAGGCAAGAATCAAATTAACAAGTTAGGTTCAGAGGTCAGCTCCAACACATGGTCGGTTAGAGTAGTTTGATATTCATTTTCCTTAATTGGCAGTTTCGATTCAAGTCATAGATATGAAAAATCGGTGCCATGAAGAGTCTTGCTTCTTATGGGACATCAAATGCTCAAAGAAGATTATATTGTCATACAAGAAAAAAAGAGATTATATTGAAGATAATTTTATTTAAGTCGGGCCTTTGTATTTTGGCTCAGGGTATCCATTGCCAACTCCTCTATAAGGATAAATTTCCAACCATAAAATTCTCTTCATGCACTAACAGGATTTGAACTTTTAACTAAATATTTAAGAAATTTAGCTAGCATAATGGGTAGCTTAATAGAGTAGCAATCTGCCAACTCACGAACTCCTATAGAGACCCTAATTCTCCCAACTCACGAATCCTAGACGAACTGAATTCAAGTTATGAAAAACAGCACATGTTGAAGTCGTTTCCACTCATAATTCAGTGCAAAAGATGTTTATTATCCTTTTCCCAGAGTTGGATCTTTTCTTTTTTTTTTTTTTCCCTCGCGAACTGAAACAAAATATTCTAGAATGTATCTTTCAATTGAATAAAAGAAAAAGAAAAATCGTAACCAAAAAAAAAAAAAGAAAAAGAACAAATCGTAACCGAAATTTCCGCCGCGAGGGAAAAAAACAAAAATTATGTACTGTACAATTTAAGATGCATACGTTTGGAATATTTTGCCAGAAAAGCAAATTTTTTATTTGAAAAGCTATTCATATCAGTTTTAATTCAAAAACTAAAAATAAATAATTTTAAATAGTTTTAAATTTTTAAGTAGAAACTGATTTTAATAGCTTTTATGAGTTCTCTTTAAAAAATATAAAAAAAGCACCCTAAAATATAGAGTGCATTATTCATGAGTTCTGTTAAATCTTCTAAAATATCAGATGCAGTATTCTTGCAACGAGCAAACATTTCCCAAGGGCTTTATCCTTTCATCTCCTTCATGGTTGGGGTTTATTTTCCTACCCTTTGTTGGCCATTCTTCAACTTTTCTTATTTTACTCCAATTTTTTAACATAAACTTATATTTCAAGACCAAAATTAAATACTACATTATATATCAAAATAATTTGTAAATTAAAATACAAAACATAATCATTTAATGGCAAAATCATTTTAAGTCATAATTAAACTTACATTTTTTAAATATCAGAAATCAATTTTACAAACTCTATCCTAAATCCTAAGCAAGCTGTATAAGCGAAAGGTACAAGTATCCAGTGCAGATGGAAGGAAGCCACAAGTTCTCATCCACATGGAATCATCACAGCCAATCATGTTGCAAGGAGAAGCTCACAAAACCATCCACGTGTCAACTTCCCATTACCCTTCATGGATTTCATTGGATGAGATTCTATCACACACTCCTCGTCTCCTTATTACAGTCCTCAACCTCAGAACACAACCACCCTTGCCAAAATTCTGCCAAGGTTTGCTACCAAAAAGAAATGGCTGCAGAAATGGCTCTTGTGAAACCCATTTCCAAGTTCAGCAATGTCACCCCAAAATTTGGCAGTCCTAGAATTGGTTCATATCCAAAATTCAGCACCATAAGGATGTCCTCAGCACCACCAACAACAACATCCACCACTTCTTCCACAAAGCCAAGCAAGAAGGGAAAGACTGCAATCAAGGAGACCCTTTTGACACCAAGGTTCTACACCACTGACTTTGATGAGATGGAGACACTCTTCAACACTGAGATCAACAAGAACCTGAACCAGGCTGAGTTTGAGGCACTCCTGCAGGAGTTCAAGACTGACTACAACCAGACACACTTTGTGAGGAACAAGGAGTTCAAGGAGGCTGCTGACAAGCTTGACGGCCCTCTCAGGCAGATCTTTGTGGAGTTCCTTGAGAGGTCTTGCACTGCTGAGTTCTCTGGCTTCCTTCTCTACAAGGAGCTTGGAAGGAGGCTCAAGGTCTGAGTTCCCTTTTTCTCTTTGTTTATTCTGAAATATAATTCAACATTGAACTTGGTTTAATTGATAAATCATGATTTTGATTAATTCAAAGGGAAGACTTGAACCAAAAGAAAAAAATAGACTTTTCCCCCTAGTGAAGTGTCAGAGAAATAAGACAATTTCTCATTCATACAATTGTTGTTCTATAGATAAGCTTATGATTTTTGGGTATTTTAATGGTTTTCGGATAGTTTAATGTGATTCTTCTGTAGATAAGCTTATGATGGCTTAGGTATGAGCTTGCTATTGGTGCATTAGCTTCATATTATTTCGACAAAAAAGTGATTTTCTTCAACTTAAAAATATCACTTCATATAAGCTGTTCATATAAGATCATACTCAAAAGCTAAAAATAGCTTATTTTTAAGTTGTTTATAGTTTTTGAGTGGAAGCTATATTTCTATGAGAATTTGATTCATGTCTTTATGCATTGTTGGCATTTCTATTCTTGGTCTGATGAATTTTGCTTGGGGTGTTGATGTTACAGAAAACAAATCCTGTGGTGGCTGAGATTTTCTCTCTGATGTCTAGGGATGAAGCCAGGCATGCTGGGTATGGCACATCACACATCCGTTGCCTTCAATTTTCTGCTTTATATCTTGTATGGTGGTGCACGACCAAATGACCTTTTGATTCTATGCAGGTTTCTGAACAAGGGTCTATCTGATTTCAATTTGGCTTTGGACTTGGGTTTCCTTACAAAAGCTAGGAAATACACATTCTTCAAGCCAAAGTTTATCTTCTATGCTACATACCTGTCTGAGAAAATTGGATATTGGAGATACATAACCATATACAGACATCTCAAGGCCAATCCCCAGTACCAATGTTATCCCATTTTCAAGTACTTTGAGAACTGGTGCCAGGATGAGAATAGACATGGGGACTTTTTCTCTGCCTTGATGAAAGCACAGCCACAATTTCTGAATGATTGGAAGGCGAAGCTTTGGGCTCGATTCTTCTGTCTATCAGTAATTTTTTGCTGTCGCACGCAGTTTTATTGGTCTTCCTTTAAAATTCTTAATGAAACCTCATTACTTGCTTCCAATTGGTGCTAAGTTAAGCTTCTATACAGAGAATAATAGAGATTACATTGGAAAAGTCTGTATATGGAATACTACATACACAACGTTGCCAATAGTATACATCGATGATAAGTATATCCAGGATGCAGAATCTCATTCACATTTGAATTTTTTAAGAGTCATGAATCAATTTATACCAGCTAAAGAGACCTTATTTGTACTACATTTTGTCATTTGGTTGTGTTCGTTATCCTTCATAACCCTACTTACAACATAGCTCTCAAATTTGTCCTGCAGGTTTATGTCACAATGTACCTCAATGATTGCCAACGCACAGCTTTCTATGAAGGCATTGGACTGAACACAAAAGAATTTGACATGCATGTCATCATTGAGGTTAGTCTGCAATTTCCTATTTGCTACAATCATTGTTGATGTTCAATTAAATTTTGGTGTGTAACGCTCTATTGCTCTTTGCTTGCGATAATCTACTATTTTTTTCCCCTACTGATCAAGTACAAATTGATGAGTTTAACAATTGACTTACAAGAAGAAAGAAATTTGGAGCCATAAGTTACCATTAAAAACAAATGTTGCATGTAAGAGTTAATCAATAAAGAACTAATGCTGACTTCATAAATTACAAGCTGTTACTCAAGCTTCATTTCTGTATTGTTTTTGCAGACAAACCGTACAACGGCGCGGATTTTCCCCGTCCTTGACGTTAGAACCCGGAGTTCAAGAGGAAGTTGGACCGGATGGTGGAGATAAACGAGAAGCTCATTGCCATCGGTGAGAGTGATGACATTCCAGTGGTAAAGAACTTGAAGAGGATCCCACTTGTTGCTGCCCTGGTGTCTGAACTCTTGGCTGCTTATCTAATGCCACCAATTGAGTCAGGATCTGTAGATTTGGCAGAGTTTGAACCACAGCTTGTGTACTGAGTTAATGCATAAATTCCTTATTTCCTTTTTGATCTGCATCATAATGTTCATGTTGAGTGTTGCTACTACTATTTCTAGTACTGCTGCCTAAGTTGGAACATGGTTGTACTAGACAGTGAGGAAACATTTATTATTATGATGAGGTCCTTTTTAGTTATCATGTATTCTTCCAATTACCTTTTTTTTCCCTCTTTTTAACCAGAGTTTGTTAGAGGCCTTCATCTTGTGAAATTCTTATCAGGCAGGATATTGATTCTTTCCTCATTTGAAAGGTCTAAAGAGCACACATTGATACTGTTGCCTTCAAACTAGTTCCTTAGCTGATGATTTTGGTCTGTCCAATTTTGTTACGCCTTTAAGAATCATGCTTCTATGAGGCCATGTAAACAAAGCAAATGCTGTCTTTTAAAAGTGGAATGCAGTAAAGAATTATGAAATAAATGTGAATCAAGTAATGTATTGTTGGCCCCAAAAGAGCCAAATTAAAGTTGAAAAAACGTATGGCTGGAATGTATAAAGATATTTTGTGGAAGTATTTAGAGTTAAACTTTCTTAATGTTGATTATTTTTATCTACAAAATTTGAATCAGAGATCTTATTTATAAAAAATAAGTGACGAATTATTTATACTAATTGTTGATACAAATACAAATATTATGTAGATAACCATACCTCAATATTCAAATATAAAGATGGATAATAATGCGTGCAATTGAAAATCATACTGATAGACTGAAAATCATATGGATAATGTGATTTTGACCATTCGGGAAAAAAAACCAAAAACCCAAAACTTAAAGAAGAGATCATACTAAGGCAACCTTAGCTTGACAATTGCCAAGAGTTCCAAACCAAAAAAAAAAAAATGAGAGTTTGAACTTCTTGTCAACCATGATGTTGTATTATATTTGCACATTTAAAATTAAACATCTCAAAAATAAAGTTACAAAGTTTTCATTCTTTTCTCTCAACACTCATTGCAATAAAGAATTTTATGTCACTATTTTTGAAAGATATTCATAAAATATCTGTAATGTACAAATAACATAATTTTCAATCAGTAACATTTTCCTACCATTAGACCCCATTTTTGCATTTTGAGTTTTCTTTCCTTTGTGCATGTATCATAGATCCTTTACTAGAAGAAAAGATAAAAGTCTAAAAAACTACTGAATGTGTGATTCAGCATATTATTGTCTCTTTTAAGAGCTTATACTTGCGATAACTTCACTTCATCGACAAAATTAAGCCGTGAATGAGAGAGCCTTGTGAATTAAAAGTACTACAGTACTAATTATATGTTAATATAAATAAAGATGAAAATTAAGTACAATACATGTGAATCCAAGATGATGTGCAAGGACTCGAACTAATTCAAACCAATAGTAGGAAATGAAGTGTTGCACAAAAGCGGGTAGCTGATACAATACAGAGTGAGTAATTGATTATATCTATGTCTAGCCACCTTGACTTGCTGTACATTTATCCCACCAACAACACAAATAGTTATTGAAAGCTTAAGAAGAATCAGCCATTTAGCAATAAATATAGCTCCTTCAATCCGATTTACTCTTTGATCCTGTTTTATCTTCCTTCACAGGCCTAACTAGCAAATTGAATGTCCATACTGCCAATATTGTTGCCTCTATCGGGGCAAGCCAGTACACAAGGATGTGCTCCTTTGTTGTGTGATCCCCTCGAGCATAAGCCCACCCCATTACCTGAAACAAAGTCAAGCAAGCTTTTTTCTTACGATGAAAACTACAGAGAAGGTTTCTTCTAGAAGTTGGCATACCCAAAAAAGTAAATGACATGAAAAACTCTATGCAGCAGTGCACTTACAGAGGCAGGGTTCATACAACCACCAGTCAGATCAGAGCCAAGTATGTGGAGTGTTAACTTGGAGAGGTTGGATATCCAAGTCTTCATGAAGAAACTTCCACGAATATTTCTGGCAAGCCCAAGAGAAATGGTCACAATTGCAAATGTTAGTAACCCTTCTGTCAGAGCGCCCCGATGAATGTCGATACTCAATCGTGGTCCATGTCCTACTTCAGGAATGGTGTTAATAATAAGTTTAACTCCAACAATAGATCCAAGCACCTGGAGAGAATGAAACCATGCACATTAGAATGATAATCTTCCATCCAAGTATGAGATGTTCAAGTCTTTGGTTGAGATGTATAAAAAAATGGTTCACCTATACTAAAACTTGATGTAACACTTTGAACACATTAGCAATGTCATTTAAAATAACACCCCATTACCCCTGGTATTATTTACACCGGCTTTCGGTAGTATCGTATATCTAAGCATTAGTGTACTACTGTTTTTCTAATCTGTTTCATCAATTCATCTTAGTCCCAGGACCACTGAAGCTCCAAGTATGATTAAGATGTGGAATACAATATTGCCATGTTGTGATGTTAATAAATTTTGATTTCACATTCATGTGTCTTTGGGGATGTAGCAGAGGTCAGGAGCAAATAACATTCAAAAGAGATCACACAACCAGTTTGACAAAACACTCAAGAAGATCTAGATTTAACATCAATGTTTCAATTGACTAATTGATTAAATTCAATCAAGAGCTTAAATCCAATTAATATGATTTTTCTAAAAGAGAATGTCATGGGACTTAAGTTGAATTAAAAAAGCAGTCGAGAAGTATCACGGCTATATGAAGCTCAGCCAAGCAATTAGCCCACTTCAGGAAATACATAAGTATATTGTCCAAGGTCAGTGTTCTTTCTCTCTCTTTTTGTGTGTGGACAAAGGGAGGGAAAGGTCTGGACAAGAAGAAGCAAGTACCCTCGTTGGTACACTCATACTATAGCCTGACAGGATGATTGGTAAGCATGATATGCTTAAAAGAGCAGTAGCATATCACCAAAAAATTATGGCGAACCACAAAGAAAGTGTTAAAAAAAAAGGGCTAATTGATTAGGTTTTATTTTGACAACACCATCATATGCCCCAAACCCAATGCCTATCAAATGCCCTATTGAATCAATTAATCACAAGAACCCTTGATATTTGTGGATACTTGGAATTCTATCTTGTGCATCCTAAATACATAAACACGAGTTCCTTGCCTTCTTGTCTATGCCAAAAGTATTCCACAAAGTCACAAACTAAACACAAATCCATATAGCATTGAAATCATCAATATGGGTTGGTTCAAGTGGTTTGACATTGGTTTCTCTTAACTAAGGTCTTGGGTTTGAGTATTGTGGAGAAAAAATACTAGCACTGGCAGTTTGACAATGTTAAGGAGAAATGTATTGGGAGGAACTCCTAGGAGGCCATCTAGCTAATTTGACGAAGTTTGAGCTTACTCATAGGCAATGCAAATCAACTTTGAATTTTCACCTGCATAAAAAATAAAAGCATGAATCATAAATTGGCTAATGATTATACACTGCAAAAACAGTTTATGTTGTCGCAAGGTCAGTAGGTCACTCTGATCAGAATAACAAGCTAATTGTGCTGCTTGTCTTTCCTCAGAGGAATTTTCCAGCAATCATAAGTAATTTTCTACTCTTTCCAGCCCATGTTTTCTGATAATTAAGACAGGTAAAATCGAACATCAGAAAAGCAAGCAATCAAACCCTCAGAGAAAATTTAAAACATCAACAAAGGAATATATTTGCATCAGTTTCTTTTAGTTATCCAAATATCAAAGATGAGAAAGCCTATAAGAAAGAGTTAAGACATCTTCTGTACATGGAGAATCCACGAATATTTAGAAAAAGTGCATAAACAAGTTCTAATAAGGCCTGAAATGCTTCACTTAACACGAGCTGATGAGTTAAATGGATGCTAGTGCAAGTAAATTAGGCGTGATACCACAAAGAGACAGGGGTCAAGACTTGTAGGGTGGGAACATGCTCATTCCAAATCAAAGGGGAGAAAATGGATATGTCAGAGACTCATAACCACATCAGAGACACAAATTTAATTAAGGTAGTGTTTGGAATTGGAAAAAAGAAAAAGAAATAATTTCATTTGCCAATTCCTATGGGATTTGATTGCTTTGCTTTTGAAGTCCTATCAAATTTGATAGGATTTAATAGGAATTGATTTGATTTTAAAGTTTAAAAAACAAATCAATTTCTATTTTAAATCTGCCTAAACTAATATATAATTGTAAGGGCGCGTTTGGTTAGGGAGTAAAACTAGATGTAAATTTCACACATAAAACTCATCCATAAAACTTTGCACTTCATTTTTACTCTGAACCAAACCACCTATAAGAAAGAGGCTAACCAGAGAGGAATCCTAGCAACAACATAATAGAGGAAGTTGGGGACATCCCTGAGATAGCAGCGGACAAAACGGGGAGGGGTTGTAGGCCCCACCACGGGTGGCCTCAGCGAGGAACGCGACGAAGAACATGTTTTGAGAATGAGGCCTTCATGATCTCAGACCCAAAGCCAAAGCCAAAGCCAAAGCAAATGGTGATCGTGAAGGCGAGCATCCTGAGAAGGACACTGACCATACCCACATGAATGACATGACAAAGTCTGCCACCACCACCCTTGTCCTCCGTCCTCCCATGTCGTCCAAATCTGACAACAGACGAAGGATGAGGAGGAATCTGTTACGTGGCCATGTGTGTATGTGTTGTGTGTTCTTCTTACCTCCTTGGCTATGTGGGGATGGCAGAAAGTGTAGGCAAGGGAACGGAGTTGTGTGTGTGTGAAATGGGGACTGTGTGATGTTTTTGCACTCAAGGCTTTCCTCTGATTCAGGTGGTCCCAGAGGAACCTAAGACCATACTAGACTCATCTAAGGACACTTAGACCTAAGGCATCACAAAGATATACATTAGGATCAGGTTAGTTAATACCTACATGTCTACCTCAAATTTATTATTTATTTTGCCATGTATGCTGTTTGGCCTCATAAACATCCATGAAATATTATGATAATGCATAATGATGAAAAATGATTCAATTTTTTTGGAGGATTGTAAAATATTGCAAGACCTTTCCAAATTAATGATCTTACAGGACTTGAGTCTTGAGCAGAGTGTCCCAAGTGACATTTAATGCTATGCACAATGTGCTCCATCCTTGAAAACCAATAAGCCATACTACGGGTTCATGATTGGAACTTTGACTCAATATGGCTTTATCCAAAGACTAAACCAAGTACTTGATCTACTTTACTACCGAGTTTGTGGACTAAATTGGATAAATAAGGTCCTAATCAAAGCAATGAAACTTCAATATAGGGAAACTATAACAAAAATGACATTTGTGTGAATTCTTATCAAGCTAGTTAGACTACTTACTCACCCAAGTGAATAAGCTCTACATAGCCTTTATGTCACAAAATCTTGAGTTACATCATTCTAATTTTATAAATGGTAAAGAAGACAATTTCCTTTTTGTTGGACACATTTATCTAGTTAACAATGAGTGATACATTGCTATTTCACATTTCACAATCATGCCCAAAAATTCATTTATGTGGTTGGAATTTAAAAGCTTAGAGAGATAGAAAAAGTTACTATGATAGAACTACTGTTACAAAGCTAGGTGGTATTACTAAATCATATATCTATCCTAGTAGTGTTATTTCGCCTCACAATGCGTGGACACTGTTCGACACACTCCAATCCACCCTTGGATGAGATGTGAGACCCAAACTAAGTGGAGTTCATGTCTTATCCAAGGTGGATAGCAGTGTGTCAACATGATATCTCACACATTGTGAGTACAAATATAATTTCTCATCTATCCTAATTACCCACTGATAACATCAGTGAAACAAAAACTATCCTATCCGGTTAGTATGTTTGGCTATGTTTTACTTGTTTTGTTCTGGTGTTAGTGATATCATCTAAGTTCACAAGTTATTATATTGCAACTATGTTGTAAAGCATTTAGAAAACTAGGATATTTAACCATTGTTCATACTTCATACTCCTCAACATTGAACTCTAATATATCTTTGCAAGAAAGATAAAGAAAATTCTTTTGATTCATACCTATTGAATCTTCTCTGGCTTGAGCTGTAGCCTCCATTTTATGGTACCTTTCAACATCTTCATAGCCTTTTTAGTGTTATGTTCCTGATGCATTGAGGATGCTTAGCATTGATGTATCCAAACACGTAGCTCTTTCTGACTTAGTTAATAGGGACAACCAAAGGAAACCAAACATTTTGCCACTACAAATTTCCCCCATAAAATTCTACCATCACTAACCTCAAACAACCTCTTTGCGAAAGAAACTAGGATGAGAATCAGTTACATTATTTGATCATTAGTGACTTTAAGAGAACTTAATTGATTGCCTCACCAAAAACCTCAGATGTGTAAACTTTCAGTGAAAAAATGTCAAACAGGTTGCTTGTATATGCAATAACAAGAACCATTAACTTTATCACTTTATGTTCATTCAGTAAGCACAAATAAGGTCAACTACCTTGACTTGCTGCTTGTCAAGAGACAGAGTTTCTTTTTGTTGCACTTTCTTTCATTTCCTTAATCCCAACCAAACTAAAAGGGCCTGAACTACAAATGCCAACAAAAAAGCGATGCTTTACAATTGATATTTTAGCCTACTACTTCAATTGAAAATTTGAAATACTACAAAAAGAATCTTCCCACACTTTTATTAGTTTAGGTCAAATAGATATCTTCCACCTAAATAGGTTTAATTTCAAGTATTTTGATTATCATGAGCTAAAAATAAGCCTATGAACAAACTTCAATCTTAGACTTCACCACCACCACCACACAAACTTTTAGTTGTCAATGATAAAATCCAATTTTATAGCTTTAGATATAAGCTAAAGAATAATTGATTTGAAAGAAAAAAAAATCCATCAAATGCCCTTTTGTAATTGCCATTAAAACATCAAATGGCTCAGAGAACCATTTAATCCAAAAACACAGTGTCATATACTAAATAGCTCAAGCATACCAATTGGATACTCTCTAGTTTGTATTATTGCCTCCATGCTCTGGTGCCTTCAACAAAGCTGGGAACTCATTGGCATTTAGAGTATTGGACCGATGATCTTTCCCACTTATCTGATCTGGAAAAAAAAAAAACACACACACACACACACACACACACTTTGGTGCTATACAAATTTCCTCCATGAAATGCTGCTATCAAAAGCCTCAAATAACCTTTCAACTACAGACTAGTTTTCCTGCTAAAAAATTCAAAGAAAAACTATTGATCACTACCGCTTAATTGGTTTGTCTCACAAATAATGAGCGCTTGCTAATTAACTTTGGATGGAAGAATGTGGCTGAGACAACATGCATGCCCAATAACAAGAAAAAGGAAATTTATCATGTAATGCTCATAAAATAGAGACAATAGAATCGACCCTTGATGAAAGAAATAGATTCAATCAAAAGTTTGAGCATGCCAACAAGAAGGGGTAAAAATTATTATGATGATCAATTACTACAAATATGACATTCAATAAAAAGGATAAACAAAGAGCACTGGGAATTTAAGAGAATTAATGATAGGCGGGTATTAGTGATGAGTGTGAAATGCTCAAATTCAAAGAGAGACAAAAAAAAAAAAAAAGTCTCATTCATTGGATTACTTACCTCTGCTTCGTAATAATTAATGTCATCGACTCTCTTGTATCCCCTCATTCACATCTTCCTCTGTATCGAATTCTTTACCTTCCACGGAGAATTCCTCTAGTTGTGGTGCGTACAGGGTTCCAGAACAGAAGGTCTTCATCTCAGGGCATCCTTCAACAATTATAGATTCACACTCTGGCAGCTCAAAATGGAAAGAGCTTGGACAGAAACAATTAAGCTTGGGTAGCGTTGAAAGACGGATGTACTCCAAAGATGGGAATAAGATCTTGGCCCCTTTTGGTATGGAATCATTAGTATTGTTGTCTGGGATGATCTCTTCCATCTTCTTGCATTCCCTCACTTCAAGACGTCCCAGATTTGGAAGGCTTCTGGCTACGGAAGCATCAGGAAACACAAATTTCAAATCATGGCATTCGATGATGTGTAGTGATCGCAAATTCTGAAAGCCGGACATCGAGCTAGGATTTCCCCAAATGTGCTTTAGTTTCGGCAGTGAATGCAATTCCAACCGGCACAATTCCATCCCTTCATAGTCATTTGGTTCGAATATCTCTTCGAGACACCCACACTCTTGTACTCGGAGTGTTGTCAAATGTTGGAATAAGTGCATCATGTTGGATGGGACACAACTCAATAGCTTGTGGCAGCTCTTAAGTTCAAGCCCTGCTAGCCTTGTGATGAAGGGCAATAGGTGTTGATATTGATGTTGCTCAATACATCTAAACGTCTCTAGTTTTTGCAACTCTGCCTGCACGTGCACATCATCAACATTAACATCAACATGCATGCCCCCTGTATCTAAATTTAGAGTCAATTGCTAACCTTTGGATGTCAGCAAATTTCACATTTTTTTTACTGGATATAAAATACATTCCTTATTTTGATTAGTAAATTTATAGTTATAAATAAATATGTAATTTTAACTTTGTCTACGTTAATTACTCTTTCAACCTTTTTTTCCACCTAATTAATATTTCATCTTTATAATATCTCACTATTTAAATAATAATTTTTTATTTCTCTCTCAAAATATTATATAAGTGATTTTGAAATTTCATGTAATATATTTTTTTTATTAAAAGAAGAGGTTTCAGGTAATATTATTATATATTAGATAAAAATGTTTAATTTTTTGGAAAAAGTAATAATAGTTTAATAAAATAATTCTTTTAAACAATTACATCTTCACTCAAATAAATCATGCTTTACGTATAATTTAATTGGATACTTATTAAAAAGTTATTGTTAGAATGAATAAAAAATTTGAAAGATCGATGCACGACATTAAAAAAATAGAAATTGACAAAAAAAATTATCATACAAATCAATTGATGCATTATTACGGTAGTTTAAGAACAGAAATGATTAATGAAAATATATTTTTAAGTTGCAGTACAATTATTATTTAGTTAATCAATATATCATAATCTACGTTTGGTTTCAAATATATCATAATCTACGTTAATATTTATTTATTTTTAATAATAATACAATTTAAATTTCTTAATATATGATTAACGAGATATTAATTATAAAAATATCATGAAGAGAGAATATTAATTGGGTGATAAAAGAAGTCAAACTAGTAATAAATGACAATGAAATAAAATTTCAGAACTACCCAAAATTATAAGTATTTTTTTTATCAAAAAGAAATATGCTTTTGGTCCAAATAAAAATATGTAGTTTGCTATATATATATATATATATATATATATATGAACTACCCCTAATCACCACTCGTCACCTCTTAATTAAAATTAAAAGCAAATTATTCCCGCTAAAAAATAAAGTTGGGAAGAACCTTCTCAGTGAGGCAAGTTGCAACTTACCTCTCTGCTTTTTTGTGAGCCTACAAGCCTCGACCGTTTGGTTTTGTATAAAAGTAAAACCAATATTGATGTTTTAATTAAGTATTCTATTTGAAGTAAATTCATCATCAATAACCAATAGCGATTGGTTTATTATGAGAATGAGAAAAGCAAATCTAAATTGTATAATTATATATGAATGGTAAGGATTGAAAGTTATTAATGGTAATTAATGATCTTATAATCAATCATTTAAAAATATTACGTAATTTTATATTTTAATCTTGATCATTTATATAAGATCCAACGATCTAAATTTAATTCTTTCACTTTCACAATAAATCACCTCTCAATTGAGTCATTCCCCATATATATATATATATATATATATATATATATCAAAAATGAAAAATAATTAAATAAAAGTAATTTTAATAAAGTTTAGATTAACTTACTTAAGCTTAATAAGAATATAAAATCAGATAATATTGTTAAACAAATAGGTATGATTTTTCAATAAAAAGTATATTATTTTAATAAAAAATTCACTTTATATTATTTAGAGATTAATTCTAACCCACTGTTAGTGTAGTATACCATCCAATCAAATGCTTTTGTTTGAAAGACTTTTATGGTAATGATTGATGAGTCAAATACTTTTACTGATATGACAATACATGTTAAATATGTCCGTGTAATTTTTATACACTAATAGTGTATGAAAATAAAATATTATTTCTTAACAACTAATCTCAGGCCATAAACAATTATTTGCTGGAATTGTAATTTGGCATTGAGATGTAAGCCATTACTAAAATTATTACCTTTATATTTACCTAAAATAATATTCTATATTGATAATAATTTCTGTAGCATTAATTACTTTATTTTTAGTTTAATATATTAATTTTATTCAATGACGTATTAATTGTCAACTTTGCAATTTTTCAAGTTTATCGATAAACTTATATTTTTCCAGAATTCACGTGGTAAAATTATATTTTTAGAATTTATAATTAATTTGTTTATGGTAGATAATTAGTTTGTTGCATCACAGATAAACTCAAGATAGTTTTTAAAAGTTTATAGTGTTTTTGCTTTTAGAGATATTGTGCTAAATTACACTTTTTGTTTATCATAATGATTGAAATAAGAGATGATTAGTTTGTTGTATCGCTAAAATACTCAAGTTGATTTTGAAAATAATATAATATTTCAATTTGATTGTTTAAATGTTTTTAAAAAACTAACTCATTTCAAAAAGAGTTTAATTTTTCAATATAAAATTTTTGGCTAAATAAAACTAAATATCCTTGAAGTTTAGAGTTATTGCACTCCACCCCATTCTTTTACAAATATGACACTTTGCCTCATTTTTATTATTAAACTCATTTGCTTTAATTTTTTTTATATTTATTAAACTCATCTTTTCCTTAATATATATAATAAAAATTATAAAATAAATCTAAAATTTTATTATTTGATGAAATACTATAACTTTAGAATTTAAAAACATAATTTTAGAGTTTAAAAAATAAAATCATGTTTTTAAATTTTTATTTTAAAATATATAAGACTACTTTAATAATAATATTGAGTAAGATTTATAATTAAATGAATATTGCATTTCTTACAATAAGTTAATATTTAATATCAAAATTTTAGCTTATACCTATTTAATAGTTATGGTTGTCAATGTTTTGATTAGCATTCTTGTTTTGATAAAATAACAAATTTACTTTTCTAACAATGACTCTCAAAATTATTTCACACATTTGGCATAATTAAAATTTGTTTGTGTGATTTGTTTTTGAGAAAGCTATTAATTCTATAAGTTCTTTATTTCTTATGTCGGGTTGAGAAATTGCTAATGCAATTTTAGCTTGTGAATATTGGAATCCTTAATATTGCAAATAAATTTTTTTAGAAGTAATATTTTATTTGATATTAAAATATTAACTTATGGAGTAAAATAATATTTATTTAATTATAAATCATACTCAATATTACTAAATTAATATTATATACTTTGAAAGAAAAAGCTAAAAACATGATTTTATTTTTTGAACTTTGATGTAATCACTAAACATCCTTGATATAAAATTAACTTCTTTTTTCAAAGCATATAAAATTATCAAATATTAACTTGTTGTATGAAATAATATTTATTTAATTATAAATCTTAGTTAATATAATTGTTAAAGTAGTCTTATATATTTTGAAAGAAAAAGTTTTAAAACATGATTTTATTTTTTAAACTTTGAAATTGTTATGTTTGTAAAATTTAAAGCTGTAGTATTTCTTCAAATAATAAATTTTTAGATTTATTTTATATTTTTATTATATGTATTAAGGAAAATATGAGTTTAGTGAATTAAAAAAATGAGTTTAAAATAGAAATAAGGTAGAGTGTTATATTTATAGAATAATTGGGTGGAGTATAATAACTCCAAATCTTAAGGGTGTTCAATATTATTTATCTAAAAAAATTTATATTTTCATCCAATTTCATTATCCAATACTTCAAAGGTCATGCAAATAGAAGAATATAATTGGGTGATAATAAAAAATATTTTACACATGTAGTACATACAAATTAAATCATTTTTAAAATGTTTTAGTTTGTACTATTAAAAACCAAAAGTCTCACATAAAACACAATTTTACAAATTTTCAATTCTCTTTAACAAACTATTTAATGGTATTAAAAAATTGTAAAATATTTCAATGTAAGAAATTTAGTTTAGTTTTATAATAAACAAAAATAACATATTTTGATACAAAAACAAAATACCATATGCATTGTTTTAAAGAAAAAGGTTAAAATAATAATGAATAAAATAATAAAATATCAAATAGACAAAATAAATCCATGAAATCACACGCAGGCAACAACTAGTTGATGAACTAATTAATTTCATTTACTCATTAACTATCTTGTGTGCGTACCTTGTGTTTCTCTGAATTTTGAATATAGTGTATTGCCAAATTAATGTCTCCCATTGTGCGCACCCGACCCACTGATGAATCATATACTTGAAATAATTTTGGTGTGCTTACAGTTACATTTCCATTGGGAAAGGTTGTGACTTGTGTGCGGTCTTCAACACAATCAGATGATGAGAGCATGAGCTCATAGTCATATGCTCCTCCACAAAAGCACTTGAGGCTAGGCACATTAAACAATTGCAATTTTTCTAACTGTGGAAGTGAGATCTGAACCTGTTGCTTGTCCTTGTCCTCTTCCTCTTCATCGCGTAATGGGATATCATAGCCATAATATCTTGAACAGACACATTCCAGCTTCGGCAAATCATAAAGTTTCAATGCCTTCAATTTGGGAAATAAAATCTCGACCTTACTGCCTCCATCATCCATATTCTTATCTCCCATTGTAACTATCTCCTCCATTATCTCACAATCTCTAACAACTAAATGTTCAAGCTGAACAAGGCTTTTAGCCATGGAATGAGTGAGCAGACTCTTCAGACTATGGCATCCTTCAATGTAAATTGATGCCAGCTTGTTAAGGCTATCGACCCTCATGATATTGGATCCCCAAATGTGCCTTAGTCTTGGCAAGTGTCTCAAGTACATGAATTCCATCCCATAATGTGCAGTTACATTTCCTTTCTTTGTATCCATTCCTCCTTCTGATGCAAGAACCTCAGCTAGTGAATCACATTCGTCTATGTTGAGTACCCTCACACGTTGAAGCATGTGTATCTCGATGAAAGGAGCAAGACTAGAAAGCTTGGGACATCTACTGAAATTCATTTCCTCAATCTCTCTGTCCTCTGCATTGCAGAATGGAAAATCATAATTATTATCTCCTATACAAAAACATTCCAGTTCGGCCAAATTGGTAAGATCCAACTTCTTCAATTTGGGAAATATAGTCTCAACTTTAATGCCTCTGTCCCTATTCTCATATTCCTTTGTTACTATCCCTTCCATCATCTTGCAGTTTACAATACTTAATACTTTGAGCTGCACAAGGCTTTTAGCCATGGAATGGGACATCAAACTCTTTAAACTATGGCAACTTTCAATAATAATTGATTCTAGCTTGTTAAAGCTTATGAGACTCGTAATATTGGGCCCCCAAATGTGCCTTAGTTGTGGTAACTCCTTCAATTCCATACTTTGCAGCTCATAAGTGATCACGTCCCCTTCTTTCTCATCCACTCCTCCTTTAGATTCAAACACCTCGACTAGTGAATTACATTCTGCTACCATGAGTTCCCTCACATCTTGAAGCATGTGTGTCTCTTTGAATGGAACAATCATCAATAGCTCATGAAACTCTTTGATACCTATTTTGAGTTTTTGAAGTATAGTTAGCTTCTTTAATCCTTGTGATGCCACCTGCAAAATGGTCATTAGTCTATCTCGTCAAACTATTTTCCTTTATTTAAAAATTACTAATTCAGAGATAAACATTGAATTATTAAGAATATCTTAATTGTACAAATGTAGTTGAAATGCAATTGAATCATTAATGAATTCTCAAACTCAATGACATTATGCACAAACATATCATTATGCGATTATAAATATTTTACGTAAAACAGTAGGAGTAAATTAAGCTCTAAATATGAAATTGTAACAGAACATGAGATTATTAATTCATACGTAGTTTGGGCACTTAAGATGACACTTACGAAGACTTTAAATCCTTTTATAGTAGCATCTAAGTCTTTCTTATGTGGTCCTATCTCCATCTCAAAATCCTTGAGCTTAGGTGTATTCAAACAACCTCGTGAAAACAATTTCATATTGGAGCAACCTTTTATTTCCACCTTTTGCAATGATGGGAAATCAAAATCATGGCAACCTTGACTGAAGGCCTTGAGATTGGAAAGGTCTTGAAGAAGTAATTGCTGCAATTTAGGACATGTAATCTTATTTTCAAATTGCTTCTATTTCTTCTTGAGACACGATTTCTTCTACATTTTTGCAATCTTGTAAGTATAGCTCCTCAAGACACTCAAGACTTCTCAAGGATGATAGAGAGAACAAGATGTGGATTTTGTTGCAGCCTTCAATGAGCAGAGATCTTAAGTTTGGAAACAAGAACACATCTATAAGTGGGTCAAGTCTTATCTGTCTTTGATCTCCATCACATGCGCCCTGCAACATAATCATTTTTGTATACATATCATTCATCATGTGACTAAAATAAGAAAAATAATAATTGTTGAAGATTTCTTGGGCTGTAATTGATATATTAAATCTCCATGTAACCATTATTTTCCATAGAAAATGAAAGCACCAGTTATTATAAAAATATCTAGTGAATTAATATATTTTTTTATATAACTTTTTATCAATTTAGAGTATGTTTTATCGAGAAGTAAAAATTGGGGTTACATGAGTTAGCTTTTTACCCTCATTTATGCAACTTATAACCTCAATTTTACCTTCAAATCAATCGCATCCAAATAGTCAACTTTTAATCTATAGTTGTGAATGAAAAAAGAAATTAACTCACAAAAAATGAATAATAAAACTCACAAAAAAGAAAAAAGAAATTAAAAATTATATCAGTGATAAATAATTTAGTTACCCACCATGTCATCATGTTCATCCAAGGATGTATCGATTGCAAAACAGAAAAACCTCTCAAAATTTGGTAGGTTTTTCAAGTCGAGAGTCTGTAGTTCAGTAAAATAGTTCATCATCTCCGCTTTTTCTCTTTTAGCCATAATGCACTCTAACTTGTCACAACCTTCAATTTTAATGGTTTTGAGGTAGGAGGGATTGTAATTTTCCTTGAGCAAAAACAATAGATCCAGCCCATCACAATCTCTTACACAAATATCTTCTAGGATAGGTGTATGGTATATTCCTATACTACTCTTCGTTCTGAAAATGGAAGATATTTGTTCCTGTGATACCATTGTTGCCTGCAAATGGACAAGATTATTATTAACACCAGATCAACTTTCTAGTATTAAGGAGAATAATTTAGTACATTATCAATTATAGTAAATTGGAAATTAGAAGTACATGAAATTATTAATTTGATTCATTAATTACTTCCATTTTAAGTATGCATGTTCTTTAAAAATTAATTTTGCACCATATATTTCTCACGCTGAATTTATTTGAAATTCAAATTAAAACAAGAGAGAAGTTGCATATATAACACGCTACGTAAGAAAATGTATATAGTATAATGGTAAGAAATTGATACCTTATTACTTGTCTTGTTTGAGGTCTCTTGATGAGTAAATTTGGATAGCAATGGTGTGCATCCGAGGAGTCGATTAAAAGACCTTGATTGATGAGTATGATGAGTGTCAGAATAAGATGTGACACCTACATTTTCTTGTATTGCCACAAGCATTTGATTTTGAGACAAAGGAGTTTTCAGCATTGGACAACGATAAATGTCCAATTTTCTCAAGAATGGCCATTTTAGGTCATAACAATCTGCACAGATGCTTTCAAGCTTTGGGAGTTCAAAAAGTAACAAAGAATGTAATCTTTCAAAGATTATAGTTTTCGCATTCGCTTTGCCGTTATATTCCTCCTCTCTGCAATCTATGCTCCCACCCACTAGATTTGTCATTAGTTTGCACGATTTAATCTCTAATTTCTCAATCTGTAGGGTTATTTCACCAATCTCATAATTAAATATATGAGTTAAAGAGTCACAACCTGAGATTGTTAGAGCTCTCAAATTTTGAAATTCTTGCAAGTCAAATACCATCCTCAAAGAATTGCATTCCTGAAGCAATATTGTCTCTAATCGTGGAAACTGCTGCATTCAAAAAAATTATAAATATGTAAAGATGTTACACATTCATTAAACCTACAGTTAGCTCTAATAAAATGTAAACCAAATATTTATTATCTATTAGCAAGATAAAGCCAAAGTACCACTTAAAGGGGAACAAAATCTTGCAAAATTATTCAAAATATTGATAGTTTAAATAAAAATGAGTTTTGTCATACTTGCAAGCTATGAAACATAGATACTGATACAAACAGAGATATCACGGATATGAACATGGATGGAGACACACTAAACTCAAAAAATTACAGGACATAGACATGATATATATATGATTTTTTTGTCTTTTTTTTGTCTAAATTTTTTTTGTCATGTTTGTATAATTTTTTTATCTAATTAATTCTTTTTTTTGTGATCATATGAAGAATTTTCAAAATGACCCAACTAGTTTTTTTTGTGTTTGGTGTGTGTTATGTGTTGTCTACTGCTTTCGATTTCATTGGTGTTGGCTGCTACGCATGAAATGTGCAATGATAGTATATGCTTGGGTTTCTGATAAGGGTTTTTGTTGTGGTGGCATCAGTTTGTATTATGATGTAATTGGGTGGCAAAATATTTATAGGGATGCTAGTTTGTGTGTAGGTGGTTATTTACCTTATACTGTTTGTGCTCCACTATCCTCGTATAGCGTCGAGCTTCTCAATAAATTATCGAAAAAACAAAACATAAAAAATGTGCATGCAAAATCTTATATTATGTTGAAAACCTTTTTCTGACAATTGAAAACAATCAAGCTCAACACTCTCCATACAAGGAGAGGAGCAAGGAAAGTACACAAAAGATATGGACAAAACAACATCTAAAGGAACCTAAACTATTAAAAATAAGAAACATAATGACTTCTCTCTGCAATACACCAGATGAACCAGTATAAAAAAACAACAATTTTGCCTTGATAGATTGTTCACGACTAACATCAAACAAACAACTTATAGTGACTAAAGTTCTAAATTATATTAGTTTGTTCCCTTGGATCCCTTAAATTTCATATTTAAAAGCGCAAAAAAGAAGAATGTTTTGGTAATAATAAAAAGTATATTATGTAAAACGAAATAAGATTATGCGACAATATCTTTTACAGAGAAATCTCAAATTTAAATGTATGTATACACAAACAAATGATAAGTTGATAAATAGTAATCAATTCAGTATATTAATTTAGCAATTCACAATTTTTTTTCAAAAAGTTTGAACAGTGAGATTGTCTAAAAATAATTATAACAAAAAAAAAATCAACTTACGTAAGGCATTGAATGATGAGACTTATTCAAACCATTGGCTTTAGTGAAGCATTTCAGCTCTGGGAGCTCCTCAACTCCAACTTTGCAAATTTGAGCAATCAATCATTGATTTATGGACTTCACCATCATCTATGA
Source organism: Dalbergia oliveri (assembly GCA_030441495.1). Classification (NCBI taxonomy): domain Eukaryota; kingdom Viridiplantae; phylum Streptophyta; class Magnoliopsida; order Fabales; family Fabaceae; genus Dalbergia; species Dalbergia oliveri. The sequence continues at coordinate 21,003,077 of JAMLFY010000008.1, forward strand.
GGTACTCAAGATTGGAACATTTGCTTATCTTTAGATCTTTCAAATGTGAAAGTCCAGCCCTTTCTTCTAAGTTGCAAACAATATTTTTCAAATTCTTCACTTTCTCAATTATGAGAATTTCACATCTCTTAACCAAATGCTTGAGTGTCATACTCCGCTTAAAAGAGTTGTAATCAACAGCTCTTAAGTATAATGTACTTGACTCCATATATCCGTGTTGTTTGGCATAATCAACGTAAGGTGCCACAAAGACCCAAAACCTTGACATGTTTTCGAAGACCAAATCCTCGAGGAATGGCTCAACCTTCCTTACTTTAATCTCAATAACCTTCAACTGGTGAGAGGATATAGTTTTTAACTCAGTGAGAAAGTCATTGTTTTGCATCCAAGGGAAATTGTCTATCCTCAGATAAAGTTCTTCTAATTGAGATAGCCTTGCCAAGACATTAGAAGAAAATTTGTAAAGCCCATCACATCTAGTCAAGTCCAATAATCTCAGGGACCCTAACTCCCCAATTTCATTTGGTACTTCTGTGATGTCTGAGTAAGCAAAACTTAGAATTTCTAGTGTCTGAAGTTCTTTACCAATAATGGATGCATCTCCAACCTGACAATGTTCTAAGCGCAATGTTCGAAGGTTTTTTGAGGGTGAAAATAGAGGTGAGGCATTTGGAATGCAAGAGTTTTGCAAACATAAAGCCTGAAGCTTACTCATGCCTTGAAAGAAATTTGCTGGGATGGATTTCCCTCTTTGGATTTCACTCGTAAAAGCGCAAGCTTTGGATACTCTTCAACATTGGGACACTCTTTCAACTCATCAATCATAATCGAAACTGCACTACTGGAATTCCACTTGCTTTTTTCAGCATTACATTGTATCTCAAAATCATTTTCTTTCCTGGAAGCAATTGAGATGATAACATCACGCACAACATCATGCATCTTGACACACTCTTCCTTGTCGCTATCCAACAACAAGTAGCGTTTCTTTAGATCATTCACCAAGGTGTGTGCCTTATTCCTTGCTTTCCACAGTGCATCTTGGTCTCGGAACCATCCTAGACCCCATCCTTCCCTCACCACATCTTCAATTGGAATATCAAAGTCTTCGGGAAATGAGCAACAAAGAAAAAGGAAAGGCTTGGCTTTTTCTCTGTCCAAAAGGTTGTAACTCAGTGCAATACATTTCTCCACCTCTGAGAAAGACGCAGATGACTTCCTCAATTCATCTAGTGCATCCTCCCACTCGTATTTTTGCTTCTTTCCTAGTAATGCTTTTCCAACAGTAACAATGGCAATGGGCAAACCCCCACATTCATTAGCAATATCCTCTGCTATGGGGCGAATGTCAGAATTGTTCACATCACCACCATCTGTTATCTCCTGAAATAAAACCCACGAGTCTTCCTTGGACAAGGTGTTAACTGTGAAAGTTTTTTTACTCCTCATCCTGGAGCATGTTCCTTCATTTCTTGATGTGAATATAATTTTGCAGGACTTGTGATCCCCATTGGATGGAAGTCCAATGGACTCAATTTAGCTCCTTCCATACATCATCAAACACAATCAAGACTCCACCAGCACTTCTTTTTATCCTATTCAAGAGTTTTTCTGCTCTTGACTGCTCAGGATCTTTATCAGTAAGTTCGTCAAAGCCAAGCCTACGAGCAATCTCAAGTTGGATCTTGCAATAGTCTGGAGTTTGAGACACTGCCACCATCGCAATGTGTTGAAACAGCTTCTCTGCTTCCACAATTTTGATCACTTCGCTGACCAGAGTGGTTTTTCCCACTCCCCCCATCCCGCAAATGCTGATCCTGTCACACCCTTCATCCTTGAGCATCTTTATGACACCCCTTATAATCTCGTTTCTAGACTCGAAGCTTTTGATGCCTTCTGATGAGAAGAACTCTCCATATTTCAGTGGAGGTGCAAGGGTGGATATGGTCACAAATGTTTGCTCCTTTAGTTGCAGTTGTAGTTTCAGCAGCTTGTCCGTGTTCTTCTTGGCGCTCCTGCTTGATGAATAGCGAGTTTTCAAGTTGGGACACCATCCACCAAGGCACTTCTTGTTGGCCTCATCCTCATTGAAACTTCGTAACACAGCTTCAATTTCATCAACGTCACGGAGCCACTCTTTCACACGTGGAAAAATGTCACGTCCATTGTTCTTGTCAATAGCCACCCTCCGTTGCAATTCTTGTTTCATGTTTTCTAATGCCTTCAGCGCATCCTTCATGTTGCTGATGTTGCCCTCATAGAAAATCAAATAGCCACATTGTGCGCCAATTGGCTCAGCCAGCAATTCTCCAACTGTCTTAACAATTTCTACTGCAGCGCTCAAGATTTCCATCTTCCTCTTCTTGTATGTGGTCACACTGCACAAAAGTAGTAAGACACGGAGACGGCAAGGGATTAGAATTATTAACTCCCAACAAGATAATTAGCTTGTATTAAAAATCTCTTGCATTATGATTCCACTATATATAGTATACATGATGTATGATACGTTTGTTTCTTTTATTTGTTATGAATCTATTAAAAGTTTCCTTCTCAGAATCGAAGTTGAAATCTTTTTTCTATAGCCATACATGTTTTTGTTTAAACTTGAAATTTAATTTTCCACGACCAATGCGTAATAAAATGAATGGGCAATATGAATGCAGGTTACACAAAATTTACTATTTAGTATAAAATGGTTAGGTTCGAAATAAATTGACTAAATATTTTATACTGACACTTCACACGAAATTTTAATATAACAAGCTGAAAAGTAAAAACAATCAAAGTTTTCTAAAGATTTAAAAGATATATTCATTAAATAATCTGATAGTCCATATATAGCTTCATTTAATTTTCAATTAAGTCCTTATTATTTAAAAATTTATAATTTGATCCTTATATTAAATAAAATTTTGTAATAAAACCCCTATAGTAAATAAAACTCTGTAATAAATTCCCTAAATCTAAAATCTGTTACAAAAATGTTAAATAAGCTAGAATATTTCTTGATTTCATTTATTGTAAGATAGATTGGCTTAAATCCCTTATTAGATTATAAACCCCCCAATAACATCGTTCAACTATATCCGAAACTCATCACAATAAACACTTACCCTTTGTTATTGGACATGAAATGAGTTGAATTCACTTCATTAAATCTCGAAAAACTATCAATATGAAACTGTTGCCTGCTCTTTTCTTACGTGTACACTCACATGAGAAGAAATCAAGAAATATTTTGTTTAATCTCGCTGTAATGATAGCTAAGTTCAATAACTTAATTCAAAATTTTTATTCACTACATGGACCTAATTAGAATTTTTTATTAAATATATAGGTAAGGGTGTTAAACGGGCTGCGGGCCTAAACAGGCTGGCCCATTTACCCAAGGTTCATAATTAATCAAACCGGCCCGTTTAAGGTAGCGGGCCAAACCGGTCCGCCCGCACAATTTTTTGTTTTCAATTTGAAGCAGTAACTATCATCGCAAGGATAAAGCATCCCAATCATCATCAATCAACTTGAAATGTAGACTGGCAAAAAAAATAAAAAATCAACCACAAATCCACAATCATCATAATTCATTAAAATAATGTACAAAAAAAGACAAATCCAGAAAATATTGATATTAGATTTTTCGCATCTGGGAAGGGACATGAATTGGGACCCCAAACATGAAAGTGGAAACTCACAGCCCTTGCACAATTTATTATTATTATTTTTCTTGTGAAAAAATCGAAACAGAAATCGAAGTATAGGCAGATCTATGAAACAGACATATTAACAGTCCACTTAACAGAGTGTTTGTTGGTTTCCGACTTAACAAAAGCAGCAAAGCTTATTGCTGCAGATCAGTCGTTGCTGCAGAGAGAAGAAAAGACGAAGCATGAGAAAGAAGGAATTGAGAAGAGAGAACCAAAGAGCAAAAAAAAGGGGTAAATAAATCTCACGGGATTGATGCAGATCTACTGGAGGAATATTGGAGACTGTAGATGATGCTTGCGGCCGAGAAAGAGGGGGAGAGACAGGGCTAGCGGTATGAAACGGAGAGGGCGGCGGGGGAGGACAGGCCGGAACTCCAACCGGCCGGTGCAGGCGACGGTGGCAAGGACAGCAACAAAACCCTAGTGGCGGCTCTACTCTCTACTCTCTCTCTCTCACTCTCACTCTCACTCTCTTCTCTTCTCTTGCAGACGCAGTCTCTAGGGTAAGTGTTGGCTAAGAAGGCTGGCTGAGTGGCTCAAAACTCAAAACTATTGGCTTGAGTGGGCTAAGTTTGGGCCCAAAAAGCTTGAGTGGCGCAACCCTTTTAACTTGGCTATGTGTGAGGGGGCCCAAAAAAACCTTTTATCATAAACGGTGAACGGACCACAATTCTTACATTTCTAAATTATCAAAAGTGCAGTAACACACTATTCCTTTGTAATGGACCAATATAAGATCCATTTTTACATTCAATATTGTTTCCTAGAGGGTTCAACTGCTTGATGCTGCCTACAGCAAATTACTGATATTTCTATATTACAATCCTATTTCATATCTCTCACGACTGGATTTTAGTTCAATGGTTATCCAACTTAAGCAAGGCTTTCTAGTTGATAAAAAAAGTATATTTATTAAATGACAGAGAATGAAAAAAAAAAATGAAAACCAAACCTAATTTAGACTCTTACTAAAGCCAACAAATGGAAACCCAATCATTGAGGCTGGTAATATATCAGTAAGGATACAATGACGCATACTAAAGAGTGAGAAACAATTAGCAAAGGAGAAGGTAATATAAAAATTAGCAAAGGACAAGGTAATATATTAATAAGTAATAAATTTGATGGGTGAAGAACTTTCTGGTTTGGGCAAACACTATAAAATCTGGAAAACCAACTCGAGATTAATTTCAAATCTAGGATGACAAAACTGGATCTCCACCATCAAAGTGGGGCATCAAATTTTGAAAAACAAAAGAGTAATATGAAAGGAATCCATCTACAAAGTGAAAAGAATCCACATATATCAAACCTTAGATACAAATACACACAACTTGGAACTGTAGGCTCAGTAAATTATCAACTACTGATAATACTACAGTCATATCACGCTTTTCAATTTTCCTAGTCAAAGAACCTTAAAAATGAACATATCAAAGAAGACTCAAGAAGAGTTTGCACTTTGCACCAAACTCAAGGAAAGTAAAACTCTGAAAATAATACTTTTATCACCGTGTAAGAAGGATTATTAATTGTTACCTAACTAATCTTTTTTTACATCAAAGAAAATCAATTCTGAAGCAACAACAAATATTTATTTTAGCAAAGGACTACACTGAGCTGCCAGTTTTTTGTTAAATCCAAAATTTACAATATAAAGATAGGCCATAATGAAAAATGAAAGGCTTCTGAATATATTTTTTTAAAGATTCAAAAGAAGGAATTAGTGAGTACAAAAAGGAGAACGACTCAGGATTAGTTAATATCAAGAAACGGTTCGAAGTGATAAAAGCCTAATTCTTAACCGAATCAGAATCAAAATGAGTATGTAATATTTATGCAGAAGCGAACTAGGATTATTTTTTGGTTTGAGAAAGGAGCATTTCATGCATTAAGCTTAAATAAAACAATAATTGGGAATCAGACATGATATGTTCTTAAAAGCTCTCTCACTTTTTCAAATAATCACTCTAAATAACTCTTATTCTATTCCAGGTTTCCCAACTTCCAGACAACAATCTTTTAGGAATCCAAACAAGTAAATATAAGAACCACAATCCATGGCAAAAAACAGTTCAAAGTTGTTTTGAAAGAAAATATGCACCTTGTCATAAACCCAGTTCCATTTTTTATCTTTCTGAAAAAGGATGCGGAAAAAAAGCATGGCAGCTTGCATAAAATATATTGCCTGAAAATTTAGTTATCTACACAATATTACAACCTGCTAGCAAAAGAAAAAAAAATTTAAAAATGTGGCACACAGGAATACTCACGGTGCTTCTTATCTTCTCAGCATACACAACCAATGCAAAAGAAATTAAGTCTAAAACAAAGACAATGATCAATAACAGCTTGAACGCCATGGATGTGAGTGGATTGCAGCTTCTTGAAGCTAACAGAATCTCTCTCTCTCTTTCTCACTCAATGCTATGCCAGGCAGGTATAAAAGCGTAGTGAGCAGTGTATTACTAAAACAACAGGAAATCCAAAAGCAGATAAAATTAGAAATAGAAAAAGATATAACACCAGTTAACTGCATTGCGGGTCAGTTATCTCCATATGGGTTGTTGACTGGGGTTATTAAAGAATATGGATTTGAGAGTGATATTATGGGAGTGTGGGGAACATAATCTCGCACCAAGAGAGAAATTAGAAAACAGAATTTTTTTTTTTTTAATTTTTTCAACTAGAAAACTCGCATAGTGCGAGATTGTAAAAAAAATATTAAAATACTTATCTCTCATGGTGCGAGATTTTAAGATACATTAAAATATTTAAAAAGTTTGCCTATATAAATCTATGTTAAAATACCAAGTAATCGCGTTAGATGAGGAAACATAGAAAGATCTCCGTTGTGAGCATATGATTGCAAGGAGAGAAAAAAAATGAGAGATTTGCATTTGTATTCTTCATCATAGAGCATTTGCGTCATACATTCTTCTTCTTCTTTTTTTGTCTAAGTTTCATTTTCTTACCTGTGCTTAATTTTTTTTATGTTAATAATTTGAAAAAAAAAAGTTATTAGTTTCTTTGTTCAACAGAAAGAGTATTAGTAAGAAAAAAAATGAGTTTTTTTTTATCATATTTTTTAGTCAAAAGAATATTATTTCTTTGTCTAAGTTTTTTTTTTTTTGTCTTCTTCTTCATCTTCATTTGATCAGTAATTTTTATACTACTAGTTGGAAGAAAAAAGGGATAAAAATGCATACTAATGCAAATATAATAGTATATTTCAATGGCAATATTATTAAGATTTTTAGTGTCAGGGTCACATTTCTTTGTGAGAATCCATGTTTTTTTATTCCATGTACTATGTCATTTTCAGAAAGAAAGTGGACTTTGTCAGTGCATAGATTTTGGGACACCTAAGGCAGTGGAAAAAAAATAACTTATAGGTGTCCAATCTCAATTTTTAGCAAGTTCACACATTTTTAAGGTTTCCAATAAGCGACAATGACCACATGCAACAATGTTTCAAACATACCAGCATCAAGAACAAATTTCTCATCGAATTATATGTTGATTTTGAGGAAGCTACTCTTGTTGATCATGAAGTTGACAATGAGGATGGAGAGTTTCAACCGAACACTTATCCAGAAGGCGGGGTAGAATGGGAATAAAACAACGAGGAATATGGAAATAGTGATGATGATGATGATATTGATGATATTGGTTTTGATGACGAAGCAGACAATGAGCATGTACCAAACACAATTTGTGGTTCGCATCCATTCGGGAGCTATCTTTCATGCGTTTTTTAGATCTTGAAGCTATGCATACACCCGAGTTTCCACAATATGTTGGTATCTGTATTCGCAATTTGCTTATTGTTTTATTTACTTAGTTTTAGTTTTTTATATTTTATTTTTTCTTATTTTTTATTTAGAATTATTGTTAATTTAGTTGAGTTTTAGTCTTTTATAACTTCTTTTTGCTTATTTTTATTTAGTTAGTTTCAGTTTTTCATATTTTATTTTTACTTATTTTTTATTTAGAATTATTGTTAATTTAGATGAGTGTTAGTCTTTTATAACTTCTGTTCGCATATTTTTATTTAGTTAGTTTTAGTTTTTTATATTTTATTTTTGCTTATTTTTTATTTATAATTATTGTTAATTTAGTTAACTTTTAGTGTTTTATAACTTCTTTTTGCTTATTTTTATTTAGTTATTTTTAGTTTTTTATATTTTATGTTTGCTTTTTTTTTTAATTTAGAATAATTGTTAATTTAGTTGAATTTTAGATATTTATAACTTCTGTTTGCTTTATTTTATTTAGTTAGTTTTAGTTTTTTATATTTTATGCTTGCTTTTTTTTTAATTTAGAATAATTATTAATTTAGTTGAATTTTAGATGTTTATAACTTCTGTTTGCTTTTTTTATTTAGTTAGTTTTAGTTTTTTATATTTTATTTTTCCTTATTTTTATTTTTTATTTGTTATTTCATATTGTGTTTTGTAGGTGTTCCTGTTGGAGATGGTGAATTGTGTATTGGAATGCAATTTAGTGACAGATAGGCTGTTATACGAGCAATTAAGAAGCATAGCATATTACAAGGCATGGATTATAAAGTGTATGAGTCAGAACCAATGACATTTTATGCTAAATGCACATACTATGGAGCAGGTTGTCAATGGCTTGTTAGGGCCACCTTCAGGAAGAATAAGTACTTTTGGCAAATCAGAAAGTACAATGGCCCACATTTTTGCATTGGTGAAAGAATTACCGAGGATCACACAAAATTAGATTCTGACATAATCAGAACTTATAAAGCCCATGGTAGAATTTGACCCGTCTTTTAAGATTAAATATGTGATTGTAGAGATTAAATCCCGATACGACACACGACATACCGAAAAGCGTGGATGGCAAAACAAAAGGCAATTGAAAATTTTTTTGGTCAATAAGAAGCCTCGTATGAAGCTTTGCTGCAATGGTGTGTAGCGATGTGTGATGCTATTGAGGTACAGTTGTTCAGAGATACCTGTAGAGGCCATACGTGGTGATGAGCTAGTCCCATGTTCGAATATTCACCTGTGTTTTGGAGTTTTGGGCCTTATATCAAAGCATTCAAACATTGCCAAAAACTTGTGTAGGTTAATAGAACACATTTGTATGGAAAATACAAAGGGGCTCCATTGGTGGCAGTTGTCCAGGACGGCAATCAGAACATATTTCCAATTGCTTTTGCTATTATTGAGGGTGAGACCAGATGCCTGGCATTTTTTCCTCCATCATTTACACAGAAAATAGTGACCCAAGATGGGGTTGGCATTATTTCTGATCACTATGAGTCAATAAATGCAGGAATAAGAAGATGTAATGGTGCATGGGAACCCCAGAGCATTCCACAGGTATTGCATAAGGCACATTTATGCCAATTTCTTGAGGAGATTCAAGGTACCTTATCTACATAAATTGGTCATCAACATGGGTAAGTTACATTTTAGTCTTAATTGTGAATTGATATATCTGAATGCAAATTGAGAAAATAATATGTTAAACATGTCGTGTTTTGCAGGAATTTAAAATGAGCATCAATTCAATATTAATTATGATCAGGTACGGAATGGGGAGATAGATATATAGCCTGGCTTGATGAAATCCCATGAGAAAAATGGGTTTTAGCATATGATGGTGGATCGATGGGGTCACATAACCACAAACTTAGTTGAGTGCGTGAACTTTGTATTAAAAGGGGCACACAGCCTTCCCATTACAGCTTTGGTCAGAGCAACCTACTTTCGGTTGGCTGAATTGTTTACAAGGAAAGGTGCAGATGCATTTGCACGTAAGGAAGCAAGACAAATTTTCTGATCCTGTGACTCCTCGACTTTAAGCAAACGAGCAGGCTTCTCAAAACCTCTGTATCACTCAAGCTGATAGACAATCTCAAACTTTCCAAGTTCAAGATCCATCTAGTGGAGAAGCATATAGAGTTGATTTTAGGCAAAGGCTTTGTGATTGTGGCGACTTCCAGAGATCGTTATCCGTATTGTCATGTGATGGCCTGCTGCAATTTCTTGAAGGTTACTCCATACTATGTCGACATGTCTATACGATTGATGAAATTTTGAAAGTGTATCAGAAGGAGTTTGGGGTTGTAGGGAATGAAAGTATATGGCGACGATATCGAGGGGCAAGAGTTTGTCCTAAACCTTTGATGAAGCGCACAGCAAAAGGTCGCCCCAGATCAACCCATTTCCTGAATGAAATGGACTCGTGTGAAATGCGGGACCTGACGATGCGGTCTTTGTAGAGGTAAGGGTCATAGCCACAGGAGATATCCACATGCTCCTGGGCCTAGCTCATAGTGATTTCTTCTGATGTTTATAATAGCTTGTTAGTGAAGCTTGTTAGTTTGTCTTCATGTTATCTTAGTAATGTTTTCTTTTGATGTTTGTAATAGCTTGTTAGTGAAGTTTCGTGTTATTTTAGCAATGTTTTCTTCAGATGTTTGTAATAGCTTGTTAGTGAAGCTTGATGTTATTTTAGTAATGTTTTCTTTAGATGGTTGTAATAGATGTTTCAAACCTTCACTGTTATATGAATGTGTGATTTGAAATTTGAAAATAAAAAAATATTAATACAACAACTATTTTTATAATTATGGACAAATACCATCTTATTCAAGAATGCACTTTGGGTGGATTCTTTTGGGTCCAATCGCAATACCACTTCAACTTAATTAAAAGGAATGATTCCTAATTGTGTGGCTGTAACGAACTTATTATGATGCAATGCAATCACTCACTCATTCAAAAACTTCCGCATAAAGAGAAAATAAGTGTCTTAGGATCAACTATGATTCTTAATTACTCGTTTCAAATTTATACTATCAACTTGTATTATCAAAAGCCTCAAAATTTCTAAATTATGGTCATCTTATTTAATCATATTTCCTCTTGGCTTCTTCACATTACTTTCAAGTTCCAAGCGCTTCGAGCTAATTAAAATACCAGGTATAAACTTTCCAATAGAAAATGACAAATTTGCATACTTTTTTTTTAATGTAGGTTACACTGGAGTTGTCACAGTCAACAAACAAAAGCCACTCAAAGTAGAAAACTCCTCGTGAATGTCTTTAAGTCTTAAATAGCCAGTGGAAGAAGCGCTAAAATTCATGGATTATTTCTATGCAGTACCATAGGCTAAAGCTGCCAATGTCTTAGCAAGAAGTAAATGATGACAACCATTTATGTGACCAAAATGAGAGCATTCCAAAATAAAGAGGTGCTTGCTTTGGCAGCACATATTGTGCAGCTGGCAAATGACGAAGATGATGGTGATTGTTGGCTGATGGGGGAGCAGACGCATGGCTGGGGGACAAAACAGGAAGGAGCCGTGTGGCAAGGCTGCAAACTGGGTGGGATCGGGCTAAAAATCTCGCACCATGCGAGGTTTCTATGGAAGCGTCGCATGGCTTGACCTTCCAGTGGAAGCGCGACACATGGCAAGGGTGAGAATCTCGCACTATGCGAGATTTCAGAGATTCTTGCTCATTCATAACATGCTCCTCACATGCTACACAGGCAACTGTATCTCGGTTGTAATATTTTATTCAAAATCTCACATAATGTGAGTTTTAATACTCCACATTCGATGTAATTTTCTCTCAAACTCCATATTAATGATATTACTTTACTCACACTCCATAATAAAATAATTTTCCTACTGCAGGGTATTTTGAGTCCTATTTTTTAATTTAAAATAATATCTTTTCACTTCAAAGCTTCCATCTTTTTTTGTAATCAAACCTTTTGTCGATTCCCCTTCTTCTTCAACCTCTTCCTCATCTTCTTCATTTGTCGATTCCCCTTTCTCGAACGCTCGTACCCACGTGACACAATGGATGATTTTTAACTCTTGCACGCTGTATCAATCACCGACCAAAATGTCTTTCTTTATTCAACGCATCGAGGCGCTCCTTTTTAAAAACTGATGTGTAATGAGTGAAAAATTTGCTTCTCATGCAAATGTATCCGTGCTTCCATTGAAAAGCTATTAATTAATATGCATGCGCATGACACTTTGGCAAAATATTTTGAGCGGAAAAAATGGAGATGAAATTTTTTTTCCCCGAAAATTGGACTGATTGAGTGACAATTATTAAGTCGCTGGTGTGGAACTATATATAATATAAAAAAGTCAAGTATTATATCAAATCATGCTGTAAAGGACTCAGATATACAGATACTCAACAAGAAAAGAAACTCAAAATAACAAAATGAATATGAAGGCCCCTCAAGAAGTCAGATTATATCCAAGCTCATTTACAACTTAATAGATTTTTTTAATAAACAGCCTTAGAAGAATGATAGATCACAAAGTCAAAACAAAATTACAAAGGAACATATGTAGCACTTCAATTGTCTATCACCGCAACGGCTTTGTTTTAAACATCATTTAACACATACTCTTCGTGCAGCAAATGTATTGTTTCAGTGCTAGTAGATAAATGCTTGATATGATAAAAGTTATGTAGTAAAAAGGCAATTTCCCATCAGGTCATTTCTTCCTTAATCTGCGTCTTTTGCTGACGGGGCTTGAATACATGCTCTTCATCTTCAGCATGTAAACTATACTTCCCAAGCTGCCTTGTCTTTGTGACTTCTTCGGAAGAGTCCTCTTTTATCCTGCCCTTCCCTAGATGCCATGCTTCTTTAGAAGAGCTAGGATCAAATTAAAGAAAGAAATAATAAAGAAGGCCCTTTCAATCTCTCTATTTTGACCGAATTCAATACTTCTCTATTTTCACCGACTTTGGCTTAGACTCATACTGTATTATTAGATTCAACAATTAAATTTAAAAACATACATCAACCTCAACCTGCAACAGAAGTCGAAGTGCCTTGAAACTCCAAATTCGAAGAATTATCGCCGAGAGAAAATCCTACTATAATATCATGCTACAAAAAACATAGCCATAAAACAGAAAACAGGTAGCATATGTTCCATTATGTAAAATAAAGAACAAATATGTCAACACCATGAATTGAAATGGAAAAAAGGATATAACCTCAGCAGTGCTTTAGTGGCTATCACTGGTGAAGTGCTTCACCATCTTCATCCTCTACACCTTTCCCAGTATTTGAGGTATAACGGTTGGTTGATTGAGTGGGTCCACGAGATTGGTGGTTTGAGTGAGTTGGTTGGGACTGAGAATGAAGGGGTGAGGATTGAGAATCTTCCGGGTGGTCATTGGGGCATCTTCAGCACCACCAACAACAACAACATCAACCACTTCTTCGGTTCTTCCACAAAGCCATGCAAGAAGGGAAAGACTGCAATCAAGGAGACCCTTTCGACACCAAGGTTCTACACCACTGACTTTGATGAGATGGAGACACTTTTCAACACTGAGATCAACAAGAACCTGAACCAGGCTGAGTTTGACGTACTCTTGCAGGAGTTCAAGACTGACTACATACAACCAGACACACTTTGTGAGGAACAAGGAGTTCAAGGTGGCTGCTGACGAGATTGAAGGCCCTCTCAGGCAGATCTTTGTGGAGTTCCTTGAGAGGTCTTGCACTGCTTAGTTCTCTGGCTTCCTTCTCTACAAGGAGCTTGGGAGGAGGCTCAAGGTCTGAGTCCCCTTTTTCTCTGTTTATTTCAACATTGAACTTGGCTTAATTGACAAATCATGATTTTGATTAATTCAAAGGGAAGAGTTGAACCAAAAGAAAAAAATAATACTTTGCCCCCGAGTGAAGTGCCAGAGAAAATAAGACAATTTCTCATTCATACAATTGTTGTTCTATAGATAAGCTTATGATTTTTGGGTAGTTTAATGGTTTTCGGATAGTTTAATGTGATTCTTCTATAGATAAGCTTATGATGGCCTAGGTATGAGCTTGCTATTGGTGCATTCGCTTCATATTATTTCGACAAAAAAGTGATTTTCTTCAACTTAAAAATATCACTTTTCATATGTAAGCTATTCATATATGATCATACTCAAAAGCTAAAAATAGCTTATTTCTAAGTTGTTTATAGATTTTGAGTAGAAGCTATATTTCTATGAGAATTTAATTCATGTCTTAGAGTTATCCCAGGCAAGGGTTGTCTTTATGCATTGTTGGCATTTCTATTCTTGGTCTGATGAATTTTGCTTGGGGTGTTGATGTTACAGAAAACAAATCCTGTGGTGGCTGAGATTTTCTCTCTGATGTCTAGGGATGAAGCCAGGTATGCTGGGTATAGACACATCACACATCCTTTGCCTTCAATTTGCTACTTTATATCTTGTATGGTGGTGCACAACCAAATAACCTTTTGATTCTATGCAGGTTTCTGAACAAGGGTCTATCTGATTTCAATTTGGCTTTGGACTTGGGTTTCCTTACAAAAGCTAGGAAATACACATTCTTCAAGCCGAAGTTTATCTTCCATGCTACATACCTTTCTGAGAAAATTGGATATTGGAGATACATAACCATATACAGACATCTCAAGGCCAATTCCCAGTACCAATGTTATCCCATTTTCAAGTACTTTGAGAACTGGTGCCAGGATGAGAATAGACATGGGGACTTCTTCTCTGCCTTGATGAAAGCACAGCCACAATTTATGAATGATTGGAAGGCGAAGCTGTGGGCTCGATTCTTCTGTCTATTAGTAATTTTTTGCTGCTGCACACAGTTTTATTGGTCTTCCTTTAAAATTCTTAATAAAACCTCATTACGCGCTTCCAATTGGTGCTGAGTTACGCTTCGATACGGAGAATAATAGAGATTACATTGGAAAAGTCTGTATATGGAATACTACATACACAACATTGCCAATAGTATACATCTGTGATAAGTATATCGATGATGCAAAATTTCATTCACATTTGAATTTATTAAGAGTGATGAATCAATTTATACCAGCTAAAGAGACCTTATTTGTACTACATTTTGTCATTTGGTTGTGTTTATTATCCTTCATAACTCTACTTACAACATAGCTCTCAAATTTGTCCTGCAGGTTTATGTCACAATGTACCTCAATGATTGCCAACACACAGCTTTCTATGAAGGCATTGGACTCAACACAAAAGAATTTGACATGCATGTCATCATTGAGGTTAGTCTGCGATTTCCTATTTGCTACAATCATTGTTGATATTCAATTAAATTTCAGTGTAACGCTCTATTGCTCTTTGTTTGCGATAATCTACTATTTTTTTTTCCTACTGATCAAGTACAAATTGATGAGTTTAACAACTGACTTACAAGAAGAAAGAAATTTGGAGCCATAAGTTACCATTAAAAACAAATGTTGCAAGTAAGAGCTAATCAATAAAGAACTAATGCCGACTTCATAAATTAAAGCTGTTACTCAAGCTTCATTTCTGGATTGTTTTTGCAGACAAACCACACAATGGCACGGATTTTCCGCCGTCCTCGATGTTGAGAACCCGGAGTTCAAGAGGAAGCTGGACAAGATGGTGGAGATAAACGAGAAGCTCATTGCCGTTGGTGAGAGCGATGACATTCCAGTGTTGAAGAACCTGAAGAGGATCCCACTTGTTGCTGCCCTGGTGTCTGAGCTCTTGGCTGCTTATCTAATGCCACCAATTGAGTCAGGATCTGTAGATTTGGCAGAGTTTGAACCACAACTTGTGTACTGACTTAATGCATAAATTCCTTATTTCCTTTTTGATCTGCATCATAATGTTCATGTTGAGTGCTACTACTACTACTACTAGTACTGCTGCCGATATTGGAACATGGTTGTACTAGGCAGTGAGGAAACATTTATTATGATGAGGTCCTTTTTAGTTATCACGTATTCTCCCAATTGCTTTTTTTTCTCTTTTTAACCAAAGTTTGTTAGAGGCCTTCATCTTGTGAAATTCTTATCAGGCAGGAATTTGATTCTTTCCTCATTTGGAAGGTCTAAAGAGCAGACATTGATACTGTTGCCTTCAAACTAGTTCCTTACCTGATGATTTTGGTCTGTCCAATTTTTGTTACGCCTTTAAGAATCATGCTTCCATGATGCCATGTAAACAAAGCAAATGCTGTGCATTTTAAAAATGGAATGCAGTAAAGAATTAAGAAATAAATGTGAATCAAGTAATGCATTGTTGGCCCCAAAAAAGCCAAATTTATGTTGAAAAAACATATGGCCGAAATTTATAAAGATATTGTGCGGAAGTATTGAGAGTAAAACTTTCTTAATGTTGATTATTTTTATCTATAAAATTTGAATCAGAGAATTTATAAAAAATAAGTGACGAATTATTTGTACTAGGTGTTGATACAAATACGAATATTATGTAGTATAGCTTGCTGAAGTCGATGCCAATGAGATAACTATGCCGTAATATTCAAATATAAAGATGAATAATAATACATGCAATTGAAAATCATACTGATAGACTGAAAATCATATGAATAATGTGATTTTGACCGTTTGGGAAAAAAACCCAAAACTCAAGAAGGGATCATGCTAAGGCAACCTTAGCTTGATAACTGCCAAGAGTTCCAGACAAAAAAAAAAAAAATGGCAAGAGTTTGAACTTCTTGTCAACCATAGTGTGGCATTATATTTGCACATTTAAAATTAAACATCTCAAAAATAAAGGTACGAAGTTTTCATTCTTTTCTCTCAACACTCATTACCATGAAGAATTTTATGTCGCCAGTTTTACAAGATATCCATAAAATATCTAATTTGTAATGTACAAATAACATAATTTTCAATCAGTAACATTTTCCTACCATTAGACCCCATTTTTGCATTTTGAGTTTCCTTTTCTTTTTGCATGTATCATAGATCCTTTATTAGAAGAAAAGATTAAAGTCTAAAAAACTATTGAATGTGTGATTCATAATATTATTGTCTCTTTTTAAGAGCTTATACTTGCGATAACTTCATTTCATCGACAAAATTAAGCCGCTGAATGAGAGAGCCTTGTGAATTAAAAGTATTACAGTACTAATTATATGTTAATATAAATACAGATGAAACTTAAAATAAAATTCATGTGAATCCAAGATGTGCAAGGACTCGAACTAATTCAAACCATTAGTAGGAAATGAAGTGTTGCACAAAAGCCGGTAGCTGATACAATACAGAGTGAGTAATTTGATTATATGTATGTTCAGTCACCTTGACTTGCTGTACATTTATCCCACCAACAACACAAATACTTAGTGAAAGCTTAGGAAGAATCAGCCATTTAGCACTAAATATAGCTCCTTCAATCCGATTTAC
This sequence comes from Dalbergia oliveri, assembly GCA_030441495.1. NCBI lineage: Eukaryota > Viridiplantae > Streptophyta > Magnoliopsida > Fabales > Fabaceae > Dalbergia > Dalbergia oliveri. The sequence continues at coordinate 21,019,993 of JAMLFY010000008.1, forward strand.
TCTTTGATCCTGTTTTATCTTCCTTCACAGGCCTAACTAGCAAATTGAATGTCCACACTGCCAATATAGTTGCCTCTATGGGGGCAAGCCAGTACACAAGGATGTGCTCCTTTGTTATGTGATCCCCTCGAGCATAAGCCCACCCCATTACCTGAAACAAAGTCAAACAAGCTTTTTTCTTACCAAGAAAACTACAGAGAAGGTTTCTTCTAGAAGTTGGCATAGCCAAAAAAGTAAATGACATGAAAAACTCAGATGCAGCAATGCACTTACAGAGGCAGGGTTCATACAACCACCAGTCAGATCAGAGCCAAGTATGTGGAGTGTTAACTTGGAGACGCTGGATATCCAAGTCTTCATGAAGAAACTTCCACGGATTTTTCTGGCAAGCCCAAGAGAAATGGTCACAATTGCAAATGTTAGTAGCCCTTCTGTCAGAGCGCCCCGATGAATGTCGATATTCAATCGTGGTCCGCGTCCTACTTCAGGAATGGTGTTAATAATAAATTTAACTCCAACAATAGATCCAAGCACCTGGAGAGAATGAAACCATGCACATTAGAGTGATAATCTTCCATCCGAGTTTGAGACGTTCAAGTCTTTGGTTGAGATGTATAAAAAATGGTTCAGCTATACTAAAACTTGATGTAACACTTTGTACACATTAGCAATGTCATTTAAAATAATACCCCATTACCCCTAGTTTTATTTACACCGGTTTTCTGTAGTATCTTATATCTAACCATTAGAGTATAACTGTTTTTCTAATCTGTTTCATCAATTCATGTTAGTCCCAGGACCACTGAAGCTTCAAGTATGATTAAGACGTGGAATACGAAAATTGCCATTTTGTGATGTTAATAAATTTTAATTTCACGTTTCATGTGTCTTTGGGGATTAGGCAGAGGTCAGGAACAAATAACATTCGAAAGAGATCACACACCCAGTTTGACAAAACACTTTAAGAAGATCTATATTTAACATCAATGTTTCAATTGACTAATTTATTAAATTCAATCAAGAGCTTAAATTCAATTAATATGAATTTTCTAAAAGAGGATTTCTTGGGACTTAAGTTGAATTAAAAAAGCATTCCAGCAGTATCACAGCCATATGAAGCTCAGCCAAGCAATTAGCCCACTTCAGGAAATATATAAGTATATTGTCCAAGGTCAGTGTTCTTTCTCTCTCCTTTTGTGTGTGTGGATGAAGGGAGGGAAAGGAATGGACAAGACGAAACAAGTACGCTCGTTGGTACACTCATACTATAGCCTGATAGGATGATTGGTAAGCATGATATGCTTAAAAGAGCAGTAGCATATCTCCAAAAAATTATGGCGAACCAGCAAGAAAGTGTTTAAAAAGAGGCTAATTCATGAGGTTTTGTTTTGAAAACACCATCATATGGCCTAAACCCAATGTCTATCAAATGCCCTATTGTATCAATTAATCGCAAGAACCCTTGATATTTGTGGATGCTTGGAATTCAATCACGTGCATCTTAAAAGTATTCCACAAAGTCACAAACTAAACACAAATTCATATAGCATTGAAAGCATCAACATGGGTTGGCTCAATTGGTTTGACACTAGTTTCTTTGAACTAAGGTCTTGGGTTTGAGTATTGTGAAAGAAAAAATACTAGCACCCGAAGATTGACGAAGTTAAGGAGAAATGGATTGGAAGGAACTCCTATAAGGCCATCTAGCTAATTTGACGAAGTTTGAGTTTACTCATAGACAATGCAAATCAACTTTGAATTTTCACCTGCATCAAAAATAAAAACATCAATCATAAAGTGGCTAATGATTATACACTACAAAAACAGTTTTATGTTGTTGCAAGGTCAGTAGGTCACTTTGATCAGAATAACAAGCTAATTGTGCTGCTTGTCTTTCCTCAGAGGAATTTTCCAGCAATCATATGTAATTTTCTACTCTTCCCAGCCCATGTTTTGTGATAATTAAGACAGGTAAAATCGAACATCAGAAAAGCAAGTAGTTCAAACCCTCAGAGAAAATTTCAAACATCAACAAAGGAATATTTTTGCATCAGTTTCTTTTAGTTATCCAAATATCAAAGATGAGAAAGCCTATAAGAAAGAGTTAAGACATCTTCTGTACATGGAGAATCCACGAATATTTAGAAAAAGTGCATAAACAAGTGCTAATAAGGTCTGAAGTGCTTCACCTAACACAAGAGCTGACGAGTTAAATGGATGCTAGTGCAAGTAAATTAGGCGTGATAGCACAAAGAGACAGAGGTCGAGACTTCACGGGTGGTAACATGCTCATTCAAAATCAAAGGGGAGAAAATGGATATATCAGAGACTCATAAACACGTCAGAGACACAAATTCAATTAAGGTAGTGTTTGGAATTTTCAAAAAAAAAAAAAGAAAAGCGAAATAATTTCATTTGCCAATTCCTATGGGATTTGATCGCTTCGGTTTTGAAGTCCTATCAAATTTGATATGATTTTTAATAGGAATTGATTTGATTTTAAAGATTAAACACAAATCAATTCCTATTTTAAATCATTGCTAAAATAATATATAATTATAAGTGCATGTTTGATTAGAGAGTACAAATAGGTGTAAAGTTTACACATAGAGCTCGTCAATTTTTACTCCTATAAGAAGAAGGCTAACCTGAGAGGGAATCCTAGCAGCAACACAGTAGAGGAAGTTGGGAAGTCCCCAGAGACAGCAGCGGACAAAACGGTGAGGGGGTTGTAGGCCCCACCACGGGTGGCTTCAGCGAGGAACGCGAAGAAGAACATGTTGGCGATGGAGAGCGAGGCCTTCACGATCTCAGACGCAAAGCCAGTGGTGATCGTGAAGGCGAGCATCCGGACAAGGACGCCCGACCATACCCACATGAATGACATGACAAAGTCTGCCGCCGCCGCCACCCTCGTCCTCCGTCCTCCCATGTCGTCCAGATCCAACAACAGACGTGGGATGAGGAGGAATCTGTTACGCGGCCGTGGCCATGTGTGGCTATGTTGGGAGGGCGGAAAGTGCAGCCATGGGAATGGAGTGCAAAAAGGAATCTCTTTATTGTGAAATACTAGGTAGTTAATTGAACTTGGGCAGCGGTGTTTGCGAAACGATGGTCGCACTTTCCTCTTTTGATTAGCCGAATTTCGAACGAATTGGGTAGAGAAGTGTTAGTATTCGGGATATGAGACCCAAAATAAGTGAGTTTACACCCAATTCAATCTAATAATACATGAGTATTTGTCAATATAATGTCTCCTAAAATATTATTCAAAATAATATTACTCATTTGGTTATAAGTTTGTTTCCAATTTTGAATTGCATTCTGGTATTCATTTTTCATACTGTTTGTTTGGGTTCTAAGTTGCAAGCGTTAAGGATTATGATAAAAGCAACTTTGTAAAATTTGCAATGAATTCCACGTTTTAAAAGTTTTTAAATTCCATATTTTTAATGAAAACTTACAACTTTTGAAATCTTTAAATATTACTGTCTTTAGGACACTTGATAGGGAAAAAACCTTTTTGTCTTTATGAATTTAAGTAAGAATGTCTATTTTTTTTTATAAATTACATTTACGTTCCTTAATTTTGGGATTAATCCCACTTTTATATTGTGCAATCACATGATGTCACTTGTAAAGCGGATATGACATAAATTAGAGTCAGAATTGGAACCTAAAATAGGGATAACACTAGAATTAAATCTTCTCATACAAAAATTTGACATAACTTTATTATATGTGATTTCTTACCGTTGGTTCTAAGTTCATGTCATATCTAGGTTTTACTTGTTAACTCAATGGTTAGAGATTATATAAGGCAAATTCATATAAAATTTTTACATCAAATGATCCATTCCCAACTACCATGGGAGAAGCTTTACACAAAGTCATGTCAATATGAGAAAAATTTTGATTGTTTTGAGTGCATTCAATATATTAGAAACTTAAAAATATATATTAAACTTTTATTGTAGTCTTCATTAGCATAACCCTTTCTTTTAATAGAAGATATACTTATTTTAACTTTTATCTAAAGATTTAATTTACTATATAAATAATATAAATTTTACATTATTATTCAATTATGTATTAACACATCAAAAATATTGTTGACTCTCGTATGCATCACTTGATTAGTCATACAAATTGAAGAATTATATTGAATAACTTACATTGTCAGTATATTAAAATTAAAACAAGAAAATAATTATTCTTAACTTTCAAATAGAATCTTATATGAGTAGTTTTTATGTAAAAATTGTTTTTTAATAAAATAAATTATTTTATTTTAAAAAATTTGAACACAAATGCAATCTTAGTTTCGATATATTAACAATGTAAAGTAAATGTAAACATATATATTTAATTATTTATTGTTACATAATAAAAGAGTATGTAAAATTCTTTTATACTGAAAAGTAAAACTTCATTTTGATTCTTGAAATTTTTATGTGCATTTTATTTTAATCCCTAAAAATATGAAATTAAGAATTTGGTTCTGAAAGTTATAAAAAGTTATTCAAATATAAAGAAATTCAAAGGAAATTATTTTCATTGCAAGTATTTGAATGATAAGTAATGAAGAAAAGAGAGGGTAAGAGGACTTCTCTTATTTGACAGGTTAATAATAGATAAGAATTTGGGTGGAATGAGGAGAATTGAAAATTTGTGAAGTTAATAAGTATAAATATTTTTTTTATTTCAGTAAATGTTTTTGTTTTGTTTTTTTTTTAACTTTTAAATATGATTAATAAATTTTCATTCTATTCCCTCATTTACCTTCCAAACAAGTAAAATAAATGTATCATTCCGTTCACTAACCAAATAACTTTCTAACAACATTAATAAAATTCTATTTTGTTCACTTATTTCTCTTTAACAAGAAGAAAGGTAAATTTGTTTCATGATTTCCTTTTCCTATTGCCTTTCTAATCCATTCATATTAATTTCATTCGGCATCATTCATGAAAAACATCTGAATGTAGTGTTGTTATATATACGCACAAACAAAAGGGTCGATCACCACTTGATAATCTCTCTCTAAATTACCTAATCATCATGTCTTTATCTATCTAATCCCCAATCTCTCAAAAGCCCATCATTCTCCTCTTCATCTTCCTAGTATCCGATCCCTCAATGAGGATTTCCTACTTTCTATCATTTCTCCTTTCTTGCTAAAACTCGTTCTATCCATAAACTATGCAAAAATATCCCAATCACCCATCGAGCTCATAATCCAAAACCACCTTTCTGGAATATTTAGATCAAAAGCACCCTTTTATGGAATATTCATAGCCAAAACACCAGAACACTATAACAACCAAACAATACTAAAAAATAGAACCAAAAAATTCATAGCAACACTTGCATCCTTAGCCAAAGTCCTTCCATTATCTCAACCAGTCATGAACCATATATCCATATATAGCAACAACTTCTATACGTTGCTGCCCTGGTGTCTGAACTCTTGGCTGCTTATCTAATGCCACCAATTGAGTCAGGATCTGTAGATTTGGCAGTGTTTGAACCAAAGCTTGTGTACTGAGTTAATGCATAAATTCCTTATTTCCTTTTTGTCCTGCATCATAATGTTCATGTTGAGTGCTACTACTACTATTAGTACTGCTGCCAAAGTTGGAACATGGTTGTACTAGACACTGAGGAAGCATTTATTATGATGAGGTCCTTTTTAGTTATCATGTATTCTCCCAATTACCTTTTTCTTCTCTTTTTAACCAAAGTTTGTTAGAGGCCTTCATCTTGTGAAATTCTTATCAGGCAGGATATTGATTCTTTCCTCATTTGGAAGGTCTAACGAGAAGACATTGATACTGTTGCCTTCAAACTAGTTCCTTAGCTGATGATTTTACTGTGTCCAATTTTGTTACGCCTTTAAGAATCATGTTTCCATGAGGCCATGTAAACAAAGCAAATGCTCTGTCTTTTAAAAATGGAACGCAGTAAAGAATTGTGAAATAAATGTGAATCAAGTAATGTATTGTTGGCCCCAAAAAAGCCAAATTTATGTTGAAAAAACATATGGCCGGAATTTATAAAGATAGTTTGCGGAAGTATTGAGAGCAAAACTTTCTTAATGTTGATTATTTTTATCTACAAAATTTGAATCAGAGGTCTTATTTATAAAAAAAATAAATGACGAATTATTTATACTAGGTGTTGATACAAATGCGAATACTATGTAGTATAGCTTGCTGAAGTTGATATCAATGAAATAACCATGCCTTAATATTCAAATATAAAAATGGATAATAATACATGCAATTGAAAATTATACTGATAAACTGAAAATCATATGGATAATGTGATTTTGAGTTTCAGTTTCCATATTTTATGAAGGAAATACTGGAAATTATAAATTTCAATTTTCAGTTTCATTTTCAGTTTCAATATTTTCTTCACAAAATTTAAAAAATAAAAACTAAAAATTGAAACCAAACATGCCCTTAGCTTGCCAACTGCCAAGAGTTCCAGACCGGAAAAAAAATGGCAAGAGTTTGAACTTTTTGTCAACCATGGTGTTGCATTATATTTGCACATTTAAAATTAAACATCTTAAAAATAAAGGTACAAAGTTTTCATTTTTTTATCTCAACACTCATTACCATAAAGAATTTTATGTCGATATTTTAACAAGATATCCATAAAATATCTAATTTGAAATGTACAAATAGTATACTTAATTTTCAATTAGCATCATTTTCCTACCATTAGACCCCATTTTCGCATTTTGAGTTTCCTTTCCTTTGTGCATGTATCATAGATCCTTTACCAGAAGAAAAGATAAATGTCTAGAAAACTATTGAATGTGTGATTCATAATATTATTATCTCTTTGAAGAGCTTACACTTGCAATAACTTCACTTCATCGACAAAATTAAACCGTTGAATGAGAGAGCCTTGTGAATTAAAAGTACCACAGTACTAATTATATGTTAATATAAATAAAGATGACAATAAAAATACAATACATGTGAATCCAAGAAGATGTGCAAGGACTCGAACTAATTAAAACCATTAGTGGGAAATGAAGTGTTGCACAAAAGCAGGTAGCTGATACAATACAGAGTAATTGATTATACGTATGTTCAGTCACCTTGACTTGCTGAACATTTATCCCACCAACAACACAAATAGTTATTGAAAGCTTAGGAAGAATCAGCCATTTAGCACTAAATATAGCTCCTTCGATCCGATTTACTCTTTGATCCTGTTTTATCTTCCTTCACAGGCCTAACTAGCAAATTGAATGTCCACACTGCCAATATAGTTGCCTCTATGGGAGCAAGGCACTACACAAGGATGTGTTCCTTTGTTATGTGATCCCCTCAAGCATAAGCTCACCCCATTACCTGAAACAAAGTCAAACAAGCTTTTTTCTTACGAAGAAAACTACAGAGAAGGTTTCCTCTAGAAGTTGGCATAGCCAAAAAAGTAAATGACATGAAAAACTCAGATGCAGCAGTGCACTTACAGAGGAGGGGTTCATACAACCACCAGTCAGATCAAAGCCAAGTATGTGGAGTGTTAATTTGGAGAGGCTGGATATCGAAGTCTTCATGAAGAAACTTCCACGCATTTTTCTGGCAAGCCCAAGAGAAATGGTCACAATTGCAAATGTTAGTAACCCTTCTGTCAAAGCACCCCGATGAATGTCGATATTCAATCAAGGTCTGCGTCCTACTTTAGGAATGGTGTTAATAATAAATTTAACTCCAACAATAGATCCAAGCACCTGGAGAGAATGAAACCATGCATATTAGAATGATAATCTTCCATTCGAGTATGAGATGTTCAAGTCTTTGGTTGAGATTTATAAAAAAATGGTTCACCTATACTAAAACTTGATGTAACACTTTGTACACACTAGCAATTGCATTTCAAATAATACCCCATTACCCCTGGTATTATTTACACCGGTTTTCTGAAGTATCGTATATCTAAGCATTAATGTATTACTGTTTTTCTAATCTGTCTCATCAATTCATGTTAGTCCCAGGACCACTGAAGCTCCAAGTATGATTAAGATGTGGACTACAATATTGCCATGTTGTGATGTTAATAAATTTTAATTTCACATTCATGTGTCTTTGGGGATGTAACAGAGGTCAGGAGCAAATAACATTCAAAAGAGATCACACAACCAGTTTGACAAAACACTTCAAGAAGATCTAGATTTGACATCAATGTTTCAATTGACTAATTATTAAATTCAATCAAGAGCTTAAATCCAATTAATATGAATTTTCTAAAAGAGAATGCCATGGGACTTAAGTTGAATTAAAAAGGTAGTCCAGAAGTATCACGGCTATATGAAGCACAGCCAAGCAATTAGCCCACTTCAGGAAATATATAAGTATATTGTCCAAGGTCAGTGTTCTTTCTCTCTCTTTTTGTGTGTGGATGGAGGGAAAGGTGTGGACAAGAAGAAGCAAGTACCCTCGTTGGTACACTCATACTATAGCCTGACAGGATGATTGGTAAGCATGATATGCTTAAAAGAGCAGTAGCATATCTCCAAAAAATTATGGCGAGCCACAAAGAACGTGTTAAAAAAAAAAAAGGCTAATTGATTAGGTTTTATTTTGACGACAACATCATATGCCCCAAACCCAATGCCCTATCAAATGCCCTATTGAATCAATTAATCACAAGAACCCTTGATATTTGTGGATGCTTGGAATTCTATCTTGTGCATCCTAAATAGTATTGAAATCACGAGTTCCTTGCCTTCTTGTCTATGCCAAAAGTATTCCACAAAGTCACAAACTAAACACAAATCCATATAGTATTGAAATCATCAATATGGGTTGGTTCAAGTGGTTTGACATTGGTTTCTCTTAACTAAGGTCTTGGGTTTGAGTATTGTGGAAGAAAAAATACTAGCACTGGAAGTTTGACAATGTTAAGGAGAAATGTATTGGGAGGAACTCCTAGGAGGCCATCTAGCTAATTTGACGAAGTTTGAGCTTACTCATAGGCAATGCAAATCAACTTTGAATTTTCACATGCATCAAAAATAAAAGCATCAATCATAAATTGGCTAAGATTATACACGCCAAAGGTTTTATGTTGTCGCGAGATCAGGAGGTCACTCTGATCAGGAATAACAAGCTAATTGTGCTGCTTGTCTTTCCTCAGGAATTTTCCAGCAATCATATGTAATTTTCTACTCTTCCAGCCCATGTTTTGTGATAATTAAGAGGGTAAAATCGAACATTAAGAAAAGCAAGCAGTCAAACCCTCAAAAAATTTAAAACATCAACAAAGGAATTGTTGAAGATCAGCGTAGAATTAATAGATTTTGTAAGCCCATTAGGATTTTATGTAAATAATTATTAGCTGTCATTTCCGTTTTTACTATATTTAGAATTAGCATTTATAGGGAGATCAATTCCCTGATTTCTAGGCTAGATTATTGCTCTTATGTCTGTCCGTGTATTCTATATATATCTCCCACATAGATTCAAGAGAAAATAAAACCTATTTCCGCATGGTATCAAGCTGAATCTGAACCATCCCTAAAACCTGCTCCGCCAAGCCATGGAAGACAAAAAATCTAGGAATCGCTCACAGTGGAGACTTGATCATTTCCGACCAGCTCCCACGATGGGCTTACTCACCTCATCACTGGCCATAAACTGAATGGTCAGAACTATACCCAATGGGTAAGGACATTAAGATCTTTCTTCAGGGAAAAGGAAGGGAAGGCTACATCACAGGAGATTTGAGTGTCCTGAAGAAAGGGGACACAAAACTTCAAAAATGGCAACTTGAGAACAGTCAAGTAATGTCATGGCTACTCAACACCATGACAAATGAAATTGGCCAAAATTTCATGTTCTATGACACTGCAAAAGACATATGGAATGCAGTGAAGGAAATGTACTCAAACGTGGATAACACATCTCCGTTTTTGAGATAAAAAGCATACTCCATGACCTTCGCAGGGAGAGTCCTCTGTTCCTGAGTATTTAACATACTCTACAAACATTGGCAGCTGGACATATATGAAGAAGTTTCATGGTGCTGACAGGAGATAAGAAGAAGTATAAGGAGCTGGTGGCAAAAGATAGGATTTACAAGTTCCTATTGGGACTAAACAGGATCTTGATGAAGTTCGTGGAAGGATCCTTGGAACCAAACCACTTCCCAACATTCGGGAAGTCTTCTAAAGTGAGAAGGGAAGAAAGTAGGAGGAAAGTCATGCTGGAACATCCATCTCAGTTCCATCCATTGAGAGCTGGGCAATGGCAACAAGAGGAAACCAGCCTCGACCACCAAGGAAAAACCGCCCTTGGTGTGATCATTGCAAGAGGCCAGGCCACACCAAGGAAACATGCTGGATCATAAATGGAGAACCTTCAGAAGCCAGGCAGTCAAAAGCAAGGAAGGCAGAGGCAACACGCCTTTAACCATCAACAAGCTGAGATAAATTCTAATTCATCTCCATTCAACAAAGAACAAATAGAGGCTCTTCAAAAACTACTTCAACAGTCTATGGTTGGAAAAAGGTAGTACTCCTAGTGGCTCAAAGGTCATTCTAAGGTCATGGGTAAAGGATCCATCATTATTTCACAAAATATTACACTTGAATCAGTTCTGTATGTGCCAAAACTTGATTGTAACTTGCTATCCATTAGCAAGATTACAAGAGATTTGAAGTGTGTTACTAAATTCTTCCCAAACTTGTGTGAGTTTCAGATTTTGGAGTCGGGGAAGATGATTGGCAATGCTGAAGAGTGTGTTGGACTCTACCTTCTTCAAGTTGAAAAACCAGAAGACGAACTCAAGAAACATTCTTATGTAGCAACAACAGTTCCAAGTAGTGATAATTCTGTCATGTTGTGGCACTATAGATTAGGCCACCCAAATTTCATGTACTTGGAAAAGTTGTTTCCCTCATTATTCAATAAAAACAAGAAACATATTCAGTGTGAAATCTGCCAATTGTCTAAACATACACGCAGCCATTACCCACCCCAACCCTATCAACCATCCAAACCTTTCTCACTAATTCATAGTGATGTATGGGGACCATCACGAGTTCACAACATTACTGGCTCAAGATGGTTTGTCACCTTTATTGATGATCACACATGCGTCACTTGGGTGTTTCTAATGAAGGAAAAATCAGAGTAGGATATTTGAAATCTTTCATAATATGGTGCAAACACAATTTCAAAGCAGGATTCAGGTCTAAACTGACAATGGTCGTGAGTATTACAACCTTGCTCTAAATTCCTATCTTCAAAAGGTTGGAATTGTTCACCAAAGTTCGTGTGTGGACACCCCAACAGAATGGAGTTGCGAACGGAAGAATAGACACCTTCTAAAAGTGACTAGATCAATCATGCTAGCCTCCAATTTTCCAAAACAATTTTGGGGAGAAGCCGTCCTTTCAGCAACTTACCTCATAAATAGAATGCCTTCCCGTATCCTTGACTTTAAGACCCCTTCTCCACACTTCAAACCTTCTTCCCAACCAGCAAAATATTTTCTTCCATTCCATTAAAAATGTTTGGATGTTCAGCTTTTGTCCACAACCTAAACCCTCAACATAGCAAATTGGACCCCAAATCCATCAAATGCATCTTTCTTGGTTACTCTCCTCATCAAAAAGGATAGATGTTACTCTCCCCATACTAAAAAATTTTACCACACTATGGATGTAACCTTCTTTGAAAATCAGCCCTATTACCCCAAAGTTGGCATTCAGGGAGCAACCACACACCTATCCAACTGAAATCTCATAATACCAACCTTTGGTTCTTGAGATAACCGAACCTGCACAAACCTTACCAAACAGAACCATACCTCTCAAAAGCAGAACCCTGACCTAAACCAGTTGAAAGGACAGAGAGGTTGTGACAGAACCTAGGAGACACAAGGGATGTAGCAGAAGTTGTGACAGAAATTGGAGCGGAAATCTAGGATGTTGTTAAAGTTTCAACTACATCTCAACAGAACCATGGCCCAGAAACACGAGAAGATAACTGGAAGGTTTATAAGAGAAAAGGAGGAAGGATGTAGAGTCAAGCACAACTCCAATGCAAAACCATGAATCCAACCAGGCTCTAGGAAATGAAGTTCCCACAGGTAATATTCTTCCTAACCCTGAACCTGTTGATATAAATACAGCAGACACTGATATTCCTATTGCTAAGAGGAAAGGGGTGAAACTTGTACTCAGCACCTATTGGGAGATATGTCTCCTATAAAAAATTATCACAAAATTACAGGTCCTTTGTAGGCTTGACATGTAGAAATTCCAAGAAATATTCAAGAGGCACTACAAAGACCCGATGGGCAGGCTTAACAGAAGAAGTTCAAGCACTTGTAAAAAATGGCACATGGGAAGTCACCACTATTCCAAAAGGGAAGACAGGTGGGATGTAAATGGATATTCACAATTAAATGCAATGCTGATGGTAGTATAAAGGGTACAAGGCTCGGCTGGTTGCAAAGGGATTTACACAATCATATGGAGTAGATTATGAAGAGACATTCGCACCTTGCAAAACTAAATTCTGTTCGGGTCCTATTATCTCTAGCAGTAAATCTAGATTGGCCTCTACACCAACTAGACATAAAGAATGCTTTCCTAAATAGGGAGTTAGAAGAGGAGGTATATATGCAAATACCACCAGGGCTTGAATCACCCAACACCTCAAACATGGTGTGCAGGCTTCATAAATCTCTATATGGCCTCAAACAATCTCCAAGGGCGTGGTTTGCAGGCTAACAAAAGTTGTCAAGCAGGATGGTTTTGCTCAATGCCAACAGACCATACTATGTTTGTCAAGCACTCTCTGATGGAAAGATAGCTTTGTTTATTGTCTATGTAGATGATATCATAATTACAGGAGACGATTATGATCAAATAAATCATCTAAAGAACCTTCTAGCCAAGGACTTTGAAGTCAAGGATCTAGGCCAGCTCAAGTATTTTCTAGGGATGGAAATTGCTCGGACAAAGAATGGTATTTCCGTTTCTCAAAGGAAGTACACTCTGATTTACTTCAAGAAACAGGAATGCTTGGATGCAAAGCAACCAATACTCCCATAGAACCAGTCAAGAGGAGTGAAGAGGAGAGTGTAGCAGCTGACAAAGATAGATATCAAAGTCTAGTGGGAAAACTAATCTATCTAACTCACACTAGGCCAAGCATTGGCTTTGTTGTAAGCATGGCTAGTTGTTCTATGTCAAACCCAACTGAAACTGACATGAGAAAGGTGAATAGAATTCTCCAATACCTTAAAGGGACACCAGGCCGAGGGCTCTATTTCAGAAGAACTCAAAGAGAGGTATTGAAGTCTATACTGATTCGGATTGGGCAGGATGTCTATCTAACAGGAAATCAAATACAGGATATTGCATGTTTGTATGGGGAAAATGATAACTTGGAGAAGCAAGAAACAATCTGTTGTGGCTAGGAGTAGTGAGAAGCAGAATTTTAGAGCTATGGCACATGGTATTTGTGAAGGAATGTGGCTCAAGCGAATGCTGAATGAAATCAGAATTCCTACCAACTACACCATGAGGATATTTTGTGATAACAAGGCTGCTATAAGCATTGCGAAGAATCCAGTTCATCATGATAGAACAAAGCATGTGGAGATTGATAGACATTTCATTAAGGAGAAAATTGATCATAAGATTATAAGTGTCAATCATGTTCCATCATGCCAGTAGTGGACATTCTAACAAAGGCCATACCAAGGAATGTATACGAGAATATTAGATCCAATTGGGTATGATAGATATCTACCATCCAGATTGAGGGGAGTGTTGAAGATCAGCAGAATCAACAAATTTTGTTTGTACAGCTCATTAGGATTTTATGTAAATAATTATTAGCTGTCATTTTCGTTTTTACTATGAATTAGCATCTATAGGGAGATCAATTCCCTAATTTCTAGGCTAGATTATTGCTCTTATTTCTATCCCGTGTATTCTATATATATCTCTCATGTACCATTCACAGATTCAAGAGAAAATAAAACCTATTTTCGCAAGAATACTTTTGCATCAGTTTCTTTTAGTTATCCAAATATCAAAGATGAGAAAGTCTATAAGAAAGAGTTAAGACGCTTCTACATGGAGAATCCACGAATATTTAGAAAAAGTGCATAAACAAGTTCTAATAAGGTCTGAAGTGCTTCACTTAACATGAGCTGATGAGTTAAATGGATGCTTGTGCAAGTAAATTAGGCATGATACCACAAAGAGACAGAGGTCGAGACTTGTAAGGTAGGAACATACTCATTCAAAATCAAAGGGAGAAAATGGATATATCAGAGACTCATAACCACATCAAGACACAAATTCAATTAAGGTAGTGTTTGGAATTGGAAAAAAAAAGAAATAATTTCATTTTCCAATTCCTATGGGGTTTGATTGCTTTGCTTTTGAAGTCCTATCAAATTTGATAGGATTTAATAGGAATTGATTTGATTTTAAAGTTTAAAAAACAAATCAATTTCTATTTTAAATCTGTCTAAACTTATATATAATTGTAAGGGCGCGTTTGGTTAAGGAGTAAAACTAGATGTAAATTTCACACATAAAACTCATCCATGAAACTTTACACTCCATTTTTCTCTGGTAACCAAACCACCTATAAGAAAAAGGCTAACCTGAGGGAATCCTAGCAGGCAACACAGGAGAGGAAGTTAGGGTAGTCCCTAGAGATAGCAAGCCAAAACGGTGAGGGGCTTGTAGGGCCCACCAGGGTGGCCTGAGCGAGGAACGCGACGAAGAACATGTTTTGAGAGTAAGGCCTTCATGATCCCAAACCCAAAGCCAAAGCCAATGGTGATTGTGAAGGCGAGCATCCTCACAAGGACACCGACCATACCCACATGAATGACATGACAAAGTCTCCGCCACCACCCTTGTCCTCCATCCTCCCATGTCGTTCAAATCTGACAACAGATGTGGGATGAGGAGGAATTTGTTACGTGGCCATGTGTGTATGTGTTGTGTGTTCTTCTTACCTCCTTGGCTACGTGGGGATGGCAGAAAGTGTAGGCAAGGAACGGAGGCGTGTGTGTGTGAAATGGGAACTATGTGATGTTTTTGCAGTTTTGCACTCGGGGCTTTCCCCGGTAACTGGTGGGTCCCAGGGGACCCTAAGATCATACTAGACTCATCTAAGGACACGTAGACCTAAGGCATCACAAAGTTATACATTAGGATTAGGTTAGTTAATACCTACATGCCTACCTCAAATTTATTATTTATTTTGCCATGTATGCTGTTTGGCCTCATAAAAATCCATGAAATATTATGATAATGCATAATGATGAAAAATGATTCAATTTTTTTGGAGGATTGTAAAATATTGCAAGACCTTTTCAAATTAATGATCTTACAGGACTTGAGTCTTGAGCATAGTGTCCCGAGTGACATTTAATGCTATGCACAATGTGCTCCAACCTTGAAAACCAATAAGCCATACGATGGGTTCATGATTGGAACTTTGACTCGATATGGCTTTATCCAAACACTAAACCACGTACTTGATCTACTTTACTACCGAGTTTGTGGACTAAATTGGATAAATAAGGTCCTAAGCAAAGCAATGAAACTTCAATATAGGGAAACTATAACAAAAATGACATTTGTGTGAATTCTTATCAAGCTAGTTAGACTACATACTCACCCAAGTGAATAAGCTCTACATAGCCTTTATGTCACAAAATCTTGAGTTACATCATTCTAATTTTATAAATGGTAAAAAAGACAATTTCCTTTTTGTTGGACACATTTATGCAGTTAACAATGAGTGATACATTGCTATTTCACATTTCACAACCATGCCCAAAAATTCATTTATATGGTTGGAATTTAAAAGCTGAGAGAGATAGAAAAAGTTACTATGATAGAACTACTGTTACAAAGCTACGTGGTATTACTAAATCATATATCTATCCAGAGTAGTGTTATTTGGCCTCACAATGCGTGGACACTGTGACACTCCAATCCACCCTTGGATGAGATGTGAGACCCAAACTAAGTGGAGTTCACGTCTCATCCAAGGTGGATGGAGTGTCAACATGATCTCACACATTGTGAGTACAAATATAATTTCTCATCTATCCTAATTACCCATGATAACATCAGTAAAACAAAAACTATCCGGTTGGTATGTTTGGCTATGTTTTACTTGCTTTGTTCTGGTGTTAGTGATATCATCTAAGTTCACAAGTTATTATATTGCAACTATGTTGTAAAGTATTTAGAAAATTAGGATATTTAACCATTGTTCATACTTCATACTCATCAACATTGAACTCTAATATATCTTTTCAAGAAAGATAAAGAAAATTCTTTTGATTCATACGTATTGAATCTTCTCTGGCTTGAGCTGCGGCCTCCATTTTATGGTACCTTTCAACATCTTCATAGCCTTTTTAGTATTATGTTCCTGATGCATTGAGGATGCTTAGCATTGATGTATCCAAACACTTAGCTCTTTCTGACTTCGTTGATATGGAAAACCAAAGGAAACCAAACATTTTGCCACTACAAATTTCCCCCATAAAATTCTATCATCACTACCCTCAAACAACCTCTTTGCGAAAGAAACTAGGATGAGAATCAGTTACATTATTTGATCATTAGTGACTTTAAGAGAACTTAATTGATTGCCTCACCAAAAACCTCAGATGTGTAAACTTTGAGTGAAAAAAATGTCGAAGAGGTTGCTTGTATATGCGATAACAAAAACCATTAACTTTATCACCTTATGTTCATTCAGTAAGCACAAATAAGGTCAACTACCTTGACTTGCTGCTTGTCAAGAGACACAGTTTCTTTTTGTTGTACTTTCTTTCATTTCCTTAATCCCAACCAAACTAAAAGGGCCTGAACTACAAATGCCAACAAAATGCGATGCTTTACAATTGATGTTTTAGGCTACTACTTCAATTGAAAATTTGAAATACTACAAAAAGAATCTTCCATCAGTTTAGGTCAAATAGATATCTTCCACCTAAATGACATATTGAAGCTAAATATATTAGACCTGTATTTCAGTTTTACTTCATAAAATTGAAAAGATACCTTTCATTCATGAAACGTGTGTTCTGCGTATTTAGCTCTACCTTCTAAGCATTCCATCATGCAGCTAAGGTTTTAAAAGTTAAGAAAATGAGAGACACACTCGTTTTCCAAACCTTCCATAATGATAGATAATTTTTCTCCTTTTGTGATGATAGAAAAAATTCATTGAAGAAAAAGTACAAATCGAAGAATAAGATATCAGCCTTCAACAAGCCCATAAAGGAAGAAGAATCACAAAGATCCAAAATGTCCTTAACTAATGGCATGATGGGATGTGGAAGACACAGCACAAATTTCAACAATGAGAAGAGACGCAGCATTAAGTAATACGGTAAAAAAAATAGAGGAAGAATTAATGAAACTGGCTAGTCTGAATGAGTGTAAAATGACACCGTGTTAGCTCAAAATAAAAAAGAGCTTGGATAGAAACAATTAAGCTTCGCGACCTTCTCATGTTCAATATATATTGTAAAGTTGGGAATACTGTAATGGCATTATATCACTATACCATAGATATCAAATTCATCACATGCTTAGCCACAAGAACGTTTGAGACAACGTAGATATATATACAACTATCTCATCACCAGTGTATTGTTGCACTCAATTTGAGTTAGCTGATATTTTTTATAGCTTCAAGTAGACAAGCTAAAACGTTAAATAGAGGAACAAGGTTTAATTTCAAGTATCTTGATTAGCATGAGCTAAAAATAAGCCTATGAACAAACTTCAATCTTAGACTTCACCACCACCACCACACAAACTTTAGTTGTCAATGATAAAATCCAATTTTATAGCTTTATATATAAGCTAAAGAATAATTGAGTTGAAAGAAAAAAAATCCATCAAATGCCCTTTTGTAATTGCCATAAACATCAAATGGCTCAGAGAGCCATTTAATCCAAAAACACAATGTCATATACTAAATAGCTCAGGCATACCGATTGGATACTCTCTGGTTTGTATTATTGCCTCCATGCTCTGGTGCCTTTCAACAAAGCTGGGAACTTATTGGCATTTAGAGTATTGGACCAATGATCTTTCGCACTTATCTGATCTGAAAAAAAAACACACACACACACTTTGGTGATATACAAGTTTCCTCCAAGAAATGCTGCTATCAAAAGCCTCAAATAACCTTTCAACTACAGACTAGTTTCCCTGCTAAAAAATTCAAAAAAAACTATTGATCTCTACCGCTTAATTGGTTTGTCTAAAAAATAATGAGCACTTGCTAATTAACTTTTGGATGGAAGAATGTGGCTGAGACAACATGCATGCCCAATAACAAGAAAAAGGAAATTTATCATGTAATGCTCATAAAATAGAGACAATAGAATCGACCCTTGATGAAAGAAATTGATTCAATCAAAAGTTTGAGCATGCCAATAAGAAGGGGTAAAAATTATTATGATGATCAATTACTATAAATATGACATTCAATAAAAAGGATAAACAGAGAGCACTGGGAATTTAAGAGAATTAGGGTGTTTGGAAAGTTTTTAAGTGATGGAAATTGAATTGAATTCATTTTGAATTCAATTCTAATGTTTGAAATCAGTTAGTTAATAACAGAATTGAATTGAATTCCTTGATTTGAATCTATCTAAAAATGAATTAATTTGTTCATTTTTACCATTTTACCCTTTATGAATAAAACTTAATATTTTACTAACAACTCTAATTATTCATTAGAATACATGACATAATCAAAATCACATAAAAACACACTACAAAATAAATGTTCTTGTGTTGACTGGAAGACAGCTTCAGCGTAGGAGAGAGGAGGGTTCCTGTGTTGGCTGCGCTTCAAGAAGGGGAAAAGGAGCAAGTGTTCTTGGTTTTTATTTTGGGGAGGAAGGGTAGGATGGTAATTTCATTTTTTCAGATGAATTATTTCCCCAAATAGACCTAAACAGCTCTGATTTATTTTGGGGGTTGATTGTGGAATTAGAATTCAATTCCCATTCAATTCTTGGATCAACATTGGTTTCAAAGCAAAGAATTGAATTCCAATTCTTGAAGAAACTCAATTCCTTCCCCTTCCAAACACCCTGTTAATGATAGGCGGGTATTAGTGATGAGTGTGAAATGCTCAAATCCCAAGAGAACGAAAAAAACAAGTCCCATTCATTGGATTACTTACCTCTGCTTCGTAATAATTAATGTCGTTGTATCTCTTGTATCGCCTCATTCACATCTTCCTCTTTATCTAAGTCTATACCTTCCACGTAGAAGTCCTGTAGTCTTGGTGTATATAGGGTTCCAGAACAGAAGGTCTTCATCTCAGGGCTTCCTACAACAATTATATATCGACACTCTGGCAGCTCAAAATGGAAAGAGCTTCGGCAGAAACAATTAAGCTTGGGTAGCGTTGAAAGCAAGATTTCCGACAAAGATGGGAATATGATCTTGGCCCCTTTTGGTATGGAATCATTAGTATTGTTGTCTGGGATGATCTCTTCCATCTTGTTGCATTCCCTCACTTCAAGCTCTAGCAGTTTTGGAAGGCTTCTGGCTACGGAAGCATCAGGAAACACAAATTTCAAATCATGGCATTCGCTGATGATTAGTTTTTTCAAATTCTGAAACACAAATCCAGGATTTCGCCAAATTTGCTTTAGTTTCGGCAGTGAATGCAATTCTAACTCCGACAATTTCATCCCTTCATAGTCATTTGGTATGGAATCATTAATATTGTTGTCTGGGATGATCTCTTCCATCTTGTTGCATTTGCTCACTTCAAGATATTGCAGATTTGGAAGGCTTCTGGCTACGGAAGCATCAGGAAACACAAATTTCAAATCATGGCATTCGCTGATGTTTAGTAGCCACAAATTCTCAAAGCTGGACATCGAGGCAGGATTTCCCCAAATGTGCTTTAGTTTCGGCAGTGAATGCAATCGCAACCACTGCAATTCCATCCCTTCATAGACACTTGGTTCGAATATCTCTTCGAGGCACCCACACTCTTGTACTCCGAGTTCTGTCAAATGTTGGAATAAGTGCATCATGTTGGATGGGACACAACTCAATAGCTTGTGACAGCTCTTAAGTTCAAGCTCTGTTAGCCTTGTGATGTAGGGCAGTAGGTGTTGATATTGATGTTGCTCAATACATCTAAACGTCTCTAGTTTTTGCAACTCCACCTGCACGTGCACATCATCAGCATTAACATCAACATGCATGCCCTCTGTATCTAATTTCAGAGTCAATTGCTAACCTTTGGATGTCAGCAAATTTCACTTTTTTTTTATTGGAAATAAAATACATTCCTTATTTTGATTAGAAAATTTATAGTTATAAATAAATATGTAATTTTAACTTTGTCTACGTTAATTACTCTTTCAACCTTTTTTTTCCACCTAATTAATGTTTCATCTTTATTGTTTCTCACTATTTGAATAATACTTTTTTATTTCTCTCCAAAATATTATATAAGTGATTTTAAAATTTCATGTAATATTTTTTTTAATAAAATAAGAGGTTTCATGTAATATTATTATATATTAGATAAAAATGTTTAATTTTTTTAAAAAATAATAATAGTTTAATAAAATAATTCTTTTAAACAATTACATCTTCACTCAAATAAACCATGCTTTACGTATAATTTAATTGGATAATTATTAAAAAGATATTGTTATAATGAATACAAAATTTGGAAGATCGATACACGACGTTAAAAAAATGGAAATTGACAAAACAAAAAAAAATTATCATACAAATCAATTGATGCATTATTACGGCAGTTTAGGAACAGAAATGATTAATGAAAATATATTTTTAAGTTGCAGTACAATTATTATTGAATTAATCAATATATCATAATCTACGTTAATATTTATTTTTTAATAATAATGCAATTTAAATTTCTTAATATATGATTAACGAGATATTAACTATAAAAATATCATGAAGAGAGAATATTGATTGGGTGATAAAAGAAGTCAAACTAATAATAAATGATAATGAAATAAAATTTCAAAACTACCCAAAATTATAAGTATTTTTTTATCTAAAAGGAATATGCTTTTGGTCCAAATAAAAATATGTAGCTTACTAACTTCCATATTTATATATAATGAACTACCTCTAATCACCACTTATCACCTCTTAATTAAAATTAAAAGCAAATTATTCCCGCTAAAAAATAAAGTTGGGAAAAACCTTCTCTGCTTTGTGAGCCTTCCAGCCTCGTTTGTTTGGTTTTGTGTAAAAGTAAAACCTATATTGATGTTTTAATTAAGTACATTTGTTCTATTTGAAGTAAATTCACCATTAATAACCAATAGGAAGTGATTTATTATGAGAATAAAAGGAGCAAATCTGGATTGTATAATCATAAATGAATTGTCATGATTGAAAGTTATTAATGATAATTAATAATCTTGTGATCATTTAAAAATATTACGTAATTTTATATTTTAATCTTGATCATTCATATAAGATCCAACGACATAAATTTAATCCTTTCACTTTCACAATAAACCAACCTTCACTTGAGTCATTCCCCCACACACACACACACACACACACACACACACACACACATATATATATATATATATATATATATATGTATGTATATAAAAGTAATTTTAATAAAGTTTAAATTAGCTTACTTAAGCTTAATAACAATATAATATCGGATAATATTGTTAAACCAATAGGTATGATTTTTCAATAAAAAGTATATTGTTTTAATAAAAAAATTCACTTTATATTATTTAGAGATTAATTCTAATGCACTCATAGTGTAGTATATCATCCAATCAAATGCCTTTGTTTGAAAGACTTTTATAGTAATGAGTGATGAGTCAAATACTTTTGCTAATATGATAATACATATTAAATATGTTTGTGTAATTTTTTATACACTAATAGGGTATAAAAATAAAATATTATTTCTTAACAAGTAATCTGAAGCCATAAACAATTATTTGCTAGAATTGTAATTTGGCATTGAGATGTAAGACATTACTAAAATTATTACCTTTATATTTACCTATAGCAATATTCTATATTGATAATAATTTCTTTAGCATTAATTACTTTATTTTTAGTTTAATATATTAATTTTATTCAATGACGTATTAATTGTCAACTTTGCAATTTTTCAAGTTTATAGATAAACTTATATTTTTCCAGAATTCACATGGTAAAATTATATTTTTAGAATTTATAATTAATTTGTTCATGGTAGATAATTAGTTTGTTGCATCACAGACAAACTCAAGATAGTTTTTAAGAGTTTATAGTGTTTTTGCTTTTAGAGATATTGTGCTAAATTACCTTTTTGTTTATCATAATGATTGAAATAAGAGATGATTATTAGTTTGTTGTATCGCCAAAATACTCAAGTTGATTTTTAAAATAATATAATATTTCAATTTGATTGTTTAAGTGTTTTTAAAAAGCTAACGCATTTCAAAAAGAGTTTAATTTTTCAGTATAAAATTTTTGGCTAAATAAAACTAAATATCCTTGAAGTTTAGAGTTATTACACTCTACCCCATTCTTTTACAAATATGACACTTCACCCCATTTCTATTATTAAACTCATTTGTTTTTTTTTATATTCATTAAACTCATCTTTTCCTTAATATATATAATAAAATTATAAAATAAACCTAAAATTTTATTATTTGATGAAATACTATAACTCTAGAATTTAAAAACATAATTTTAGCGTTTAAAAAATAAAATCATATTTTTAAATTTTTCTTTCAAAGTATATAAGACTACTTTAATAATAATATTGAGTAAAATTTATAATTAAATAAATATTGCATTTCATACAACAAGTTAATATTTAATATCAAAATTTTAGCTTATAACTATGTAATAGTTATGGTTGTCAATGTTTTGATTACCATTCTTGTTTTGATAAAATAAAAAATTTACTCTTCTAACAATGACTCTCAAAATTATTTTGCACTTTTGGTATAATTAAAATTTGTTTGTGCGATTTGTTTTTGAGAAAGCTATTAATTCTATAAGTTCTTTATTATATTTCTTATTTCAGGTTGAGAAATTGCTAACACAATTTTAACTTGTGAATATTGGAACCCTTAATATTGCAAATAAAATTTTCTAGAAATAATATTTTATTTGATATTAAAATATTAACTTATGGTGTAAAATAATATTTATTTAGTTATGAATTATACTCAATATTACTAAAGTAATATTATATACTTTGAAAGAAAAAGTTAAAAACATGATTTTATTTTTTGAACTTTGTTGTAATCACTAAACATCCTTGGAATAAAATTAAGTTCTTTTTTCAAAGCATATAAAGTTATCAAATATTAACTTATTGTATGAAATAATATTCATTCAATTATAAACCTTACTTAATATTATTGTTAAAGTAGTCTTATATACATTGAAAGAAAAAAGTTAAAAAACACCATTTTATTTTTTAAACTTTGAAATTGTTATGTTTTTAAAATTTAAAGCTGTAGTATTTTATCAAATAGTAAATTTTTAGATTTATTTTATATTTTTATTATATGTATTAAGGAAAAGATGAGCTTAATGAATTTAAAAAATGAATTTAATAATAAAAGTAGGATAGAGTGTTATATTAATTTGTTGAAAAATTGGGTGGAGTATAATAACTCTAAATCTCAAGAGTGTCCAGTGTTATTTATCCAAAAAAAATTTATATTTTCATTCAATTTTATTTTTCACTACTTCAAAGGTCATGCAAATAAAAGAATATGATTAGATGATAATAAAAAAATATTTATACATGTAGTACATACAAATTAAATCATTTTAAAAATGTTTTAGTTTTTACTATCAAAAACCAAAAGTCTCACATAAAATACAATTTTACAAATTTTCAATTCTTTTCAGCAAACTATTTAATGGTATTAAAAAAAGGTGAAATATTTCGATGTAAGAAATTTATTTTATTTTTATAAAAAAAAATAACGTATTTTGATACCGAAACAAAATACCATATGCATCGTTTTAAAGAAAAAAGGTTAAAATAATAATGAATAAAATAATGAAATATCAAATAAACAAAATAAGGAATGCAAAATAAATCCATGAAATCACACTGGTGCATCAACTAGTTGATGAACTAGTTCCATTTACTCATTAACTATCTTGTGTTCGTACCTTGTGTTTCTCTGAATTTTGAATATAGTGTATTGCCAAATTAATGTCTCCCATTGTGCGCACCCGACCCACTGATGAATCATATACTTGAAATAATTTTGGTGTGCTTACAGTTACATTTCCATCGGGAAAGGTTGTGACTTGTGTGCGGTCTTCAACACAATCAGCTGATGAGAGCATGAGCTCATAGTCATATGCTCCTCCACAAAAGCACTTGAGGCTAGGCACATTAAACAATTGCAATTTTTCTAACCGTGGAAGTGAGATCTGAACCTGTTGCTTGTCCCCTTTCTCTTCATCGCGTAATGGGATATTATAGCCATAATATCTTGAACAGACACATTCCAACTTCGGTAATACACAAAGATCCAATGCCTCTAATTTGGGAAATAAAATCTCGACCTTACTGCCTCCATCATCCATATTCTCATCTCCCATTGTAACTATCTCCTCCATTATCTCACAATCTCTAACAGTTAATTCTTTAAGCTGAACAAGGCTTCTAGCCATGGAATGAGAGAGCAAACTCTTCAAACTACGGCATTGTTCAATGAGAATTGATGTCAGCTTGTTAAAGCTATCGACCCTTAGTCTTGGCAAGTCTCTTGATTCCATGATTTCCATCTCATAATGTGCAGTTACATTTCCTTTCTTTGCATCCATTCCTCCTTCTGATGCAAAAACCTCTGCTAGTGAATCACACTGATATATCTCAGTTCGATCACATGTTGAAGCATGTGTATCTCAATGAAGGGAGCAAGGCTGACAAGCTTGGGACATTCCCTAACTTCCATTTTCTCGATCTTTCTGTCCTCTCCATCGCACAAGGGAATATCAGAGTTATCACCCCCCATACAAAAATATTCCAGTTCAGGCAAATTGTTAAGATCCAACTTCTTCAATTTGGGAAATATAGTCTCAACTTTAATGCCTCTGTCCCTATTCTCATATTCCTTTGTTACTATCCCTTGCATTATCTTGCAGTTTACGATCCTTAATACTTTGAGCTGCACAAGGCTTTTAGACATGGAATGGGACATCAAACTCTTTAAACTATGGCAACTTTCAATAATAATTGATTCTAGCTTGTTAAAGCTTACGAGCCTCGTAATATTGGGTCCCCAAATGTGCCTTAGTTGTGGTAACTCCTTCAATTCCATGCTTTGCAGCTCATAAGTGATCACATACCCTTCTTTCATCCACTCCTCCTTCAGATTCGAACACCTCGACTAGTGAATTACATTCTGCTACTATGAGTTCCCTCACATCTTGAAGCATGTGTGTCTCTTTGAATGGAACAATCATCAATAGCTCATGAAACTCTTTGATACCTATTTTGAGTTTTTGAAGTATAGTTAGCTTCTTTAATCCTTGTGATGCCACCTGCAAAATGGTCATTAGTCAGTCTCATCAAACTATTTTCCTTTATTTAAAAATTACTAATTTAGAGATAAACATTGAATTATTAAGAATATCTTAATTGTACAAATGTAGTTGAAATGCAATTGAATCATTAATGAATTCTCAAACTCAATGAAATTATGCACAAACATATCATTATATGATTATAAATATTATATGTAAAACAATGGGAGCAAATTAAGCTCTAAATATGAAATTGTAACAAAACATGAAATTATTAA
Source organism: Dalbergia oliveri (assembly GCA_030441495.1). Lineage (NCBI taxonomy): Eukaryota > Viridiplantae > Streptophyta > Magnoliopsida > Fabales > Fabaceae > Dalbergia > Dalbergia oliveri. The sequence goes on from JAMLFY010000008.1 coordinate 21,045,865, forward strand.
TTCATACATAGTTTGGGCATTTAAGATGACACTTACAAAGACTTTAAATCCTTTTATAGTAGCATCTAAGTCTTTCTTATGTGGTCCTATCTCCATTCAAAATCCTCGAATTTAGGTGTATTCAAAGAACCTCGTGAAAACAATTCCATATTGGAGCAACCTTTTATTTCCACCTTTTGCAATGATGGGAAATCAAAATCATGGCAACCTTGACTGAAGGCCTTGAGATTGGAAAGGTCTTGAAGAATAGATGCTGCAATTTAGGACATGTAATCTTATTTGCACTTGCTACTATTTCTTCTTGAGACACAATTTCTTCTACATTTTTGCAATCTTGTAAGTATAGCTCCTCAAGACACTCAAGACTTCTCAAGGATGACGGAGAGAACAAGATGTGGATTTTGTTGCAGCCTTCAATGAGCAGAGATCTTAAGTTTGGAAACAAGAACACATCTATAAGTGGGTCAAGTCTTATCTGTCTTTGATCTCCATCACATGCGCCCTACAACATTTAGATAATCATTTCTGTATACATATCATTCATCATGTGACTAAAATAAGAAAAATAATAATTGTTGAAGATTTCTTTAGCTCTAATTGATATATTGAATCTCCATGTAACCATAATTTTCCATAGAAAATGAAAGCACCAATTATTATAAAAATATCTAGTGAATTAATATATTTTTTTATATAACTTTTTATAAATTTAGAGTCTGTTTTATCAAGAAGTAAAAATTGGGGTTATATGAGTTAGCTTTTTACCCTCATTTATGCAACTTATAACCTCAATTTTATCCTCAAATCAAATGCATCCAACTAGTCAACTTTCAATCTATAGTTGTGAATGAAAAAAGAAATTAACTCACAAAAAATGAATAATAAAACTCACAAAAAAGAAAAAGAAATTAAAAATTATATCAGTGATAAATAATTTAGTTACCCACCATGTCATCATGTTCATCCAAGGATGTATTGGTTGCAAAATAGAAAAACCTCTCAAAATTTGGTAGGTTCTTCAAGTCAAGAGTCTGTAGTTCAGCAAAATAGTTCATCATCTCCGCTTTTTCTCTTTTAGCCATAATGAACTCTAACTTGTCACAACCTTCAATTTTAATGGTTTTGAGGTAGGAGGGATTGTAATTTTCCTTGAGCAAAAACAATAGATCCAGCCCATCACAATCTCTTACACAAATATCTTCTAGGATAGGTGCATGGTATATTCCTATACTACTCTTCGTTCTGAAAATGGAAGATATTTGTTCCTGTGATACAATTGTTGCCTGCAAATGGACAAGATTATTAATGACATCAAATCAACTTTCTAGTATTAATGAGAATAATTTAGTAAATTATCAATTATAGTAAATTGGAAATTAGAAGTACATTAAATTATTAATTTGATTCATTAATTGCTTCCTTTTTAAGTATGCATGTTCCTTAAAAATTAATTTTGCACCATGTATTTCTCATGCTGAATTTATTTGAAATTCAAATTAAAACAAAAGAGAGAAGTTGCATATACAACACGCTACATAAGAAAATGTATATAGTATAATGGTAAGAAATTGATACCTTATTACTTGTCTTGTTTGTGGTTGCTTGATGAGTAAATTTGGATAGCAATGGTGTGCATCCGAGGAGCTGATTGAAAGACCTTGATTGATGAGTGTTTGAATAAGATGTGACACCTATATTGTCTTGTATTGTCACAAGCATTTGATTTTGAGACAAAGATGTCTTTAGCACTGGACACTGATAAATGTCCAATTTTCCCAGGGATGGCCATTCTAGGTCACAACAGTCTGCACAGATGCTCTCAAGCTTTGGCAGTTCAAAAAGTGACAAAGAATGTAATCTTTTGAAAATTATAGTTTTCACATTCTCTTTGCCATTATATTCCTCCTCTTTGCAATCTTTGCTCCCACCCACTAGATTTGTCATTAGTTGGCACGATCGTATTTCTAATTTCTCAATCTCTATGGTTATTTTACCAATCTCATAATTAAATATATGAGTTAAAGAGTCACAACCTGAGATTGTTAGAGCTCTCAAATTTTGAAATTCTTGCAAGTCAAATACCATCTTCAAAGAATTGCATTCCTGAAGCAATATTGTCTCTAATCGTGGAAACTGCTGCATTAAAAAAATTATAAATATGTAAAGATGTTACACATTCATTAAACCTACAGTTAGCTCTAATAAAATGTAAACCAAATATTTATTATCTATTAGCAAGTTAAAGCCAAAGTACCACTTAAAGGGGAACAAAATCTTGCAAAATTATTCAAAATATTGATAGTTTAAATAAAAATGAGTTTTGTCATACTTGCAAGGCCTTCTCGGTTCATGATGGGTGATGACTATGTCAAAGGGGACTGAGTTGGCTTTTTTTTGGGTGCAAATTATGTGTTGTCTACTACTTTCGATTTCATTGGTGTTGGATGCTACGCATGAAATGTGCAATGATAGTATATGCTTGGGTTTCTGATAAGGGTTTTTGTTGTGGTCGCATCAGTTTGTATTATGATGTAATTGGGTGGCAAAATATTTATAGGGATGCTAGTTTGTGTGTAGGTGGTTATTTATTTTCCTTGTACTGTTTGTGCTCCACTATCCTTGTATAAAATATAAAAAAAAAAAAACATAAACATGTGCATGCAGAATCTTATATTACGTTGAAAACCTTTTTCTAACAATTGAAAACAATCAGGCTCAACACTCTCCATACAAGGAGAGGAGCAAGGAAAGTACACAAAAGATATGGACAAAACAACATCTAAAGGAACCTAAACTATTAAAAATAAGAAACATAATGACTTCCATCTGCAATACACCAGATGAACCAGTATAAAAAAACAACAATTTTGCCTTGACAAATTGTTCACGACTAACATCAAACAAACAACTAATAGTGACTAAAGTTCTAAATTATATTAGTTTGTTCCCTTGGATCCCTTAAATTTCATATTTAAAAGCGCAAAAAAGAAGAATGTTTTGGTAATAATAAAAAGTATATTATATAAAACAAAATAAGATTATGCGACAATATCTGTTACAGAGAAATCTCAAATTTAAATAGATGTATACACAAACAAATGATAAGTTGATAAATAGTAATCAATTCAATATATTAATTTAGCAATTCACAATTTTTTTAAAAAAAAGTTTGAACAGTAAGATTGTCTAAAAATAATTATAACAAAAAAAAAATCAACTTACATAAGGCATTGAATGATGAGACTTATTCAAACCATTGGCTTTAGTGAAGCATTTCAACTCTGGGAGCTCCCTTAACTCTAACTTCGTCAAATTTGAGCAATCAATCATTGATTTATGGACTTTACTGTCATCTATGAGGTACTCAAGATTGGAACATTCGCTGATCTTTAGATCTTTCAAATGTGAAAGTCCAGCACCTTGTTCTAACTCGCAAACAATATTTTTCAAATTTTTCACTCTCTCAATTATGAGAATTTCACAATCCTTGACCAAATGCTTGAGTGTCATCCTGCACTTAACAGAGTTGTAATCAATAGCTCTTAAGTGTAATATATTTGACTCCATGTATCCGTGCTCTTCATAATAAGTATGAGATGCCACAAAGACCCAAAACCTTGACATGTTTTCGAAGACCAAATCCTTGAGGAATGGCTCAACCTTCCTTACTTTAATCTCAATAACCTTCAACTGGTGAGAGGATATAGTTTTTAACTCAGTGAGAAAGTCATTATTTTGCATCCAAGGGAAATTGTGCATCCAAAGATAAAGTTCTTCTAATTGAGATAGCCTTGCCAAGACATTAGAAGAAAATTTGTAAAGCCCATCACATCTAGTCAGGTCCAATAATCTCAGGGTCCCTAACTCCCCAATTTCATTTGGTACTTCTGTGATGTCTGAGTAAGCAAAACTTAGAATTTCTAGTGTCTGAAGTTCTTTACCAATAATGGATGCATCTGCAACCTGACAATGTTCTAAGCGCAATGTTCGAAGGTATTTTGAGGGTGAAAATAGACGTGAGGCATTTGGAATGCAAGAGTTTTGCAAACATAAAGCCTGAAGCTTACTCATGCCTTGAAAGAAATTTGTTGGGGTGGATTTTCCCTCTTTGGATTCCACTCTTAAAAGCGCCAGCTTTGGATACTCTTCAACATCGGGGCACTCCTTCAATTCATCAATCAAAATCGAAACTGCATTACTAGAATTCCACTTGCTTTTTTCAGCATTACACTGTATCTCAAAATCATTTTTTCCCTTGGATGCAATTGAGGTGATAACATCACGAACAACATCATGCATCTTGATGCACTCTACCTTGTGGCTATCCAACAACAAGTAACATGCCTTTAGATCATTAATCAAGGTATGTGTCTCATTCCTTGCATTCCACACTGCATCTTGGCCTTGGAGCAATCCTAGACCCCATCCTTCCCTCATTATAGCTTCAATTGGAATATCAGCATCTTCCGGAAATAAGCAACAAAGACAAAGGAAATGCTTGGCTTTTTCATTTCCCAAAAGGTCGTAACTCAGCTCGATGCATTTCTCCACGTCTGAATAAGACCCTGCTGACTTTCTTAATTGATAAAGTGCATTCTCCCAAACGTATTTTTGCTTCTTTCCCAGTAATGCTTTTGCAACAGTAACAATGGCAATGGGCAAGCCCCCACATTCATTAGCAATATCCTTTGCTATGGGGCAGATGTCAGAATTGTTCACAATATCACCACCTGTTATCTCCCGAAACAAAATCCACGAGTCTTCCCTGGATAGGGTGTTAACAACAAAAGTTTTTTACTCCCCATCCTGGAGCATGTTCCTTCATTTCTTGATGTGAATATAATTTTGCAGACCTTGTGATCCCCATTGGATGGAAGTCCAATGGACTCGAATTTTAGCTCCTCCCATACATCATCAAGCACAATCAAGACTCCACCATTACTTCTTTTTATCCTATCCAAGAGTTGTTGCGCTCTTAATTGCTCAGAATCCAAACTGCTAAATGTTAATGTTAAGCCAAGCCTGCCAGCGATCTCAAGTTGGATCTTGCGATAGTCCGGAGTTTGAGACACTGCCACCATTGCAATGTGTTGAAACAGCTTCTCTGCTTCCACGATTTTGATCACTTCTCTGACCAGAGTGGTTTTTCCCACTCCCCCATCCCACAAATGCTGATCCTGTCACACCCTTCATCCTTGAGCATCTTTATGACACCCCTTATAATCTCGTTTCTAGACTCGAAGCTTTTGATGCCTTTTGATGAGAAGAACTCTCCATATTTCAGTGGAGGTGCAGGGGTGGATATGGTCCCAAATGTTTGCTCCTTTAGTTGCAGTTGCAGCAGCTTGGCCGTGTTCTTCTTGGCGCTCCTGCTCAATGAATAGCGAGTTTTCAAATTGGGACACCATCCACCAAGGCACTTCTTGTTGGCCTCATCCTCATTGAAACTTCGTAACACAGCTTCAATCTGTTCAACCTCAATGAGCCACTCTCTCACAACTGGAACAATGTCACGTCCATTGTTCTTGTCAACGTCCACCCTTTGTTGCAGTCCTTGTTTCATCGCTTTCAACGCTTCAAGCGCACTCTTCATGTTGCTGATGTTGTCCTCATAGGAAATCAAATAGCCACATTGTGCACCAATTGGCTTAGCCAGCATTTCTCCAATTGTCTTTACAAGTTCTACTGTGCTTGCAACGATTTCCATCTTCCCCTTCTCTTGTATGTGGTCACACTGTACAAGTCCAATAGTAAAACATGGAGAGAGCAATTAAAGAATGAATTATTAATTAGCTTGTATTAATTAAAACGAAATTTGTGACCCCTCCCCGCCCACTAATTCCCGTGTTCAATTAATAAAGAATACGAGAAATTTAGAACCATTTTCTATTGATTAATAATAAACTGTACCCGTGCAACGTAAGAATAATATTTAAATTTATATAAATTTATTTGACATTCTATTTTATAAAATAATGAATTATTATTTTTGATAATTTTTTCAAATATATATTGGTTAATTAATGCAGAATAAAAAATGAGTAAATTGGACATTTTTCTTTTAATAGACATTTTTACATAATCATCTCCTCTACTTTCAAAATGTATACATCGAATATATTTTAAGATATTTTTAGTTAATGAATTGATTTTTTTTTTCAAAATCAGAGGTAATTTATATAGAAAATTCATCAACTACGTATTAAAAAAATTCTAAAACTAAAGATTCACTTACTAAATCACTTTTACAATTATAGATCATAATTTTAAAATAAAATTAGTGAAAAAAATATAGAAACATAAAATTTAAATTTCAATAAAATATAATTTTATAGTATTTATAGGAAATTTAACAATCAAAGTAAAAAACTACATTCAAAATTATTCTATTTTTGCCTTTATCTCTTTTTAGTTAGCCTCTTAATAGTGATTTTCTTTTTGGAGTATTGTAAGATTAAAAAGTAATTAATACTTTTTAGTTATCTCTTTTATGTTTTTATTCATATATGTTTTCATATATATATATATATATATATATATATATATATATATATATATATATATATATATATATATATATATATATATTATTTATTTATTTATTTATTTATTTGGTACAATGATATACCAAATTGTATTTGGAATTTTTTGTATTTGAATTCTTGGTATTAAATAAATTCATATTTTCCATAAAAGAAAGATATTTGTGGATATATATTTTGCTTAAATTAAAATCTAAGTAAATTAGAAGGAATAATGAAGAAATATTTTTAAATATATTTTTTAAAAAAACGAACAAATCATGAAAATACACTCCATAAGAAATTTTTTTAAAAAATTTGATATCATTAATTAGATAAATTAATCTAAAACGAATTGAAAATAGAGTTTAGTTTTGATGCACCGTTATATTGTCATTCAATCACACAATTTTTTACTTACATAACTTTTTAAGTAGGAAATGCGAGGGTCAACTATTATAGCTAATATGACAATACATTAATAGATGGCTATGCAAAAATCTTCTACACTATCAATATATAAAAATTAAGTCCTTGAAAATAATCAAATAGTCATTAAAATGAGTTTAAGATAAATATGATGTTAAAAATATTCGTTGTACACATTAGATTGATAAATAGATTAAAATGGGCATCAGAATAAGGCAAACCAATTATAGATATTCCGGTGATACAATTATAGATATATAACTAATTGAATTGTTGTAGAGTTATCTACTAAGTGAAGATACATTGTTATATTTATCATAAAAAGATATTGGTAAATTAATATCAAATTATAAGATTATATTTGAAAAAAGCACATTTAACGTAATAATATTAACAAATTGTATGAACAAAATGCAAAATTAAAAAATATATGTGATTTATCCTGTAATAAAATACTTGTAATCATAAAAGACATAAAAATTTTAAAAATCCAATAAAGAAAAAAGATAAGATATAATACTATTAACATAATTATAAAGTGTTTGTATATATATATTTGTAACATGTGAAATTTTCAAAATTATATTCAACAAAAGAGAGAAAAAAAGAACAGAAATAACTCCAATAAGAGTAACTTATTGGAAATTAATATATAAATATTAAATATATAAGAGATCATCTAATATTATAGAAAAGTAAAATCTTCTAAGCACTAAACATAGTAGTAAATGAAGTCAAACAATCTTAATATCCAAAAAAAAAAAAAGCGACAACTATGCGAGAAAAGAAATCTGATTCAATTGCAATTAAAACTCATTACTGCTAGGAATTAATTACAGGTTATATGGTAACAACCAAGCCTAATAAATTTTTTTTGAAAGAAAGTGAGGGTTGAGACTTTTAAAATTCAGAAAATGAAAAGATTGACTTTTGAGACTTTTAGTAGTATTACTTTTAAATACAGATATATAATATATTAAATATGTAAGAGGTCATCTAATATATAGAAAAGTAAAATCTTCTAAGCACTATACATAGTAGTAAATGAAGTCAAACAATCTTAATATGCAAAAAAAAAAAAGACAACTATGCAATAAAAACATCTGATTCAATTGCAATTAAAACTCATTATTGATAGGAATTAATTACAGGTTATATGTAGAGCTAACATCCAAGCCTAATAAAGTTTTTGAAAGAAAGTGAGAGTTGAGACTTTTAAAATTCAGAAGATGAAAAGATTGACTTTTGAGATTTTTTAGTAGTATTACTTTTAAATACAATGATGATGATGATATGTGCATAGGCAAAAAAAATCTCTTGCGTTATGATACCACTATATATAGTATATATGATATATGATATGTGAGTTTATTTTATTTATGTTATGAATCTATTAAAAGTCTCATTCAGAATCAAAGTTGAAATCTTTTTTTTTTTTTATAGCCATACATGTTTTTGTTTAAACTTGAAATTTAATTTTCCTCGACCAATAAGTAATAAAATGAAATTGAAATATGAATATATGTTAGACAAAATTTACTATTCGGTATAAAATGGTTAGGTTTCGAAATGAATTGACTAAAAATCTTATATTGACACTTCAGATGAAATTTTGATCAAACAAACTGAAAAGAAAAAACAATCGAATTTTTCTAAAGATTAAAAGATATATCTCATTAAATAATTTGTTAGTTGATACATAGTTTCATCATATTTTCAGTTAGGTCTTTATTATTTAAAAATTTATAATCAAGTCCCTATCCTTAGTCAAATTTTGTAATAAGATCTTTATGGTGAATAAAATTCTATAATCAAGTCTCTTAATCTAATATCCGTTAAAAAAATGTGAAATTAATTAGCTAGAATTTTCCTTGATTTCATCTATTGTTAGCTCCATATAGGTTGGCTTGAATCCCTTATTAGATTAAAAAGCCAATAATGCCATTAAACTATCACCAAAACTTATCACAGTAAACATTTACCCTTTTGTTATTATTGAACAAGAAATGAATTCAATTAAATCTTCAAAAACTATCAATATGCAATTGTTGCCCGCTCTTTTCTTATGTTTACATCACATTAGAACAAATCAAGGAATAATTTGTTTAATCTCATATTTTTGCAATGGTAGAGTTCAAAAACTTGATTGCAAATTTTTATTCATTACATAAAACTAATTAAAAATTTTTATTCAATATAAGAACCTAATTATATATAAATTTTTAAACTATATACATACCTAAATGAAAATTGGTGAAATTATAGAGATCTCAAATTAATTAAACCTAAAAAATGAGGCCTACCATTATGAAAGGAAACAACCTTGAAACTCAAAATGCCAACAATACCTTAATTTACCAAAACAGAAGATAATGCAAGTAGACTTTCTTAATTCTATATATTGAAGCTATTTGTAATTAAATTTAAATCAATAGAAAGGATTTGCTTGTAAGACAGTAATAAATCTGTGGACGAAAAGTATCATAAAATAGAGATATTAGCCTCTAAATAATAATAAAAAAGAGGCGATAATCTATAATATAAAAGTTCTCCTACAACAACGCCATGCATGTGGCATTTTTTTTTTAATTTTAACTTTTTTAATTCTTTTAAATCACAAATATTTTTTTATTCTTCATTCCTTCTGCTTATGTTTTTCCACTTTAACTATAATGTAATAGGGAGTGACTATTGCCACTCCATTTTAGCTAGTGTCACTTCCTAATAAATAATATTTTGTTCAATTGTCCAAAAATACCCATGTTTCTTTTTTATAAACTACTTGATCAATTATATCATTTATATTCTATACACATTTTTTATTAATATATTTTCTTGAAATATTTTACTTATGTAATATTTTATTTTATAAAAATATTTTTTATTTAATTTTCTTATGAAACATATTATATAAATACAAAAAATACAATGATATAATAAATTGATTCTCTTAATCTTAATAATAGTTTTTAAATTGGATTAAGTTTTTCGCTTGTACTTTCGATAAAATTTTTCAAACATAATAATAATTTTGTCCTTTTTATTTTAATATTCTATAAATATGACTGAAAATAAAATTAAGTTAAGAAAATAAAACATAATAAATGTTTATGAAATGAAAAACTTATCACTAATAATTTTAAATTATATGTAATATTTATGGTCAACACAAAAAAAATTGCACTATCATCTAATGTTATTTTGTCATTTTATTTAATTAATTTAATATCTCATATATAGTTAAAACACCTTAAATCTTGTGAAAATATATCATCAAATGTTTGTATATAATTTAACATTGTATATATAATTATGAAGTAAATAGCTAGCATAACATATTACCCTTAATTTTTATGAAAAATAACAAAAGTAAAAGTCATAATAAAATTTCAAAGATTAACATGTCAAATGTTAATATAATATGTTTATTTAATAATATATTTAATTACATAAAAAGAATATGAAAATTATTTTGACTATAATAAATTTTTCTGAAAAAAATTCCTCCCTTAATTATTTTTCATTTTTTAAATTTTTTTTAAAATTACTATTGGTATTTTATAGAAAATATGATAAAAAAATTTTAAAAACTAAATTAATTATTATTAACAAAATTTAATACATTTATCATGAATTTTTTCAAAATAAAAAATATTAAAACACAAACCACAATATATTAGTAGTAATGAGTTTAAATAATATTTAAATAATAATAAATTGTTAGTTTAAGTATAAATGAGAATGAAGGGTATTTTTGAATAATCAAATAAATTTACATTAAATAGGGAGTGACATTAGCTAAAAATGAATGACAATAGCTGCTCATCATTTTCAATTGATTGATTTCTATATATTAAATTAAATCAGACAAAAGCAATATCTATAACTTGACTTTATTAATTCCAAATTATAACTTGTCTTTTATTAATTCCATATTCTATATAGAAGTAATTTTATGACTTTTCATTCCCTGAATAAATAATCAAATTTTTTTTTTATCATTTAGCATTTTATTTGCATCAAATGTATCTGCACAATCAATTTTAGACTTTATCCATCCATTGAAAATCATTTTTCTTTTACAGAAAAAAAATTAAATTCACGTCTTCCTAAAATATTTTTTGGGTACAAATTCAAGTTTTTTTTCTCTACAAAATCAAACATATTTTCAATTGACTGATTTCTATATATCTAATTAAACTATTCAAACACAGTGTCTCCAATTTTGCTTGATTAATTTTAAAACTCTTGAGACAAATAATAATTATACGCAATTGTTGAATAATCATAATATATAAATAAATATCATAATTGATTTATACATAGCACACGTTGCACGTGAAAAAAATTATACTAGAAGTCTTTAAGAATAAATTTAACATTAAGATTAAAATATGTAAATTGTTTTATGCTACAAATAAAGAGTAAAAATTATGAAAAAAAAATCGTATCTCAAAAGAAATCACATAACATGTCAAATCAAATCAGAATTTTCATTTAAATTATCGACATAAAGTTCCTTTAATGGAAAAGATAATTTATTCTACCACTAGAATGTACATCAAGAACGGAAGTCAGAATTAAATAACATTTTAAATAAAGATAAGTCAAATAATTATAAATTTTTAATATATCTTTTTTTACTTTATAATAACGTAATCATGTTTATATTAAATTGTTATGTTCTAAATTAAAATGTGAACATATTCTTTTATTAAAATAAACAATTTCAATACATGCATTATTTACGAGATAAAATAACTAATTTATTTTTCATATTGTTCATGAGACTAACCGATTTGTGTGCAATCTCTTTGGAGGCTCGATCTGGCCAAGGTAAACAAGTGAATGTTGCTGCCCTGCTCATTGTAATAAAAGAATCATAAAAGGAAAATTAGAATTTGCTTGTGGTTGCAGTTAGTGGGTTTGATACTTTTCTTCCTACCGAAGTAGAAAAAGATTAATTGTATTTCTGTCGTTATGTGCCAAACACATAATACTAATATATTGGTGAATTAAAATAAAAAAAATTATTATATTTTTTTAATACTTCAGAAATTATATTCATAGTAATAGGATTTGAACATAGGATCTCATGTATACTATCCAAGAAATTATTATATTTTAATTGATGAAATGAGAAAATCACAATATTTTATATATGAAAATTTATTTATAAAGATGTACATAAAACAAATTATAATTAAAAATATTTTAATTAAATTATTATATCTGATAGTTTTTAAATAATTACTCCTATGAAATATCAAGTACACATCAAAAGCGATGTCACCCTTGCCCTTTTTTTATCCAGAGCAGAACCAATATGAAATGATTAATGATTTTAGAAAAGGAAGTTACATTTTTTCAAATTATGTTGGTATATACATCCACAAACACTTAAACTCAGCATCCTTTCATAATATTTTACTCTCAAAATAATCATATGCTAATAAGAATTAAATGTTTATGTATATAAACTAATTTTAGAGTTTTATTTTGGTCGAAATTTTTTTTACAGTAAGCTAATACAATTTTAATAAAGAAGTAAATCATGCAAAAAACTTTACCCAAAAAAATCATGCAAAGTAACTAATCACTATAATAATTATTGTTGATTGAAATTACAAACTAGTGTATACTCCCTTTATTTTAAAATAAATATCGTTTAGTTATCGTTCAAGAATTAAGGAAATCATTTAATAGTCTTGCTCCTTTAAAAAAAAAATTACTCAAGAATATAAAATTAATTTTTTGAAAAAAATTATGATTGGTTAAAAGAGATATGAAAAAAGAGAAAAGAATTATCAAGTTTAATGCATATGTGGATAAAATATATATGAATTAGTAAATATTTTATTGAAATTATAAAGTCATAATTATTTTGAAAAAAATAAATTGTATAAACACATTTAATTCGAAATAGAGTAATTAATTATTCAAGGCTGTCACTTCCAAAAAGAAATTATCTAAGGGTGAGTAGTTTTTTTTTTTGACGGAAAAAAGTTATTCTTTTTAAGGTTAAATATGTTTTTAGTTTTCATAAAAATGAATCATTTTTTATTTTAATTCCTCTAAAAATTTTGTTTTGAATTTGATCCATCTTTTTTCCTTCATTATGCCTTTTATTCTTTCATATAAATATCGATGCTAAATAATAATATTTATAAGGATCAACAAAGATTCTTAAAATATTTATAAAAATAAATTTTCAATATTCGTAATTGAATGCATGTTTAAAGATATTTAGTAAGACCAAAATTTAGAAAATAAGAACTAAAAATAAAGAAATTGAAAAAAAATATTAAAACTAAAGCAACAATTTTGGAGACATCAAAATTAAAATAATCTATATTTATAGAGATTAAAAATACACTTAATTTTTTTTAGTATAATAACTCATTATAGATACTTGAATAAGGGAAAGACAAACTAACAAAAGTGCATTACCTTGTTCAGAGGAAGCTGCTTTGGTGATCCGATCACTCTCACCGCAGTCCAAAGGCAAACACGATGTGAGCTGAATCTGATTAGTGTGTGGTATATATAGAATATATTACAGCGCAACAATTTTGAAGGAAATGGAACGCCAAGAGCATCCAAGATTGAGATGAATAACTTTAACAAGCGGGTAAGTAACATTTGTTAGGGGTGTGATGAAATATATAGGGGCCCCTACCCCAGATTATATTCCAATTCTGGAACAAGAAGCAAGGAATAGGCAAGGAAAAGCATTTGTGCTTAGCAAGTGCTTATTAATTAAGATATCATTGTTCTCCATGATTGAGTGTGCCTTAACTTTTGGGATCACTTCCATTCCATGACTATTCTATTCCTTCTTTACGTAACAAAAAGGAGATGGCAACCTCGAAATATGTGCTCTCCATGTCTCTGTTACATGTACTTGCGTGTAGAAAGTTAAAAGTACATTTGTCCAACAAAACTATTTAACTATTAGAAATACACTTTGACACATAACATAACACATGCTGCATAGAAACCACAAAACTGGAGAAATATTTTGTATAAATCTTTTATGTCAATTTTAATATGCATATATACATATATATTGACAAGGATATATTATTAATATTAAACTTTTGGTTTAAATACCAATTTGATCTTTGTAGTCAGATCAATTTGATTTGATTTCCATCATCAAATTTTAGTTTTGGTCAGTATAATATTTTCCTTTTGGTATAAGTCCCAATAATTTTCTATCACTTGAATTTGGATCCATAAGACTAAAACTAAAATAAATAATATCATAGGAACCAATTCTTTATGAAAAATAGATCAAGTATCCTTTATTAAAAGAAATAACTATAAGGAGTAAAATATGCAAAGGTACAAACTATAGCGACTAATAATTAATTTTAAGGGCCACAAACATAATCTATGACACTATAAGGATTAAAAACCAAACAAAAAATTATAGGGACTAAAATTAAAGTCAATAGAAAATGTACGAAAATACTTATTTATTAAACCAAGACCTTTTTATGCAATTTTTTGATTGAAATCAGGGTATTCACTGCCAGGAAAAGTGACTAATCTCCTCACCATAATGAACTCTCCTGAAAAGCCAAACAACTTGTCATGAAATGTACTACATTTCTATACGTGAAAATTGAATCTCCAACCATATGATTAAGGAACAATGTAAGCTATCATCACACCACACCTCGTGGTTAGACCCTTTTATGCAATTACTTAACCTTTATAATCACACTATTAAAAGTATTTGTTTTTTGTATACAATAACCAGCTCAAGTCACATAGAAGATGAAATAATAAAATTTGGCAACGTAAAGCGTTCTATAAATATGTGTTATAAAATCGGGAATGCTAACAATTTAAATTCCAACATCCAAATAGCCTTGTGCGTTTTGATGGAGCAATTATAGGGAGAAATATAATTTTTGGAAGGATTTAAAATTTATCATGATAAAATATCTTATTTAGATATTTACTTAAAAGAAATTATAAAATTCAAGAAATTTTAAATAATGATTTTATTTGCCTAAAGTAGAAAATTTTAATTTCCACCTATAGAGAGAATTTTGAAAATTCCTATACATACAAGTATATGTTTTTCTCATTTTACTAAGTCTCACTTTTATTATATTCCATTATAATTTTTTATATTTATGAGATTTTTGTTTAATGTTATTTTTAATCCATTTTGTAGCATTTTAAATTTTTAATATTTAGTTTATATTACATTATGTTATATTTATGTATCATTCCATTTTATTTATATAACAATTAAAATTTATAATCCAAATTTAAAATATTTTATGAATGAAATTTAAGGTAATTTATGAAATATAAACTCATTATAATTGATTTTAGATCAGTTGAATTTTGATTCTTAATTAAAAAAAACTTATATTTTAAAAATATATATTATATTTTTCAAATAAAATACGTTAAAATCAAAGTAATGTAATTACCTCACTTAAACAAAGTATTTTACAAATAAAGGAAATGTAATTATCTATCCAAATAAAAAAAATTTAAAATTAAAGGGAATTTAATTGAAGCATTTTAATTTCCTAGCATTTTAAATTCCTTTGTATTTTAAAAATACTCCATCCAAACGCATACTTAGATAATTTTTTTTACGTCGAAGAGAGTTTTATTCATAGATAAGTCCAATGGCACTTATAAATCAAAAAGGATATTTTAAAACTTAAATTCAATGTAAAACAAATACATTTCACATTATGAACAAACTAACAATCTATAACTCAGGACCTTACTTAAAGAATATCGATATCAAAGCATCTTTTATAGCGGTGACCAACATGAAAAGTGTTGCAACTTGAATGTATTGTGCGTCCTTCCAAGATAAATCTAAGCATCTTTATATCTATAAGATCATTAAAAAAAACACTCATAAAGGTGACAAAGAAGACAATCACAAAGGGGACAAAATGAAGGGAAAAAAACATAGCTAAGAAATGAAAAGAACGAAAAAAAAGATAGGGCTACTACCATAAAAAAAGATGATAATCCCCTCAATAATATTTAGCAAGAGAAGACAAGAGAAAAAAAAAGGAAAGAAAAGAAAGATTTGATTAAAGTTAGCATTAGATGAATCGATTATGATACAATGGTGTATATAAAGTGAGAAAATTAACTAACTAAGAGAGCTAGATGGGTAAATCTTAATAATTTATTCTTATATGAATAATCAGATTAAAATATAAAATCATATCACTATATCAAGTGATCATGATGTCATCAAATATTAGTCAATCTGCACCATCAATCTCTGTATGATTCTCTCACAAAAGTAGCACTATAGATTTGTATAAATGTGTAGCAACATCTATCCTCTCCCTCTCTCGGTCCCTCTCCCCACATGATTTCACTTGTTTTAGCAGTCTGGAAAGTAACACCCACCTCTATTTGATTTTCATTTCCCTTGTATTACATTTGTAAATAGAATTCGGCAGTGGAAATTTAAAATGAGTTTCACCCTTAGAATGAGTTTAGTTATGGAATAAAAATAAGAGTAAAAATTTTCTAAATGAATTTAATATGAAATTTTACACATAAAATGCATTTAATAAGTTTTAACTCGCAACCAAATACACCTTTTTATTATAGTGTGAACTTGGCCAAGATTAAATTTATGTATAATT
The DNA here is from genome assembly GCA_030441495.1 of Dalbergia oliveri. NCBI lineage: Eukaryota > Viridiplantae > Streptophyta > Magnoliopsida > Fabales > Fabaceae > Dalbergia > Dalbergia oliveri. The sequence goes on from JAMLFY010000008.1 coordinate 21,062,468, forward strand.
TTACACATAACACTTAATCATAGAAAATTTATCGTAATTTTCATCCCTAACCAATCATATCCTTATCCCATATGGATAACAGCCCCATCAAAAATGGTATACCAAAAATTAAAAGGATAAAAACATCCTCCACCACCTGAGGTGATTTAAGATTTGAAGCACATCCACGGGAAGGGGGAACAAACAAGCAAGTTTCAAAATATGGAAGAAAAAGCCCCACTAAATCACTAGAAAACAACGCTTTACATGGTATGACATATATGCCCTATGAAGTGTGTACCATTCATTCAAAACGGTTTCGAACCAAGCAACTGGATGAACACACCAGGGCATTCTAGAACACCTATTATCTTTACAAACGAATGATGTTTATCAATACAACTTACTTTGATAAGAAACTCCTCAAAACAAAAATGGAAAGGAAAGAAAACTGTTAAAAGTGTGTTTTGGCTCCTCAAAAGGTAGGAATGACAATTCTTCATATACCCAAAGATGCCACCAATCCAGTCTCAAGATTTACAGAAGATAGAGCAGCGCCACGGATACCAACAAGAACAATCGTGACGTGCTCATTTCATGAAGCAAACTCCCCAAACCAATCTTTCAAGTAATATAAACTTATGAGCATCAGAGACTAAACCATTGACTTCCATTCCATCTTTTTATTCCCCACCCAAAAGTCAAAGCACTGCAATGAGAAAGATCTAGAGTATTCATTTCTGGAAATTTGACTCAGTTCAGAAGCCTAGCCTGCGGCATCAATTTCCTTTCCATGATCTTCTTCATGAATATTTCGCCTCAACCTTCTCAGCCATATGTCATAGTCCATGGGATATGGCGTGCCACATAGGCTGTCAACATAGTCAGCAAAAGCTTTCAGCACGGTGGAGATATCACCAAGCTTCTGCTGTATTAACCTCCTTGACCAAGATGTCTCTCTCCACTGTAGTGCTCCCTCTACTGAATCTAGATCTGGAAACACCCCACCACAAGAATAATAAAGCATATAAACTAGGCTTTCTGCATCAGAAGCAGAGCATAGCTTTCCTTCCTGAAGAGCGTAAGTAGACGAGAAATGAAGATTCATTGCAGGACGATCCCTATCTTCAAGAATAGCATGGCCCCACCCAATTAGAACAAAATAAGGATGCCTCACACCGGACTTTACACAGATGACATTCTCTGGCCTGATGTCTCCGTGCCGAATTCCGGCAGAGGCAGCAGTTGAAAGTGCTGACAAGCAATCATGGCAGCATCTGATAGCCTCATCTGAACCAAATTGGCCTGTGTGTACCATTTCAGCTACCGTTTCACCAACTGGACTGGTCACAAGAATAGGGGTCCCACACCAAGGGTGGTCACAATTTCCACCTGAACTAGGCCTCTGACACTGACCAGGGTGTATGATCCTGCCAGAGGCACTCAGTTGAGGTAGATATTTGCTTGAAAGACCTTTCTGCTTCATTATTGTTAGTACTTTGGTCTGCCTCTGAACCTGATACCATAAATTCATATCCTCCCACGCTGGCTCCAGCTGGGAGGGATGAGAGCCCACATATAGAAACAGATTTTTTCCTGGCTCTTCAACATGAGATGCAATGTAGTATGTCAATTCACCAGTACTGATTACCTCTTTTATCTGGTAACCCTTTTGCCAATCCGAATCCTCTAGCCATAGCATAGATCCAGCTTCTAATTTCATTGACTCTTTGGACTCAACTTTGACAGAATCATCCTGAACTTCAACAATTTCAGGGGAAACACTACGTTGCTGGTATCGAAATAGGCCATTTCCGTTTACCCTCGTATCTCCTAACTGCCTCTCAACTCTTCTGGTTTGGAGACGTGAACTATGATCAGCGGCTAAATCCTCAACAGAGTGCTTGGGCATTCCAGCATATTGCATAATACAGTGGAAGGTTGCATATAGTACCTGTAGAGCACCTATATCGCCCCAGTTGGCATTTCCAAGTTTGTTCCAGATCCTATCAATTGGAGAAACAGAAATTCTAGAATGATTTTTTACCCACTCAGCAGCACATTCATAAACATTATTCACATCAAAATTGAGCATATTTACATCTCCTTCAACCTTTACAACTCCCCCATATTGAGAATCAACTAGGAGGACAAAGACTGTGCTAGGATCCGGAAAGAAACTTAATCTACTCAAACTCCTCGCCAATAGCATTCTAAGAGCATGAAATAAAGCATCTCCTAGAACTGATGCTGAAGGCTGGCGGTCTCTGCCAACAGTGAGATCTCTGATATCAGACCTTAGAAGTGCCAATTCAAGGACATGATCCCATTTTCCATGAGGATGTCTAGGATTATTGAGCAATATACCAGTGGCACAAAGACCTCCAAGCCTCCCACTAGCAATAGCCTTTTCAGCCTGATAAAACTTCAAGTTAGTATTATACAGACAAGCTACAGAAAAAGGTATGGGCTCATCCTGACTCCAAAATGCCTCCCACAAGCCCTTTATACTTGCATGTAGAAAATCTTCAATAGCAAGATAAGCTGTTGCTTCAACCGCATCAGATGTAGAAGCATGAACGGCATTGGGCATGCGTATCAACTGCTGAAATGAAATCCCTTCCAATGCATAATCAAATTTTTGAAGTTCAATTAACTCAAATGGAACATCGAATGCTTGCTGTTTCAGTGCACATTTTTCTGTTAGAGATTCAAACCAATCTTCTAGTTCTGCAGTCAAGCTATCACTTTCAACAAATTTGTTGAAGAACTCCTTCTGACTCCGAGGCCTACTACCAGATGATACACTCGACCTCTTTGTCCCAGACCCTACTGATTCCAGGTCTGGGGATCTACCTGAAAACAATTATCCAAGTTTGTTAAGATCACTAAAATAGTTCTTTTCATTTTCTCTCAATAAGGATGGTATAAGCAGGTATTTGTTAATTTTAAGTTGCAAATACAGCAAGTTCTCACATGATCCAAAAGTTGATATTAAAAAAAATAATGGATAAAGTGACAGCAGAAATTCGACAAAGAGAATTAAAAACGAAAATGTGATATTAACTCATAACAAGATGTGGAAGCCTATGACCAATATATCTTTTACTGCATTGAAGGCAAAATGATAAGACATGCACATCTACTTTCATGGACTTCTAAAAGGAAGAATGATCAACTTCTTGAGGCTTCTTCTGGAAGCTTTCGGCTATAGTCATATAATAAGTACATACTTACCTTGCTGCCCAACGGCTCCCAAAAAAGTACAGATGCAAGTGGGAAGAGGGGCATAAAACAACACAGCCTCCCCTTTTGACAGGTTACTTTGACAAATAATTACCCCTTATTTAACACATCAGTTTATTTAATGTGAATTTCCTAAAGTCAGATAAAATATTTAAGTTTTATAGCATCTATTATCTGTAACTACCAAAGCTTCCAGTAGACCAATACAAGCACGTCAACACAAGCAGATCATGAGACAGATTAAACCAACTCAACCATTGCAGACATTAAAAACAAAGAGAAACTGAAAAATCAGATAATGGGCACCTTGCCCATCCACACAAACAAGAGAAATTCTTTTATTTGGTACCTTAGAAAAGTATGTTTAATGATACAGCTAAACCATATAATGGAAAGAAAGGACACAAAATAATTTACAGTGGCTACTTCATATACTTAAAAGATCCTTTTCAAACTCCAAATTAATAATTTATATATGATTTTTCAAAATAAATCATGATTATGTTCAAAGCTTAAGCCGTACTTAGAGCATGTTTTACTCATTTCTTCCCTTTCAAAAGAATAAAATCAATCAATCACCAACAACAAACAACAACATGGATTAGAAAACATTTTTCTATCATATATCATATTCACACTTAGCCCATTTTCTTGTTGACCTTTTGCCACCAGACATTCAATCCCATACAACATCATCGGTCGTATAGGTGTGCGGTAAAATTTTCCCTTAAGCTTTTGTGCTATTCTTTAATCACGGGTAACAGCTGAAGCACTCCATTTCATCCGTCAAGCTTGAATTTTGTGGTTTACATCTCGACCTATTTCCGCATCATTTTGGATAATGGATCCAAGATACGTAACTCGTGACTTGCAATATGGTATCATTGTCAATTCTTACTTCTAGGTTAGAATTAGTACGCCTCTTACTAAACTTTGATTTCATATACTATGTTACTTCTACTTATACGAAAACCATATGCTTCCAAAGTGTGTCTACATAGCTCTAGCTTCTTATATATTTCTCGTTTCAATGCTCCTATTAGGACCATATCATTTGCAAAAAGCATGGACTGCAACACCAGATCTTGAATATGTTTAGTAAGTACATCCAAGACCAAGATAGGAGCTCAAAGTTGATCCTTGGTGCAGCCCTATAGTTATAGGAAAATCCTTTGGTGTTCCACCTTGTGTTCCCATACTAGTTGTGACCCTATCATACATATCTTTCATTGTTCGAATAAAAGCAATCCTATCATACACTTTTTCCAAATCAATGAAAACCATACGTAAATCTACATGATTCCTTTGATATCGCTTCATCAATCTCCATAACAAATAAATCGCTTTCATGGTAGAACTTTCAGACATAAAACCAAACTAATTCTCGTGACGTGAGTTTCTTGTCACAATCTCCACTCAATGACCCTCTCTCATAGTTTCATAGTACGACTCATAAGCTTATTCCCTCGGTAATTTGCTATGTCTCCCTTGTTTTTATGGAAAGGAACTATGGCACTACTTTACTCATCAAGCATTTTCTTAGACCTCATGATCTCATTGAACGCTTTGTGAGCCAACTTTTGCCCTTATCTCCTCTACATTTCCATACCTCAATAGGTATATTATCAGGTCCCATTGCCTCGCCATTATCTAGTCACTTTACAACCTCCTTCATATAAAACTCTCATGTTTTTGAATAAAATGTATACATTTGGTCCTCTTCATGGGTGTTTAGCCTATCTATTGCAAAAGATTGGTATAATTATTTCAACCTCTTTAGTGTCTAAGATTGGTATAATCCACCAAACAGCCTAGCTCTCACTTCGCTCATTCCCCTTTTAGTGTCTTCTGTATCCACCTTGTATTTTTCGCAATTCCGTGCTTTAAAGCATTCATCTTCAACCTTAATCTTATCTTACACACTTGCGATCCACTACCAAGAGTCTTTACCTTTTATTCCGAAGTCTCTTGACTCCCTAAGTGTCTCTTTTGCTACCTTACTAACTCTTTAGCCAATCCCACAAGTCATTAGCACTTCTTGGCTCCTAACTTACTTCTTCTAGGATATTTCTTTGAAAGCTCCTTAGTTTTTCAACCCACCTACTACCATTTGGTCCTTGAGATTTTCTCCTAACCATTTCTTCTCCCTCTTTTCGTAACTTGTATGTCCATAACCAAGACCCCATGTTGAGTAGTCAAACTCTCCCCAGGAATCACTTTACAATTTGTGCAAGGTTTTCTACACGATTTTCTAATAGAAAAGAAATCGATATGAGAATAAGTCAGCCCACACTTGTATGTGGTAAAATGCTCTTCTCATTTCCTAAAACAAGTGTTAGCTATTGTAAAAATGAAAGCTAGACAAAATTCTAATATAGTCTTACACTATGTATTTGCCTCTCCTAAACCATTTCTCCCATGTAACCCTTCATATCCACTAGCTTCACTCTCTGCATGACCATTTAGATTCCCTGCTAAGAAAACCTTTAAGCCTTGAACTAAGCCATCCAAATCCTCACAAAATTTTATTTTGTTCTGTTCTTCTATTCCTACATATGGTGCATAAGCACACAAGCACTAATAACATTTAACGTGTCCTGTTCCATTACAAACTTAATGGCTATAATCCAATCTCCTAACCTTTAAACATCTACATCACTCTTCCAAAACTTATCTACAATTATGTCTATTCCACTTCTAGATTTTGCCTCACCAGTGTACTAAAGCTTAAACCCTGAAGTATATAATTTCTTACCCTTCTCTACTCAGTTTCTTGTAAGAACATAAAATTAATCCTCCTCCTAATCATGATATCCAAGGTTGATAAAATAAGATCCTACGTAGGATCGGGAGGGAATGCAAAAAGGTAAAATGTGAGATTGTAACACGGATCACAAGATCCTACCAAAAATGATTTATTAAATTCATACATACATATATATATATATATAACATAACATTATTAAGCAGACTAAAACATAAAAAAAAGAAATAAACCCAACCCAAACATTTTATTTTATCTCTAAGATATTTTTTGTGTGGTTCAAATTGTCTCTAAGACCTTAAAGGCTCATCAATTTTTCAAACATGGACAGAAGCCCAATAATGATCCCAAACAAACTTTGATTAAATGTTTGGAACCTTCTGTCTAGGACTAAGTGCAAGTCACCAAAAGAATATTTTAAAAAGAAACCCTAAAGGAGAAGAGGGTCGAAGATTTCCCTGCAGGCTGAGGCTGCAGCTGCGCATCTTTTCTCCATCTCTCCCTCTCTTTCCATCCCTCGATCTCTCTTTGCTCCAGCTATTTTACTGGCTGCAGCCCTTGGTTTGACTACTTATTTCTCCTTCTTTCATTTGCTTCCTTCTTCTTCCCCTCTTTGTCACAGACTGAAATGGGGTTGGGCCATGGAAGAAATGCACCACCTTCTACAAGAAGATGGCACGCAACCAGCTCATGAAAATCGTTCGTTCCTAGTGATTTTGCGAGCCATAAACTAAGGTATTCAAAGTCATAAAATCCTGTGATCCTACAAGGAAGATCATGATTCTAGCAACCTTGATGACATCAACTATTTCCATTGATTTGTCAGCAAGTGTGCTTAGCCAACTTATGTGAGCTAACTTATTTGCCCGCATCCATTAATGAAAATGCAAGAACTCCCTTGCTTATTTTCCACTGCATTTGGGCCTTAATGCAGTGGCTCTTGCTTATTTGACATTGCACTTGAGCCATACAGCCTGTTGCTTCCACAAAACGACATAGCACTAATAATAAACCATCTCTTATTCATGTCATAAAGATTCGATAAAATTTTATTTTGATTGTCGACGACTTAACACAACCCTCCTCTTTTATCCAAGCTTGGGATTGTTATGTTAAAAAGATTTTCAATAAAGTACAACACAGGCAAAACCAAAAGTTGGTTAGTAACATCAACAAAAATCTCAAGCTAACAAAGCAATTTCATTAGGCCTACACAGCAACTTGAACTTGTTGCATAAAAAAAACTCCATGCTTTTATATGGAGTTTTCCTCTTCACATGCATTATAAATTCAAATTTAAATGGGAAAATCAAGAATTTCAATTTATGAGAGAGTCTAATAAGAAAGCAGGCAATATTTTCCTCATTTTTTTGGAATAAAAAACCTACGAAGTTCAAGCAAAGGGTCAGTTTCTTTATTGCCTACCAACAACAAAATACCACTATACTGGAATGAAGTAAACTTAATCATAAATTCAATGCAACCAGTTCAACTTATGAAAAAAAATTCAAGAGTTTTATATACAGCAAACTCTGCATAGATCAGGACTTCAGAAAGAAAAGATTGGAATTCAGGTGTAAACAATTCTCAATTTCTCACCATTTGTTTGTTGTTAGATAATTGTTGCAGCCAAAAGCCATTGATCAGCAAATTCAAGTTGTATGTAAACCATATGTCTACAAAGTGAAAAAGAGGGAGGGGAAAACATACGTCTAGCTCTGTTAGGGATTGTTTGGTTTAAGTTTTTAGTTTTCAGTTTTCATTTTCAGTTTTTTAGTTTTCAGGATTTGTGAAAGAAATACTGAAAATTGGAAATGAAAATTGAAAACTGGAATTTGTGTAGTTTTTAGAATTTTCAATATTTCCTTCTCAAAATCTGGAAAGTTGAAAACTAAAACCAAACATGCCCTTATATTTTATGAGTTTAATTTTGAAGGGAGAGGTCTATGGGATTTTACCCAATTCACAAGTTTTACTTTTCAGGAAGGAAAGGCTTCAGAAGGTTTTATTAACCCCTTGAAAACCCTTCATCACCCTCATTTCATGGTTCCCCCAAACTGGGTTTCAATAAGATTGCATTATAGTTTACTATCTTATCCTTATTAAAATATCAAAATGTCTTTTTTAACTAACTCATGAAACATATTAATTATATTTAATTATTTTAATAGAAAACTCTCCATTTATTCCCCTTATCTATGTGTTATGCTTAAGAACAAGGATAAAGTGAAAACCGCTAACCCCCCACCCCCTTTCCTTACCCTTTGTTTCCCTATGATGTCTTCCCATCCATTTCCCTCATTACTTGCAAACAGACCCTTAGAGTAAATTAAGAGCAGAACAGTTAAATAATCCTTGTCCCCACATGTTATGCAGTCAAACATCAATATCCATGTTATAACTTGCATATCACAGCTAAGTGCATGTTTGGTTTAGATCAATTTTTAGGGAAAAATTGCTTTTTCTCTCCAAAGAGTTGTCAATAAGAGTTTACCAATCAGTGGCTTTGAACAATTAATAAGTTAATCCAAACACACTAAAATTACATAAGATCAGAAAATCTTATGGACAAAAATCGCCAGATGAAACTTTGTTTGGGTGCATCGTGTGATTCCCTGACTTGCGCTTTCAAGCTAAAAGCCACATAAATATCACCGAAAACTACCATGCTAAACTCTTACACTGTTCAGATCTATCCTATTCATCAGGAATGAAAATATAAAAGCAAAAACACCCAAAAAAAACGTGAAGTTAGACCATCAATTACCACAACTTGGTCTACTTCTTTGAAAGCCTCAAGATCAATATAAGCATGGATTCCACTGGGATTTCCAGATGTGGCCATTTCAACAAACCATATCACATTCTTGAAGAACTATTTCCGCTGATTTTAACACTTTGAGAAGAAGACAATACAGTGTGAGCAATGCTACTAATTCAGCGAAAATAACAGAAGCAACCCAATCCACTTAGACTAAAAGAGCTGCAAGAAGCTTCATGAACAACAAGGTCACCCTTAAACCACAACCACAAGTTCAATCACCCCAATCCACATTAAGAAAGGGACCAACTGAAAGGAGAAAAAAAAAAAGTTCCTAAAAACCCACAAATTCCTAAGCTTTTCCTTTTGCTTGAAACACACAAAGTTGAAGAACTCATCATCAAATTTTCAAACCTCAAAGCCCACACCACAATCATGAAAGCAGAGTAAAACGAATTCAACACCCATGAAAGCTTCCAGTCACGGAATCGAATTCAGAGAGCGCAAACCCCAAGCATAATTCTCAACAAATCCACAGAAAACCCAAAATCCAAAAAAAAAAAAAATAGTAGTAGTAATAAAAAAAACACAAAAATAAAAAATAGCAAGCAACAGGAAATAATGTGAAGCAAGCAGAGTCAATCTCAGCATAGGGGAAGTAAAATTGAGTCAAAGTACAGAGAATTTAGGGTTCATCAGAACAACAAGAAGAAGGATAGTGTTGATACCTTGCATTTTTTTTTTTTCTGTTGGAGTAATAAGTTGGTACAACAAAGCTTTCAGATCTTCCCTCACTCTTTTTTTCTACATATAATATATATTTAATATATTTTTTTCGCTTTTGTTATCAGCTACGTTGATTCGAATAACAGAGCACAGGAACCAGATCGAACACTTGCTTGTGCCTCATCCAACAAGTTCCCAAGTTCTGAAAGGCCGAAACCACAGCAAATAAAAAGAGAGGAAAACAAATAAGAAAGATTAGAAATAAAATGGTGTTTTTATGTTTTTTTTTTTTAGGGGGTCGATTTTATTTGAGCTTTCACCATTCAGTTCATCCTTACATTTGTTGATAAATATTTTTTTAGTAGTTAATATGGTTTTTGCTTCGCTGCCGTCCGGGGTGGTATTACTCTTTCTATTTTTAATAGCTGTGATTAAATTTTAAATTTTTATATAAAATTTAATTATCATGTATTAAAGGTATAAATTCTTTTTTACAATTATTCAAACAAAATGATTAAAAAATTATTCAAATAAAATATTTATAATAATTAATTTTTATATTTATTATTTAAAAAATTATTTAAATAAAATATTTTAATTGAATAATAATGTAAAATAATTTCATACTGCCAATAAATTAAAATTAAACTCTTTTATATATTTTAATAAATTGAATTAATAAGATATATAATTACATAAATAAGTAGAAGATAGCAATACTTTTAAATTTTATAACATACAAAGAAATTTCAATTATTATTATTATTAGTGAATTGAGGCACTTATATATCTATTAATTCACATTTTTTTATAATTTTTTTATTTTTTAACTTCTTTTATTTAACTTCCTCTAACTCTCTATATAACAAGAATATTTTAGAAAATATGAATTTAAACATTAAAAAATAATTAATAGAAATTATTTTTTTAATATATGGTATAAATTATTATTGTTATTATTATTGACATGTAAAATACGGTAATAGTCTCATTCCTGTATTCAAGAGTTATTATATTGTTATCTCTAGCCTCTGACATTCGACATTGTTAAATTTTTTTTTTTTTAAGTTTTCTAGCAGATGGTCTCACTATCAGTGACGCTTGTTTTCTTTATCCTTTCCCTTCTTCTTTCGGTCTTTTCTGTTTACTAAACAATAAATAATAAATGAGAAAGAATAGGGTTATTGCGATTTGGAGAAAGAGCAGGGGAGAGTGAAAGCGATATTTTGTTCTTTGTTGTGAATTTTTTTGAGATATTTTTATTGAGTTGCGGAAAAACTGAAAAAGAGAGTCAAAAACCCGAGTGGCTTTCGTGAAAAACAGAACTGGACCCCTACGATTAAAAAGAATGTGCACTGTGTGTTTGGGTTCGTGCAAAGTGAAATTCTCCATGTTGCGTCTGGACGGAGGTGCTTTTAAATTTCAGGAAATTTAATAAATAAGAAATCCCAATTACTTCAAGTGTTTAATTCAATATGCTGAGAATAGAAAAAAAAATTTAGACGGTTAATATAAAAAATTAAATCCTTACTTCAATTAAATTCTTTCCATTCTTCAATTTTTTTTTACTTAGATAAGATAATTACATGATTTTATTTATAAAATATTTTGTCTATGTAATGAAATTATATCATTTTCACTATTAGCAAGAGCAAAAGATAGGCATCGAATGATATGCAATGATAGTGTACAGCATGCGACAAACAAGCACTGATCAACGGTGGACAGTCGACCAATGGTGAACAAGTAGGAGTTAATGAATGATAGTATATTTGCAACAGTGAAAATTATAAGACAAAGATAAGAGAAAATTATAAAATTCTCTCTATGAGGATGGAAATTGAAATTCACTCTTTTCAAATTTTGAGATTATCTTATAAAAATACTTGAAATTTTGAAATTCTTTTATGCTAATATGCAAACAAAAAATTTCATATCAAGTCAGTTGAAATTCTCTAAAAAAAAAATGCATTGCCCTCTAAAAGAACTTGTTGGATCAAGTATTTACCATTAGATCAAAAGTTATAGTTGTTAGCAAAAGTGTAACTTTATTTCTTTAAAGTTCTCAAAACCACCTTAATCTTGAGGGATTACACTCATGAATTCATTATATGTACCATGGGACAGGATGTTAAAATTGTCGAATTCTAAGGCTAATGCTAGCCAATTTAAGCCAGTAATGCTTCATCCGAACACTCCCTGAGGGAATAGGGAAGAAATAGAATTACAAATAGGTTTATAAATAGGTTTATAAAAAGGTGATACTCTGTCTCTCGTGAACATTAGTATCTAACCAGCAATCCTTCGCAAACTATGTCTTTCATGAACAAGCTATGGGTACCTAATTAATTCCCATCTCTATACTCTGGGAAAAAGGTGATGGTATACCAAGGTCAACGAGAATATTGTCATTAAGTCACTGTTCTGTTTCTCTCTAATGAATATTTTGATGAGGATAAGTCACACTTTGAAGCATTGTTTGCACTTCATAGCCACCACACCTTCCATATCGCTCCCATTATCACGACCTCCATTACACTACCTAATCAACTATCGCTATCAAGATTCAAATGCACCAGTTCTGATGTTTTATGGTGCTATATGTAATATCTCAAATATAAAATTTATTTGTATGTAAACTAATACTATTATTATTATTAATATTATAAGTAACAACATAAAAACATTATTATTATTATTATTATCACCACTAGTTCTATTAGTATAACTATTATTATTATTATTATTTTATTATTATTACCTATTATAATTATTGTTATATATATATATATATATAAAAGTTAGTCACGTAACGTTATTAAGATGTAACGTTTATTATTATTATTTTATATATATATATATATAAAACCAAACACACGAACTCTACAAAATCAAATGCACGGACAGGACTTGAAATGTTGATTATTATTATCATTTAATAATATATATATATATATATATATATATATATATGTATATATATATATATATATATATAGAAAACCCAAGTGGTGGCAACGAGAACACAATTTTTTGTGTTAGCTTGCGCGACGCCCACACGTCGGGGTTTCCTTTTTTTCACAATCCTAATATATATTTGACACATTATAATACTCCTAAACAATCTTCTAAGAACCCTAGCCACTCAAGGATTTTTCTCCAAAGAGAAAAACGTGGTTCTCTAAATTTTCTCCAATTAATCTCTTCGGTAAGTAATCTTCATGGAATTTAGCCAATTCCTTCTCCTTTTTATCTAGTCTGTGAGTTTGGACTGCAGGCATGGTTTTCTCTCACCATTCTTCTTCCCTATCATCCCAAACTCAGTTTGGGCGACTAAATCAAATTGTTTATATTTTCATTATATCGTTTGGCAGTTACCGGTCATTCCTACTCCCCAAGGTCAAGTTGTCAGTGGAAGTACACTCCAGTACCAACGGTTAGTGGGTTTAAGCCCATGGCCATACTTTTGGTCATTATTATTATTTTCCTATATTATATGAATTATTTATGAAATTTTAGAATAATTTATGTCAAGAAATATGCCTTTATGAATTATAGAAATTTTAGAAAATTATTATTTTAAAGCTATCATGACAAATTATTATTTTAGAAAATTCATGGGATCATACTTGTTGTATGTATGATTATGGATTTATTTTATCATCTAGAAAACTTCATGAATCCCAATTTTATATGAACAGTTAATTTTGTTGCTATTAGTTTTTAGCCAATAAATAGTGAGAAGGGTTAGCGAGTTGGCGCATTTAATCGTTAATCTTGGTACCAAGTGGTCCGCTATAGGACTACTCACCCAGTAAGGAACCTAGTGAGGTGTCCATTTATGGGACCTAGTTAGGTGCCCATCAGATTAGTCATTGGCTAGATTCAGCTATAAGCTCAGATAATTATGTATAGAATAATTCCTGTTTCTCTACTAGTTATTGCCATGGATTAATTAAATTATTGTTTTTAGCGCAATTATCTATAATTATATATAAAATATTTTACACCAGTTGCATGTATATATTATGTATTTTGATTGCTGTCCCATGTGGGTTGTGAGTGGAGGCTCACTCACAGTTTTGATGAACTCACCCTCTCTTTCCTCCCCTCCAGATACAGCTATAGGTTCAGTTGCATCAGAGGATCCTTCCCAATAGTGCTGAGCTTTTTTGGTGAGTTTCGCTTTGAGTGAAGCTTATATAGGTTATGTTAGTTTAGTAGTGCTCTAGTAATTGTGTAGACATGATCGGACATGCATTATATTATTTTAATTATTTTAGAGTTTCAGCCATTTATTTAATTATGTTTGGCTTGGCCCAGATTATGGATTTATGAGCTTTATATTCAGGATTTATGTTTTATCAAATATTTTCAGATTATAGAATTATAGTTAAACTAGAGATATTTGAAATATATTTGATTTAATTATGCATATTAGTTAGTTACGTTACTAGAGGCTTCTGGGGATTCAACCCTCACGTGACGTTCCATAGGCAGGTCGTGACACTATAGATGGAGGTTTGTGAAGACTACAAATGCGCCAAGGTAGAGGATGAGTTTTAGTGAATTAGTGATCTTTTGGAAAAGTAAGGCTTTGGGTGTTCACTAATTTTGTAATGAGTTTGGATAAATTAGAAAGTTATGGGTCGAGGTAAATGAGTGCATTGTAGAGGATGAGACATTTGACGCGACGATTGAGAAATTAGAGTTGTGTTTATGTAAATGAGGTGAGAAAATTAGGGTATTAGTGACTTTTTTTGTTTGTTAAGAAAGATATTTATCGAAAAAAGCCAAAGACCACAAACAACTACACATGGGAAGGTAATAAAAGACAAGGATGTAAAACCCTCTAGTTAGGGAAGACAATGGTCTGAAATAGGTAGGATCTTTTCAATACAATTTGTCATACCAACTGTAAACATAACACTAAACTATAATAATAACCCTATTCATAAGTAAGAATCTTGACATATTAACCATTTTTCTCATGAGATCTAGAAACTTCCTCAATAGCAAATAATCTATCTTCTAAGAGTACAAATTCACACAAGCACTCCTGCTATGCAGGAACTCTCTAAATTTTGTTTCCTATTTAATCTTCTATACTCCAACCTTTCATATCCTTACATAAGCTTGATAACAACAATTGTGCCAAACACATAGATGTAAGTATAAACATAGAAACAAATGTTTCAACTATTCATCACTATCATAGGAAGTTGATTTATTACCAATCATAAGCACAATAATCCAAAGCCTCCATTTTAACGATTCAAACACTGCCACTATGAAAATAAACTCACCAAAAAGAAAATCAAAGAAACTACATATAATGAGGAAGTGAGACAATAAAAAAAAGAAAAAAATGATGGCGTATTAGCCTATTGAATTTTAGTTATGGCCACATAGAAAGAAAAATTGAAATATTATTATTTTTTATAGCGAATATTTAGATCATAGAAATTAACTTAGCTAATTAAAATTATATTTTAAAAAATTCAAATATATATTTCAACTATAAACTTAATATAACAAGTTATACCATAATTTTGGAATAAAATATATATATAAATATATATATAAATATATATATTGTCACAACGTACAGGCGCGTGTGACGAGGATGTTAACGATTTTGAAATAATAAATAAAATAGGAGTCGCCACCAATTTTAATTCTGAAAAAATTGGAAAACCTTTTTTAATTTGTAACTGGCTTTTTTAAAAGAATTGAGGTTCGGAGTCTGATTATGATTAGGGAAGAGTGAAAACTTAATCCCACTGCACCCTAATACATCCGTATAAATACGTTATCCTAGAGCTCATTATGCAAATTTGTTTATAATTTTAATAATATTTAATTTTCCCTTAAATAATCACAATTACGTACAAACATAAAATAAAATAAAATAAAATTAAAACAAGGAATAAAAATTAAATGAGAACACAATTTAATGAAAAATTAATTTTGGCTTGATAGTTGTTTGCTACGCGACGTACCCTCTGGTGCAATGAGGAACTCAAAGCCACGTCGTTCTGTAGAAAATGACTGTGTTGATGGATTTTAATTAAAAGAGAATAAAATGTGTTGATTGATTTTTAATTTTTAGAAATGGATTTTTATCTTGAAAGGAAGACTTTTTCTTTTTGATAAACTCTAACTTTACCGAAATTAATCCATAAATACAAATACCTAATTAATTTAAACAAAACGCATAAACATACACAATAATTAAAAAAATAAAATTAATTCATAAACACAATTATACAATTAATTTAAATACACAACGCATAAAAATGATTAAATTGAAAAATCTAATTATTATTTTTATCCTCCTTTTAGTGAAGCTAAATACTCAAGTATTTATTTTAAACTCAAAGCATAAATTTTTATCATTTTTTTTAGACCCTAACTAAGACTAAAACAAACAATCATAAAAGAATCCAAAATAAAACACTTACCACCCAAACAATCAAATACAAAAAGCAAACTTGAAATAAATAAAATATCACTAATCTAAAACATAAATAAATAAATAAAAATCTTGATATTATTATCCTAAATCTACCCTCATCCCACTCTAACTCACACACACACACAATAACACTCTCTCACTCACTAACTCACGCACCCTCTCACAGACACACACACACGCGGAGATAAGGAAGAGAGAGAGAGAATAGATCGAGAATGAGAGATAGAAGGAGAGAGATGGTGAGGAAAAGGGAAAACAGGCACAAAGAGAGAAAGGAAAGGACGAGAGAGAGGGTGCATGCAATGGGGAGTGGCCGGAGGAAGAAAGAAGGAGGAGGACGATCGGTGGCTTTTCTGGTCGAGGCAAGGGTGAAGAAACCGACGCGGTTGTGGGGTGGTGGAAGCTCCGCTCTTGCGGGAAGAGGAAAAGGAAAGGGCGTGGCTGAGGTGGCGGCGCGTAAAGCGGCGCCGGTGGGGTTGCGGCGTTCGCAACGGCGAGGAGAAGGGAGGAGCTCGCGGTGGGTCTGGCCGAGAGAGGGGTGGCTCTGAGGCCGGCTTCGAGGTGGTAGTGCGGACTGTCAGCGACGGATCGGGATGGAAGTAACCCGCGACTTCGGTGGAGATTCCATTCGCTGGTGCGCGGCGATCTTAGCGAGAAGCTGGTCTCGCGTCTGCGAGGCTGGGAGGAGGCCGGCTGCATGGATCTGAGGGGAAGGAGGAAGGCCCACCACGGAAGGGAGGCAGCTGGGTTCGCTGGTTTTGGAGAGCGGCCAGCGCGATTTGTATGCGCAGGAGGTGGGTGAGCGCGGAGGAGGGTGGTGTTGCGTATGCGCAGGAAGAAGATCCGCCTGAGCCGGTGCTTCCGAGGATGAAGATGCGGTGGTGTGCGAGGAGGCCGCACGGCTACGGTTTAGCGGCTGGATTTTGAAGTTCGTGCCATGGAGGTTGTGCTTGCGGGAAGGTATCGGAGGCCGGCAATGGTGGTGGCAGTGATGCCGGCTTCCCACAGCTTTGACTTCTTTCTCCCTTTTTATTTTTTTGCTGTTGGATTTGATTTAGAGTTGGGATTTTTTATGTATTGAAATGGATTGTTGATGATTAAATCTCTATGGTTGGACTTTTATTTCTGGCTTGAGAACAATGTGTAACTAGATGTGGTTCAGATGATTATTTTTGGTCTTTTGGCTGATATTACTTTTGGTTGGGTTAAGGATGGGCTGTGATGGTTAATGAATGGACTTCATGCATCTAAAATCTAGCATGATACTAAAATGCTCAGAGCAAAACTTGTACCTTTGCTGAAGTCTGTCAAAATTTTTTGGTTTCCTTTTTCTTTTTATTTTTGTTAATTTCCCCTCTTATAGCCATTCCCACTTGATCCAAATTTGATCTGTTCACCTTTTTGTGCAGGTTGGCTGGATGGCTCCCAACCCATTACGAAATTAGATTTATCTTCTTGCCAAGGACAAAGAAAAACATGATGATGGTGCTGCCACTCCTGCTTTGACTTCCTTTTTCTTTTCTTTGTATTGCTATGTGTTATGGTTTCTTTTCTTTTTGTTGTATTATTCAACTGAACCCACAGGATTTGCAAACTTGTCTTTATTTTATTTTTCTATTTTTTATTTATTTTTATTTGAGCTGAAATGGGGGCTAGAACAATAAAATAAAATGGGCTGGTAAGTTTAAATGAACTGAAATGAATTAGGCTGAAAATGGATTATTTTATGTTGGCTGAAAAGAAATTAGAATGAGTTATTTTGTTGGACTGCCTTTTATGCAATAAACAACCAACATGGACACAAATGGATGAAATAAAATAAAAATGGGACAAAATATAGTGTTCACACACACACACACATCTCGGTACAATCCTAGTTAACTGGGTGAACTAATAAACTCCTAAATCAGGATCTTGTTGAGTTTGATAACCGTTCTGGTTTTCTTAACCTTGCTGAAAGCTTTCTCAAGTAGTAAAGGTTTATTTTATTTTGATCTTTATAATTTATTTTTTGTTATTACTATTTTTTTTCAAAAGTTAAAAAATACGTTCCCCTTTTGAAGTTGGTGCCTCACCTGACCCATTTCTAATGACTGATACCAACTCGCAACTCCACTCACTCACTCAGTCCCCGATTCTAACCATCAAAGCCCTAACTCGGACCCCCAAACTCAGTTCGATTCCGTTAACAACATGGCTTCCGGTACGCACTCTCTACTTCACGTTCTCCGTGCCCTCGCAATAATCTCCTCCTCCATCTGATTTAATTCTCGTTTATTCACGGACCAATTTTCGATTTTTTCTCGTGTCTCTCTCTCTTTTTTTGTTTTTTTCTTTTCGTTGTTTCGATTTGAAGAAGCTTTGAATTGGTGAAGATTTGAATGGGACAAGGGTTTTTGCGGTTTTTTGAATGCCTAAATTGATTTTGTCGATTTTTGTAAGGCGATAATGCACGTGACTATTGTTCATACAATATCATTATTCATCCACACTTTCATCTACAGCTACATGCCTATAACAACAATAAGAATAAATTCTTATACCATAATAGGGTAGTGAAGTGTCAGTGTTAAAAGATGGTTTTGTGTTAGACTGTTAAGTAATCCCAAGCTGACTTAAAACTTTAATTTTTTATCAACGTGCTTAATCGCAAATCCCATGATTTGAAATCCTCTAATTATATAATGGACGATAATTGAACAAGGTGGTTAGATGGGGTGTTATTTGCCTGAGAAGTTTGCTAGTTACACTTCTTTGAAGTATTTGTATTGAATGTCAGAACATTAGCCGATTCTGACTCTATGAGGTTTGGTTGAAATACATAGTCATAATGGTTGTGTAATTTTTTTTTTTAATCCAATTGAGTTGAAAGCACTACGTGCTTGCTTCTGTTATGCTGCAGATGCGGATATGGAGGACTATGGATTCGAGTACTCAGATGAGGAGCAAGAGGAGCAAGATGTTGATATTGAGAATCAATATTACAATTCAAAAGGTATTTCCAACAACTATTCTTACTTTTGCTTTTTGTTTTCCCCTTTTTTTTTTAATTTATGAAGTTGGAAAAGTTGGTTCATTTTTAAATTAAAAACTAATTTGTTCAAATTTAAACTCCGTGTTCTATCATTGGATATCTGTGTCAAAAATTGGATTGCACTTTGTTATGATCATTTCATCATTATATGCATCATGGTTGGAACTAGAATTGTTTTTGAACTGGTTGGAACTAGAATTTGATCCATTATCTTGGTGATTTGAATTTAATTATACTATGTTTCTTCCTTGTGGAAATAAAGGAACAAGAAGCTTGTTAAATAAATTTTTGCCCCCTCTGTTTGAAACTCTCTTTTGCTTTAGAATAATTGTTTTGCTTCATCTGTTGGTTTAGAAAATCAAGAAGTTCTTTCTTTCTTTCTTTCCGAGTTCTAACTTTATAAGCTCCAGCAGCACGGAGAGCAGATCAGATTGGGGGTAGTCCAATAGCTAGAGATAGAGGTAGACCAAGAAAAACTATATATGAAACCATTTGAAAAGATTTAAACTTTAATGGATTGACTGTAGACATGGTTTACAATAAGAAATTCTAATCTTATCTAATCCATACAGTTGACCCTACATAGTGAGAGAAGGAAGTTTCTTATTTATTGTACAATAGCCTTAAACAGCAAATATTTTGAAATAGGGGAAGTTTCTTTTTTGCAATGTTGTAAAATTTAGGTTTTCATAGTTGATGGTTCCAGAGTTTAGACTGATAGTTCCTTATTCAACATAGTTCCTTATTCAACACTTAACTTCATAGGACGTTGCTGTTCTGTTTGTATATAGGTTTGGTTGAAACTGATCCAGAAGGGGCACTTGCTGGTTTTGCTGAGGTAGTGCGCATGGAACAAGAAAAGGCAGAATGGTAAGAACTAAGAAGTCTATTCTTTGAGTGCTGCATAATAATAGAGCTATGGATGCTGGAGTTAAATAACTGAAGTTATAATATAATTTTGTATTTGCTGTCACATTTTTTGTATCATCATTAATTCAATCATCTGATCCCTCTTGTGCTTCGTTTATTTTCTTTTTTTTTGTCCTAAAGAAATATTTCTCTTTCCTTTTATTTGGGTCTAGCTTGATTGCATTTAGTAAATACAGCTAAGGTGATTGGCTATTGATTCTTGCACTCTTTGATGAACTGCATAGTGCTTAGTGATATTTGTCTTAGAATCTTTCCACGGTAATAAGAAACTCATGTATTGCATGTCATATTTATTTTGCTTTTTGCCAGGGGATTTAAAGCTCTAAAACAAACTGTCAAGCTCTATTATCGCCTTGGGAGGTATAAAGAGATGATGGAAGCCTATAGGGAGATGTTGACTTATATTAAGTCAGCGGTGACTCGTAACTATAGTGAAAAATGCATAAACAGCATTATGGACTATGTCTCAGGTTCAGCTAGCCAGAACTTTGGCCTTCTGCAGGAATTCTACCAGACAACTTTGAAAGCCCTTGAAGAAGCAAAGAATGAGGTTAATGCGTAGACATTATCTTCTTTGTGATTTATATCAGGGCATTTCCCATTAATGCAATCTTATGTTTAATTTATGTCATTAACTTTGCAGAGATTGTGGTTTAAGACAAATCTGAAGCTTTGTAAAATTTTCTTTGATATTGGTGAATATGGACGAATGAGTAAGGTAATGGTGTAACTTATTGTCCAACTTAATTTGAATGCCTTTGTGATTATATTGGTGTGTAGTATCTACTAGTATTTAAAATCTAAGGATTGTTGGACCCTTTCAGATCTTGAAGGAACTTCACAAATCGTGTCAAAGAGAAGATGGCACAGATGACCATAAGAAAGGAACCCAACTTTTGGAGGTTTATGCAATAGAAATCCAAATGTACACAGAAACCAAGAACAACAAAAAACTCAAGGTTAGCATTTGTTTTAGAAAATAAATTCTTGTTATGTAATTAATGATTTGCCTCTTTGATTTATTAGTGCTTTTTCTGGCAATTTTTTTTTTATCACCCATCAAAGTTTTCTTACTGCAGTATTAATACAAGCAAATTCTCTAATTTTATTTCATTCAATAAGAACTGATTCTATCTATCTTAAGTGAAAGATGGAGTTGCTTAAACACATTGACATCTTGGTACCTTGCTTGCATTTAAAGTTCTCATAGTCACATCTATTTATTCTATAGTTATTCCATCATTCATCATAATTCCATGTTTTAATGTTAATTAAAAAATGGTCTATAATTTAGATTGCTGAAAATATAGGAGCACGTTTGGTTTGCAAAAATATTTTCTATTTTCATTTTTCTGAAAAGGATTTTCATTTTCAATTTTAGGAAATGCGTTTGGTTTACAAAAGTATATTCTGTTTTCAGAAAGTGAAAACAATGAAAATGTGTTTGGTTTGTCCATTTTCAAAATGTAATTTTCAAAATCAAATTTAAGATAATGAAATTATATTTAGTATTACATAATAGGAATTATTTATATTCAAAATAATTTAATTTTAATAAAAAATAAAAAATGTCTTGGAACATTGTCATTAAGTATGTTTATACTTTTTTTAAAAAAAAATTTAAAGTAAAAATGAATAGTAAAAAGTAGAAAGAAAACTCTTTCAATATCATTGCATACATGACCATTTTAAATTAATTATTTATTAATTCATGTCATATTAAAACAAATGTGTTTTGTGGGGAATTAGTTAGACTTGAGCAGTTTTTCATTTTTCCTTTGTGTTAGCGGTAGGTGAGATTTTATGAGGAAAGAAAGAAAATAAAGAAAAAAGAAGAAGAGAGAGAGAGATAACATGCCAGAATGCTGGGAGAGTCCATAGGGGCGTGTTTTGGGGAATGAATGAATGAATGAGGAAGAAGGAAGAAGAGAAGGAGGATTTGGTAGGTGCGTGTGAGTGTGTGGCTGACTGAGTGGAGAAAAAAAAAATGGAAAAGAGGGAAAGGGGATTAATTAGTTGGGTGAGGGAGCTTCGGTTCTGGTTCTGCTTCGCGTAAAATCTCACCTACTACTAACACAAAGGAAAAACGAAAAACTGCTCTCAAGTCATCATTGTCTTCTTCTTGGTGAGTGTTCTTGGTCTTCCTCGGAATCGGCTGGAGAGGATCGTGGAGAGTAGAAGGGTGCTTTTGCTTTGGTGCCATGATGAACAAAGATTCAGGTGGAAAAATCTATATGTGTGGTTGCGTGGTAAAGAGGCACAGCCGCACAGGGAAGAGAAGGAGAAGCATGGCAGCGTGCATTCCTTTTAGCCCATCCGAGCAATAACAAGGGGAGAGAGATGGTTTTAAATTGAAATGTCTTTAAAATTACAGATAGGCCACCACGTTTTCAACCTTTCATGTTTTCAAAATTTTCACAGGGAACATTGAAAATGAGGATTCAACATTTTCATATTTTCATCCATTTCAGAAAATATTTCCTGAAAATGTTTTCAAAAAACTTTAACCAAACATGTTTTCGCTCTTTTTTCATTTTTGGTGAAAATAAAAACAGAAAATGTGCAAACCAAACACGCTCTAGCTTTTTCTCCACTAATATATTTGCTTTCACTTTTAAACTCTATGATGCTTCGTCTTCATATTTCTTAACTTGAAAATAGCAAAAGTGGCTGAGCCTTGTAGAAGATCAACCATTTTCATTGAGTTTAGTATTATCTGTTGAAAAAACTGATTTGATATATGGGCAGTAAAATACCAAAAGTGGCTGAGCCTTGTAGAAGGTCAACCATTTTCATTGAGTTTAGTATTATCTGTTGAAAAAACTGATTTGATATATGGGCACTAAGCTGTGGTGTCAAACACTGGTGCTTAAGCAAACTAGGGGATTTGATGGGGATGGTGCCTTTCATCATGGCTTAACGTTGATAATTGAGCTATATTGACCTAAGAGATGGAATAATATTTGATAAGTAAATTTCAGTGTGCAAATTCCCCTCTGATGCCAAATATTCCAGAAAAACAAAGAAAAGTAAAAACCCTAGTCAATTTGAAATTGTTTCATATATGGGGCTACCTGTGCAATTAAAAAATAGACCAAAGTATAAGAAAAGTACTTTCTTCGTTGAAATAAAAGTTTCCTTTTTTAAATCCAGAAAAGCACATCAAAATGAGCCCATACTCTATGTAAAACAAGGTGGTGCTATTGTGCATCCCTCTTATCTTTGATCATCCTCTGAATTTTTTTTTATTACAAGTATTTAAATTTCCATGATATTAAATGCAGCAACTTTATCAGAAAGCACTCACTATTAAGTCAGCAATTCCCCATCCAAGAATAATGGGAATAATCCATGAATGTGGGGGAAAATGCATATGGCAGAGCGCCAGTGGGCTGAGGCCGCTACTGACTTCTTCGAAGCTTTTAAGAATTATGATGAAGCTGGGAATCATAGGCGCATCCAATGCTTGAAGTAAGCAGCACAGAAATCATTTTAACTTTCTACTTATTAGTTTTAAACAGATTGTATAACAATAAATATTTACAAGTTTCACATTTGCATGTAAATAAAAAATGTAATTGTGAATCATCAATTTTAGGATAATTTTTGTTAAGAAACATGATATACTTGTGAAATCCATAATCTTTTCCTCAGATACAACATTTATTCTCAACTTCTTCAGAATAAAGCATTTTAGCTTGTTTTCAATGTCTAGTACCATAATTGTTATTAAATGCACCAGGTACCTTGTTCTTGCCAACATGTTGATGGAGTCTGAAGTGAATCCATTTGATGGGCAGGAGGCTAAGCCGTAAGTCATCTCTATTTTTTTCCTGTGTACCTATTTGTTCATTTCTCTCAATCTTCGATCAAATCCCATGAGGTGACAATGATGTCTTCCTCTTTCTGTTTCTGCCTCTCATATTATAATATATATTTCAGATACAAGAATGACCCTGAAATTTTGGCAATGACAAATTTGATAGCGGCCTATCAACGGAATGAAATATTGGAATTTGAGAAAATCCTGAAGGTACGTGAGAATATGTGGACAAATCTGACCTTAACGTATTTCTCCTTTTTCTATCCAATATTTGTTATACATGAATACTGGGTATTTTGCTTTCCAGAGTAACAGAAGAACCATCATGGATGATCCATTTATCAGAAACTACATTGAGGATCTGCTGAAGAATATCAGAACACAAGTCTTGCTGAAGCTCATCAAACCATATACAAGGATCAGGATACCGTTTATATCTAAGGTAACTTTACTCTCACTATTCTTCTGTTTGAGCGTCATTTTTGAACTACCTCTCACCCCCAGCCCGTCAAACAAATTAGTGTAATCAAGAGAGTAAAATAATCAAATATATCTTTACAACTTGCCCGTTCCCCACAGTAGTTGGTTGATGGTATAATGTTAGTTAATATCTGGTCATTGTGAAGTGAATAAGCCAGACATTATTCTTTGGACCGTTTCCTGCATCGTTTCTTTCTCCCTTACTACCTCAACTCATTTAGATGGTTTAGAAAAAGGTTTTGCTATTGCTTTTCCTCTTATTACCTGTTAGTGTTCTTGGGTTGCGCTCTTTCCTCTTGATGATGCTAGTAACTTGTAATATATTTATATATATTTATTGAATTGAATTTATAGGGCATCTAAATTATGGTTAGCGTATTCTTTTTATGCAATATAAAATTCGTTAACTTGCAGGAACTGAACGTGCCTGAGCATGATGTTGAGCAGCTGCTTGTGTCGCTGATTCTGGATAACAGGATTCAAGGACACATCGATCAAGTGAACCGGCTCTTAGAACGCTCTGATAGGTCAGTTTTTTTATGTTGTAATTCTTTTTATTGGATTTATTCTATTCATAATTTAGTCAATAACCTGGCATTTTTATTAACATTAATAAATACATGGTTCAGGTCGAAAGGAATGAAAAAGTATACTGCTGTTGACAAATGGAACACGCAGCTTAAATCTCTCTATCAAACGATCAGCAACAGAGTCGGTTAGACCATGGTGTCTGGTGGAAGGGCTATCGGTCTTGTTTCTGCATGCAGTTTTGTCATGTGAATTATAGTAGCTTCTATGGAGAGTTAGGATTATATTGCCCCAACAGTGGAACCAAAGTGAAACGCAACTTGTGATTCCCGTTTTACTATATAAAATAGAAGAGCGCGTTTGGATTAGAAAAATATTTCTAGTTTTTTTATTTTTTTGTGAAAATGATTTCAGACTTTCTAAATTTAGGAATGTGTTTGGTTTGTAAAAGTGGATCTTGTTTTCAAATTGAGAAAACAAAGAAAATATATTTGTTTTTAAAACAAATTTTTCAAGTTTTAATTAAAATAATTCAATTATATTTCCTTATTAAATAGTAAAGATTAAATACATTTATAGTTTGGTATGTTTTATTTTCAAATAAACTTTCAAATTTATATAATCGAATTATGTTTGGTTTCGTTTGCACATTTAATTTAGAGGCTTGAAGGAGGCAGCTGCCGAAACTCAACAAGCTTGCCTGCCATAATAGGCACTGTGGCCATATCCAAGCATTGGCACTGTTGAAGTTCCCTTGGGGTTTGAAGGCATCTGAGGTTGCAACATTTCTTCTCTGACAACTACCACTAAAAGTTGGAAGGAGGGCAAGGGATTGGAAAGGGGGTTTGCTGGAAACCGGTGAAGTTGAAGGGGAAATGGCTTATTTTAGCAAAAGATCGGAGAGAGTGGAAGCGATGATTGCCGCACTTCACCTTTCTCTTCAACCTCTCCTTCCTCCTCACCCTCCCACCGCTAGACTAAATCCTCCAAAAAAATTTGAATAAGAAAAAGAATTCAAATATGTTTAATCTTGAACCAAACCATAATTATGATACTGCGTAACAAAAATAAAAAAATAGACATCTGAAGACAAGTTCCATTGTAGTACTGAATAAGTCTGTACATGAAGTACTCTCCTATCTCCTTTTACAACTTCCATTGAGATATCACAGAACAGGTTCATACGGATCGCCATTATACATAATAACATAATTTTTACAAAACTGTGGAGCTTTCTCTGATAAGCTCTGAGCTTGAGGCTCGGACCACCTCTGCAGTTTTAGCTTCTCCTTTGTTTATTGTCACCCCATTTGCACTCTTGTCTTGATTGGTTTTATAAGCTTCTGACCCCATCTCTCCGGACTTCTTTTCTTCATGGCCTATATTGTTCAGTAAAATTCATGTTCTTTGCCTCTAATCCAAGGCAAATGAAGTTTGATACATGCATTGCTATGGGATCACCCACCTCTCAAATGAAACAAGATGATGTAGGCTTTTGTTTATGTTTTCAATAGTATTTTTCACAGGACAGGTGAGAGACTAATCTCATGGGAAATAATGAGGCACCTAGGCAGAAATCTCTGCCTTTCCACACACATAAATCTTTGGATCAAATCTAGAACTACATGGTTAAAGGACTCAAATCCCTTTTACTCGGACAGACACCTCATTATTGGTAGGATGTAGTATTTTTTGACCTTGTTGTATTGAAACCACTCAAAGTGCGGTGGAGGGAAGAAGCCTTCTAAGTCAGACTTTCCTCCAGCTGGAAATTTACCGTCTGGGAATTCCTGTCTCGATAAACGGTGCACATCTCAATTTGGTGTCATTTTAAATCAGTGTTTTGTCATGTCTTGTGGCAGTTCGTGTCCCAGAAGCAGCATAAATCTCTTACAATGTGGGGTTAAATTCTTAATACACACACAGACCCACTTAAAACATTTGAAAAGAAGTATGTTACATACCATATCGAACTGATCAGCAAATAGAGAAGGATCCCATGTGCTGATTTGCTTCTTCAAAAAACACCCGCTATTTCTGAATCCACGAAGGCACAGTATTTTCATCTTCTTTGCATTTTCTCCTTCCATTGCTGTTTATGTGTCTTCTGCACCACCTCAAGCTTACCGAAGTTCACTTACTTGTAAGACAACCCCTTGTGTGACTTTTGCCCGTTGGGTTGGGAGTAGTTTATACAAACCACAAACTGTTAGGAGCCATATATAGTATCTTATAGAATAAACTATAATACAATATAAGATTGTTTATCGTATAAGGCTTTAATTAGTAACATGGTGTTATTAGACTATTTACCTACCTACTTCCCAAGTTGGTGTTGCACACTTGCACGTGCAATCTTCAAGCTAGCGCCTAGAGGACTGCTGCATAAACCGTGATTTGCTTGGGCCCTTCAATGTGTTTTTCCAATGACAGAACACACCAAAAAAAATAAATGAAGAAGAAGAAGAATTGCTTTTCCTCTATTACCTGTTAGTTTTTTTGGGTCACTCTCTTTCCCTTTGATGATGCTAGTAGTATATGTATTAATGAATTGAATTTATGGGGCATTTAAATTATGGCTAGCCTAATGTTTTTATATAACCATTAATTTGCAGGAACTGAACGTGCCTGAGCATGGATGTTGAGCAGCTACTTGTGTCGCTGATTCTGGATAACAGGATTCAAGGACATATTGATCAAGTGAACCAAAAGTTGTGTATACACAATTTTAACAACTCACATTTACACACACGTGGAACCATGATAAAGTGATTGTATCTTGAATAAAATTGGTGGGACTGATTTTTATTATGAATATTGCCTAAAACTGAATTGTTAGAATTGTATCTATGCAAAAATCTCTCGAGTGAACCGGCTCTTAGAACACTCTGATAGGTCAGTTTCTTTATATTTTATTCTATTCATAATTTTGTTCATATACTGGCATTTTGATTAACATTAAAATTTAAAACTATATGGTCCAGGTTGAAAGGAATGAACAATTACCGTAGTACAAATGCAACACACAGCTTGAATCTCTCGATCAAATGATCAGCAACAGAGTTTGTTAGATCGTGGTGTCTGGTGGAAGGGTTATCTGTCTAGTTGCTTCAGCTTGCAGTATTGTCATGTGAATTAACGTAGCTTCTATGGAGAGTTAGGAGTTTACTACCCCAAAAGAGGAACCAAAATGAAAACGCAACTTGTGATTCCTGTTTTCCTATATAAAATATAATTGTTTGGAAACATTCATGATTCAAGGAGAATTCGTCTATTTTTATTGTAGTACCGAATATGTCTGCAGAGTACATGAAGCACTCCCCTCTCTCCTTTTACAATTCCATTGAGATGATAACAGAGAAAAGGTCCACATGGATCACCATTCATACATAACAACATAATTTGTACTAAATTCTGGCAGTTTCTATGATAACCTCTGATCTTTAGGCTTGGACCGCCTCTGCAGTCTTAGCTTCTCCCTTGTTTATTGCCACCCCGTTTGCACTCTTGTCTTGATTGGTATTAGAAGCTTCTTGAGCCTTCACTTCTGACTTCTTTTCTTCATGGTCTATTTTCTGCTCCCAAACTAAGACATCAACTTTTGGTTGGTGCTGTACTTCTGCAATCCAATTTCGCAGTTGGTTTGTGGCCGCCTCATCTGTTTGGGATGATGGAAGGAAAGTTCAATTACTAGTGTAAACAACGGATTTGGATGTTATTCACCATTTGATTATATGGTGGGTTTTACACTTAATCCCTTACTTTTCACTTTCCAAGGTATTTCTCTTAAGAGCATCGTAATTCTTAATCAACATATTAAAGAAGCGACAAAATCCACAATTTGACTCGGTTAAATTTTAAGTCTAATCCTCTAGTAAAAATAAAAAAGTGAACAAATTGGTCTTCTTGACAAAACTACCCAAATAAATTGATGTCAATAAAATTTTGAGTAAATTAATCCGTTTAACGGGATCAATTTGACATTTTTTATGATTTTTGAGGAACTAATTTGTGTTATTTTATTTATTTTAAAGAGTTCAATTTACACATTTTAAATTGATAGGAATTTATTTGGCTATTTTTTTTTCAGGAGGAATTAATTTGTTGATATTAAATTTAAGATGGAACAATTTAAAGGTTTTGTCTAAAGAATCAAACACTATGAAGAGAGAGCCTACCTAACCGTGGGACAGTGTGACCTTGGGGATGCCTTATAATGAGGGGTTTGTCAAAAGCAGAGGCAAGCTCCTCAGAAGGCAGTTTCAACCAATCTTTGTCTCCAATGAAGTGAACAGATTTAGCTTTGATGGGGTCCTTATAGGCAACATCACATATGCTGGGATCTCTGAACTTGGATCCTGATATTGATACAAATAATTTTATAGGAGGATGTTCCTTCAGCAGCTTCCCCTGTGAATTCCATGTTCATTACTCAAATGTTTTACTTGGATTTGAATTATAAATCAAAATACAGTGATTACTTACCTGTGCCTGGTAACCTATTAAAAGCGCTGAAAGTGTTGCGCCCTGATTTACACAAAAGAAGGAACAAAGCCGAGTCAAATAGTATGAGACGCATTCATGTTCTTTTCCCATAAAGTGAAGTTCAGAAGCCAAATTTTAGTTCAATGCATGAGTGAATGTATACCTGTGAGAAGCCAAGGAAACCATCAAAGGGGCCATTGGCTGTGATGTATTCGCACAAGTATGTTATGCATTCTTCCAAGTTAGTGTACTCCGTGAAGTCCTGAATAAGAGTTGTGTATATGTTAAGCAAAATTCATGTTCTTTATCTCTTATCCAAGGCAAATGAAGTTTAATACATGCATTGCTATGAAATCACGCACATCTCAAATGAAACAAGAGGATATAAATTTTTTGTTTTTTGAGGTCTTCAAGAGTATTCCTCACCAAACAGATGAAAGACTAATCTCACGGCATATGATCAGTCACCTAAGCGAATATCTTTCCCTTCTCTTACACATAAATCTCGGGATCAAATCTAGGAAACATGTTTAAAGGACTCGAGTCTCTTTTACTCGGACTAGCACCTTATTGGTAGGATGCAGTATGTTTACCTTGTTGAATTGAAACCACTCAAAGTACGGTGGAGGGAAGATGCCTTCTATGTCAGACTTTCCTCCAGCTGGAAACTTACCGTCTGGGAATTCCTGTCACGATAAACAGTTCACATCTGAATTTGGTGTCACTTTAAATTTGTCTTCTGTTAATAATGTCTTGTGGCAGTTTGTGTGAATTGGAGAGGCTTGAATCTCTTACGACATGGGCTTAAATGGTTAGTACACGCACAGACACACTTGGAACATGTGAAAAGAAGTGTGTTATTGTTACCATATCAAACTGAGAAAATAAAGAAGGATCCCATTTGCTGATTTGCTTCTTCAGAAAACTCCCACTAGTTCTGAATCCATGAAGGCACAGTATTTTCATCTTCTTTGCATTTTCTCCTTCCATGGATGCTGCTGTGTGTGTCTTCTGCACCACCACAACCTTACTGAAATTCACTTATTTGTAAGGACTGAGAAGTGAGCTTGTTCCTACCTACCTCCACATCTAAGGCAGTCCACAATCAACAACCCCTTGTGTGACTTGGCCTGTTGGGGTGGGGGTACTTGGCAGTTGGCAGCCATATATTATTATTATTATTATATGGAATAAACTATAATACAGCAGAAGATTATTTATCGTATTAGACTTTTTAACTAGTAATATGATTTTATTAACTTTGACATATATTTGGCTATTTACCCACCTACTTGACGGGTTGGTGTTGCACGTGCAATCTTCAAGCTAGCGCCTGTTTTCCAGGAGAAAGAAAAAGAAAGAAAAAGAAGAATGGCTCTGGGTGCATCAGTCGCTAGGTCCACCTGACCGAGCAAGAGCTTAATATCGCGTATAAATAAAAAAAATGCAAGAGCTCAATTTTTTTTTTTTATAAATGCAAGAGCTCAATTATTTTTGCAAACTATAAACAAGACTATGAAGCATACAAAAAGAAAAAAGATCGAAAAGTGTTATATCGGAGAAAAAGATAATACAAGACCCAAAAAAAACTGAATCATTATTTTATTTGTTTATTTATTTTGACGTGAAGCTGAATGATTATTTACTCACACTTTTGAATTATTGTTTACATAATAATAATATCCAAAGACTCTTCAATAAATATGAGTATAATTTTGAATTCAAAAGAAATTTAGACACCACTTGAGAACTGATTTTATGGGGGTTGCCTTTCCATTTTTATTTTTCGGCTTATGGGGTTTGCCTTTCAAGGATCTAACTTTGTTTTCTTGGGCCTTAGGCCCGTCTTGCATTTCAAAAACCTCGGAATATTTTAACCTCGAAACATTTCACCAAAAACAAAAATCTCAAAACTTTGAAAAAAAATATTGATGTATTGAAAGTATAAAATAGTTTTATACCATTATTTAGTGTGTATTTGGATGAAATATTTTTAAAATATAAGAAAATTTAAAATACTATAAAATTAAAATACTTCAATTAAATTTTTTTCAATTTTTAAATTTTTTATTTGGACAGATAATTAAATTTTCTTTATTTATAATATACTTTGTCTAATTGAGTTAATTACAATACCTTGATTTTAACATATTCTATTTGAAAAATATAAGATAAATTTTTTAAAAATAATATTTTTTATTAAAAATCAAAATTTAATTGATCTAAAATCATTTATTATGAGTTCATATTTCATAAATTATCTTAAATTTTATTCACAAAATATTAAAATTTAAATTATAAAATTTAATTGTTATATAAATAATATTGAATGATACGTAAATGTAACATCATGTAATATAAACTGAATATTAAAAAATTTAAAATACAATAAACTGAATTAAAAATAACATTAAATGAAAATATCGTAAATATAAAAACTGTAATGAAATATAATAAAAGTAAGAGTTATTAAAATGAGAAAAATCATATACTTGTGTATGCATGGATTTTCAAAATTCCCTCTTTATAGGTGGAATTAAAATCCTCTATTTTACGTAGATAAAATTGCTCTTTAAAATCCATTGAATTTTGTAATTTCTTTAAGTTAATATCCAAATAGGATATTTTATCATGATGAATTGTATATCCTTCCAAAAATTACATTCCCCCAATAATTGCTCCAACCAAATGCACACTCAATTAAATCTCTCGTTTTAAAATTAATGTTTATTTTAATCCCTAACTTTACACTTGTGAGTCATTTTAATTCCTAACTTTTAAAATAAGTTAAATTAATCCCTAACATTGCAAAATTTGAGTCATATTAGTCCCTTAGCTCACTTTTATTTAACATTTCATCAAATAATTGATGATGTATAAAGTTAAGTGATACTTTCATATATATCATATGAAATAGAACTAAGTTTAAAATGATTCATTTTAATGTCTAAAATTACATAAAATAATTATTTAAATCTCTTTTTTAAATTATAAAATGACTTATTTTTTACAATTTTTGACACAAAAATAAGTTATTTTAAATTTATTATACTTCAGATAATACATAGCATATCAAAATATTACTTAACATTACAAAGCATTATTTAATTAATAAAATGTTAAATAAAAATGGAATGTGGGACTAAATTGTTCGCCTTTTACAATGTTAAGGATTAATTTGACCATTTTAAAAGTTAACCACTAAAATAACTCACAAGTATAAAGTTAAGGACTAAAATGAGCATTGACTTCTCTTTTTACATGATTTTTCAAATAGTAGGATGGAAAATAACTATATTTACTGTTATGTCATTACATAATTGGATGATTATTAAAAATCTTTTATATAGATAGTGTATTTTAATTAAATCTATACACATAGATAAAGGCAATTGTCCTTGAGGGTAGTTATTTTGGTGTCCAACTTATTTTTCCCATTTTGGTCTTACTAATAATTTGATTAACAACTTCTTTTAGGGTTAAAAAAGTAACTTCAAAATAATAACTGTTGTCCTTAACAACTTCTTCTACAAGTAGTTTTTGACCAAGTCATTTTGCTCTCTGTCTACTGTCCTTGAACAAAAAAAAATTGATAAAACTGTTGCATTTTTCAGAAGTGGTTTTCGAGCAAGTCATTTTTCTATTACATTTAATTACCACCATTTATATTCCTTCACATTTTTATCAATCTTTCTCTTTTGAAGATACTTCTGAGAAACCATTACACTAAGCCTATTGATAAGTTATACACTCAACAAAATGGTCTGTCTTGGCTTCCTCTCCATATGTCCTCTCTATTCCTCTTCTCTGTTGAATTCGCTTCGTTGATCTAATTTTGAACTGGTACTATAGTACGATATTCTCATAAATCATAACTTATAATTAATGTATTGAGTTATGGCACTAATTGATGATTTTTTTTTATTTGATTTTTTTATTATGGTTTTGTTTTTTATTTTTTTTCGAGAATGACACCCTGTAGAATTCATGGGTTTACAAATTTGAAATTCAAATCCATTCCTTGCATTTGGATAAAAAACAACCATTCATGAGGATATTTTCCACACTTATTTTTTTTTATTTTGATTATATGATTTGGCTTCATATTGTTGCTCATATTGCTTTATTTAGCCATCTTTTGCATTTATTTTCTACACTCTATCTTTTTCCGATGTTCATAATTTAAATTTAACACTTTTCAACAATAAAAATTTTTAAATGTATTTTTTTACTACTTCCTATGAGAGAATGATTGTGTTCGGTTTCACAATAAATAGAGCAAAGAAACGGAAAAAAAAAAGAAAATTGTTTTCAAGTTTCAATCAGCAATATTTTGGGCTATATTTGCTTTGCGACAACTTTTTTTTGGTTTAACATAATATCCTCTTTTACTACCACTATCTACATTACAAATTATTTTGATGGACAATGCGGATGAACATGCTCTATCATCAATTAAGTTTTTAATACGGTGATAATTTACATTACAAATATTAAGTATGCACACATTAAATCATTAATTATGTCTTGGGTGATATTATATGTTTTTCAATTAAATCCTATATCAGTCATATATATTGGGTGATATTGGTAATTACTTATGGTGAGTGTATTTTTATTCAATGAATTAATTTATTAACATTGGTAATTACTTTAATATGCTTAGTTAGTATCATTCATAATTTTAATAGTCTCTCCTCCACATGACCATATTTTTTTTCAATATTAATAACTATATTATTTTCATTTGGAATATGAATAGTTTGTATTCACATATTTATTTTGATAAGGTTATCATGATCATATTTGTCATTTTTTCTAATAGTTTTGTTGTAATTTTTGGGAGGAAAATATATATCTTAGAAATAAAGAAATTAAAGTTTAATAATATCATTTTGCTAAGAGAATGAGAAATATATTAATACCCAAAAATTAAAAAATGTGGCTTGATCGGTAAAACCTACTTTATTTTCAAACCCTACTGTACCGTTAATCATCAATGGTATGATGCCAAAACACAAAGTGAGTTTCACGCGTGACTACAGCGCGTTGGAATCTTTCCGCTAGAGGTGGACAATTAGAATCCAACGTCTATAAATCCGGAAGATCTGGGCTACCAACACGTCATTTCACGTTCATAATTTTTTGAACCTAATTTTCTGATTAAGCAATTATTCGATTAATTAGTTTTACCAACAAGTTCATATTCAATTTTCAATTAATTAATTAATCAATTAATCGCGTTCCTACCTTATGAATAATAATAAATATATTAAAAATTGAAATTATATTTTGGTGTCCTCAGAGTTCCACCAATCAATCATTCATTCCAAGGAGGGATCTCTCTCTCTTTCTCTCAGTCTCTCTCTCTCTCTCTCTCTCCCCTGAAAGCTTCTGCTCTGTGAAGGTGATTTCCTCATCTGGGATTTGCAGTTCAAGCATTTGTGTTTGTGGGTTTTCATTTTGTGTGGAACTGTGTCAGCAAAATTGTTCCTTTTCTCAAATTATGCGTTGAATGTCAAGGTTTTGATGAAACCCCAGAATTATTTTTTCTCTGTTCCGTGGCACTGTGAATGATGCTTTTCCTAGATGAGAAGTTTTTTTATTAATTTAAAATTTGGTGTGATATCTTTCATGTTGGATTAGGAATATTGAGATTGTAGGGTTTTTATTATTCCCCATTAGGGTTTTGCCCCCTCTGCTGGGGTATCTTTTGTTTTAAAGGAGGGATTTATCAAAGTTTTTTTTTTCCCTTCTTTTTGCTCCGACTGTCTCTTTCTTCTCTTCTGAGGGTAAATAGTGATTGTTTATGTTTTGCGTATGTAAGGGTTTTTGTGATACGAGATGAATTTCAGTTTCAGGAGCTCTATATGTGAGTTACTTGCTTTTACTCCTATGTGTGAGGGTTTTTCCTGGGTGACTTGTTATGTTTAGATGCTACTTAAGCATACTTGGTGTCCAAATTTTCCAACTTTTTGTTCTGTGATGTGTAGAACGAGTGTCTGCAACGGGTAATTATTAATTAACTTAAGATGTCATGTCATGGTGTGTGAATGCTAATATAGTTGTTACTTGTTGTTTACTGATATTTGGGTTAGGAGGGAGAGGGTGAAGGAGAGGGGGTTTAGGTTACAAAAATGGGTCTAATAAGTTCTGTTTTTTATGGTGCGAAGTGAGTTTGGGTTGACAACTCACTCTTGATTGTTTGAGTTCAGTTGGTTTTTCTTATGGGGAGTTGTTGCGAATGGACAAGGTCATGTGAAAATTTTGCATGAGAGGAGGACCCATTCCCTATTGGTCATTGATCTGAGATTGTTGATTTTCTTTAAACTTGAAGTGAGTGGAGATTTTACATCCTGCGCTTCTTTCTACCGCAGATTCAGGCATATATTCTTGAATCTTGATTGAACCCCATATTTGTGCTAAAATATTTTGATAAAATTATCTGAGCTTTACAGTACTTAAGCCTACAAGAAATTTGGAGGGTATACCAGACAGTTGGGTGGTAAATATGTGATGGTTTTCACCGTACATTATTTGGTTCTTCTTTGACATTTTGAAATGCACTGACATTTCATTTTACAAGTCCATCAGCAATTAAAGTTAATGCATCACAGTTTTCCCATTCTTAACTTGAAACTTTTATACGCATGAGTTCTTTTTTTGTTTTTCTCCCCTTTCTATAACTGTCTATTAGAGAGTTATGGAGGAGTGGAGTATATATATACATATCAGTAACTAGGGCATTCAGATGGTAACTTGTTATGTGAATGTATTTGGCTGCTTCTCAATTCCATTTTGCCTTTATAAAGCTTGTTGTCTCCCGATTATTATCTTTTCCAGTACTTTGATGTCCTTGTCTGTTCATGCCGTATGCTAGTTTATGAATAAATTCTGTGGTAATATTTTACCTGACCAGAGTTTTGTTTTTTCACTCATTCATGATCAGAAATAATTTTGCAGGAACTTCTGCTTTGGTCTGATTGTATCCTTACTCTGAGCTGCAAATTTGAGAATTCAGTGAATTGTTTGAGAAGGGTCATTCGTACTCAGTGATATAATAAAACAGAGATTCAGGTGCTTTTTGGCTGATGGTAAGCATTTCTTTGCATTGCCTATTGCTATCTTAATATCGATCATGGGTCATTTGCCATTTTACATGAACAGATTGGAATGGTTGTTTGGTTATGTTTTTGGTGTTTAATATTCTTTCATTGTTGTATGGTGCTTTCTATTTTAGGCAACTAATGAGAATCTTCCACCGAATGTAATAAAGCAACTTGCTAAGGAGTTGAAAAATCTTGATGAATCCCTCCAGAAGGCATTAAAGTAGTGGTAAATGATGATGAGTTTTCAATAATATATGCTGACATTGATGGCCCAGGCAAGTGACTTTACATTTCTAATGTATGGTTGGGCATTATATAGAGAGAGGTCAAGCTAAACCAGTCTGATATATTCTTGCAGCTGGAACTCCTTATGAGAATGGAGTCTTCCGCATGAAGTTGTTACTGTCCCGTGATTATCCGCATTCGCCTCCAAAAGGTATGTTCAGGCACACCACCGAATGGATCATTATACAACAGTCTGCTAGTTACATTGTCAAGAGAATTGTATTGTTAGAGTTTTAACTTGGTTTTGTAAACTAAATTATTTTTGAAATTTGAACATTTTTATTGGATGGAATATTGTTTTAGTCAATTGCGCTGTAGTCCTGTAGTGTTTCACTTGCCTTGAAAGAATCACATATATCAATTTGTGTTCTGCAACACTCTGAAACCTTTGAAGCCATTGAAATTTAATGTTGTAGGTTTTTTCATGACTAAGATCTTTCATCCAAATATTGCAACCAATGGAGAGATTTGTGTCAACACACTCAAAAAAGATTGGAATCCCAGCCTTGGGTTACGGCATGTTCTTATTGTAAGTGTTATGGCTGTCTTTTTAAGCAAAATCTTACTAATTCTTTTGACCTCCCTGTTTATAAGAAACAACTGAGGAGCTATTTGGATAGTCTTGATTTATTAATGTTGATTCCCATAATGACTAGGTTGTTAGGTGTCTATTGATTGAACCCTTTCCAGAATCAGCTCTAAATGAGCAGGCTGGCAAGCTGTTGCTTGAAAATTATGAAGAGTATGCTAGACATGCCAGGTAAGTTAAGCCAATAATGCTATTCCTCTCAGTTAACTTCTTTTTTAGGACTTCTGAAAAGTGTGAAACATTGAGTGTGACTAAGTTTAGCCTTGTTTGGTTTAAAGACAGTTTTCTGCTTTCTGTTTGTTTCTTGTTTTTTCTTTTCTTTTCTTTTTTTTTTTATTTTTTTGGTGAAAGAAACAGTGAAAATTGGAAAATCAGTTTTCAGTTTTGTTATTATTGTTTTCACTTTTTACTTTTCAAATTCCTGAAAAACAAAAATAGATTGAAAACAGAAAATAATAACAGGAAATGAATATACAAATTAAATTGATCCCTTTTCTGAACTCGACTACCTTGTTAAGTGACCCTTCTGAGCTTCACTAATCTAGATTTTGAATTCCATGTGGTTTTTCTTGAGTTCGATAAAATTTTCATGAGTTTGATAAAACCTGGGGAGCTGGCTTCCATGCTATCTTTTAATATTTTATTTTTTGAAATGTTCCTCTTATGCATGCAATTGAGAATCTTCTGTTGTCAAATGCAGGCTTTACACTGGAATCCATGCGAAGCCGAAACCTAAATTTAAAAGTGGAGCTATATCTGAATCAACAACTGCCCTAAATGTAGATCAGACGAACACCTCAGTGCTTAGTGCTGAAACTAAAACCACACCATCGGGTGCGACACTGCCATCGTTAGCATCCTCAACTGCCGCGACAAGAGGAAACAGCCAGGAACAGGCAGCAGTTGTTTTGACTGAGACCAATGTTAATTGTTCCTCTGCTACAGCTACTGCAGTTTCTGCTGCTCCGGTGCCACAAAAGAAGGAAGGTGGACTAGCAAAAGCTCAGGCGGACAAGAAGAAGATGGATGCTAGAAAGAAAAGTTTGAAAAGATTGTAATAATGTTGTTCAATAATTGAACCAATCATTTGTGGCTTAGTTTTGTTGTTTGATAGTGGAAGGAAAGAAAAAAAGGAAGAGGGTTCAAGGGGATGCGGTGTCCTTGGAAGATGGGTTTGCCATTTTTATTTTAATCTGTAACTTACATTGGGATTAAATGGATGGAAATTGAACTGTTGTCCTTCGCCTAAGCCTCGAGTTATCATGAACAGCACACGTGTTGATGTTTTTCTTGCTCTCCTTTTGGGTTTAAAATATAATTTTAGTTCTTATATGTATAATTACTTTTCAAATCTTAATCTCTGTATGAACAGGTTTTTAATTTAGTTTTTAGACAATTGGTTGTAAACAAGTTTGTATTGTCAATTGGAGCTATATATCTTTGTGATGCATCACAATTTTATTGCAGATTCACTATTGGGAATCTATGGTTTTTCCACAAATGGGAAAAAAATTGCTTTTTAAATGATATTACGGATTTGTTGCTTTTTTTCCCGGTCGAATTATGGATTTGATTCGAAAATAATAAAGTTAAGTTATTGTAATTTTAATCGACGGTAAAAGAGGTCTAGTTCGATTAAGAAAAGGGTCTAGGATCGTGGATCAAGTCGTCCTTACAATAGTTGTGATTATTTTGAGCTTATTTTCTGAAAATGAAAATTGAAATGTTTGAATAAACCGTTGTGATTAGCTACTAATTAGATTCGACAAGAGTTGTTAAATAAATTAGTAGTAATAGTTCACGAAAATAAATTTTCTACGTAAGTGTCTCTTGACGTGTCTATAAAACTCCAGTTAGCTCATTTTAACACACATTATGATAATGGACTTCACAGGTCTTAAATAAGTACCAGCTTAAACTATTCATTCAAACACACCTAGAAAGCTTTTAAGGCTCCTAACTCATCAAGTCTTCCTTATTATTGTTATTTTTTGTCAATGACTTTCTTAACAATTTATGGTTGTGTACTCATGTTTTCATGGATCACTAGTTAATCTTTCGACAAGTTCAATTTTTTAGTTCTTTTGTTGATGGGTGATTTATAAATATAAGTATTAAATGAGTCTAAAGTCAAACACATTCAAGATCAACACAAACTTTCATCTCAATCAAAACTTACTTATTAAAAAGGATTTTTTAATATAACCTTAAATTCTAAATCCTAA
Source organism: Dalbergia oliveri (assembly GCA_030441495.1). Taxonomy (NCBI): domain Eukaryota; kingdom Viridiplantae; phylum Streptophyta; class Magnoliopsida; order Fabales; family Fabaceae; genus Dalbergia; species Dalbergia oliveri. The sequence continues at coordinate 21,101,910 of JAMLFY010000008.1, forward strand.
ACTCATATAACACTCATGAAAGAATTAAAAAGGTCAAGTATTTTTTTTTTTTATTGAAAAGTGAGACTTTTAAATTTTCAACCTATTAAAACGTTCAATAACCTACTTCGTTTTATTCTTTAATCAGTGTCCTTCATACGCTAGCTAGATAAAACTATATATTAAAAAAAGGGGTCGAATTTAACTTGACAAAATTGCATCCTTCTAATAGGAACTCGTGAGACATCGATTTTGTGAGGAAATTATTCTTTGGTCGGGCCAAACTACACATATTGGAACAGATTTTTTTTCCATCAAATCCTAAAGAAACTTAATTACTACATACAAGAACACCAGAACTGCATGTTCCCTCTAGTTTAAATTAATTTCTTTTTTTTTTTTTTTGCCAACTCTATTCACACGCACCGTGGAGGAGGGATGGGTCCCAGACCCTTGGAGTCGAACTGCCAACTCCTATCTATGCACTCTCTGCAAAGGCTTTGCTTCAACTACTAAATCTAACAGAAATATAAACCACACAAAAACTTTAGAGGGTGGAAGTAAGATTTTCTTATTTATATAAGAGGGCCAAATATCATATTGACCAGCACAGAAAAACGGGGGCCAAATATCATCAAAGGAAAAAGGGCAAGTTATACTGATCTTTGAAATTGGGCGATATTACATATCAACCTCACGATCTGTAAAAATATATACTATTCTCCCCTGAAATGTTGGTGATATTAAAACCAATACCATTATCTTTTGTAGAATGAGTATGACACTTTACATTCCTATAAATATGACACCAAGTATCCTTGTAAAGAGATAGACATGACAAGTCGAAGAGTGTTACGCACAATACTGATATCACCTAACCTCCGAGAGGCAAGTATAATTTGTTCCAAGTAAATGTTTAGTTCTGTTCTGTCAAATATTGCTGTGGCAGGTCAAATATCTTTTCAGTTATCAACTAGACATCTAGCCCTCACAGATTCAGATTCATACAATGCTGTTGATGCATGGGGTACCTCACTCTCTTCTGTTGGTGATAACAATGTTGATTTCTCAAGGACAAAGGATTAAAGAAGAAAAGAAAGTGCCAAGATTTGCACAATATCAGTCACAAGCATAAATGGAATATATTCATAATCATAGGAATAATGTTACTGGATCAGTATTAAAGATTGCATCCTTAGAGGAGCAGAGTTCCACACGAGACCAAAACTGAGGAATGGTCCAAGACAGAGTCACAAAACAAACTAGAGAGACACCAATTCCATCACAACCGTTAGCAGTAGATCTTACCACTAAATGTTGTATATGTTAGACTCAAAAACCACCAAATAAAAAAGAAAAAACAAGAAAAGACATTGAGCTAGGAGCCTAGGACTAGGTTTACTTTTATACAAGTCAACCTTGTCCTAATATTCTTTTTGTCTTTCCTTTTTGATAACCAAATTTCATTCAGGTTTTTGTGGTGGGAGATGGTGTGATCACTTGGCCATCATCACCTTAACAAATTCCTCATAATTTATTTGGCCATCACCATCGACATCAGCCTCTCGGATCATCTCATCAACTTCTTCATCAGTAAGCTTCTCCCCAAGGTTAGTCATCACATGGCGGAGCTCAGCAGCAGAAATGAAGCCGTTCTGATCCTTGTCGAAGACGCGGAACGCCTCCTTCAGCTCCTCCTCAGAATCAGTGTCCTTCATCTTCCTGGCCATAAGGTTTAGAAACTCGGGGAAGTCGATGGTGCCGTTGCCATCAGCATCGACTTCATTGATCATGTCCTGGAGCTCTGCCTCGGTTGGGTTCTGCCCCAATGACCGCATAACAGTTCCAAGCTCCTTGGTTGTGATGCAACCTACAAGATCAAACACCATGTACAAATCAACAAGAAGGTCCCAGCTATGCAGACAATCTATAGTCGAAAGCATGCTTGATCTTCCATTTGAAGAGTTTGCCCAAACCATGGTTTTGAAATTCCTAAGAAAAATCCAAACACAGGTTAACTCATCCATCCAATGAATTAATTGTCCTTGCAATTTCTCGAATTTACACTTTTGTGATAAAAGAGGGTGAGATTCAGCGCAATGGTAAGGTTGCTATCTTGTGACCTGGAGGTAATGGGTTCAAATTGGAAACAACCTCTCCGCAAAGCAGGGGTGAGGCTGCTCGCATCTAACCCTCCCCAAACTGCACAAGGTCAGAGCCTCATGTAGTAGGATGCCATTCAACTTTTGTGATAAAAACAAGACATTTTTTTCTGGTTTAGATTTGGTAGTTTCTTTAAAAGTTGTAGACATTTCAAATTCCAATTCACCATATGCGCTCATAAGGTACACGCAGACCATATCAATCATGCTCACGGGGATGTCAAAAACACAATTAGGAAAAAGGCTTCAAAATTATTGAGGGATTTGCTTCTAAACATAGTTTTATGCTCTAATTTTCTATCAAACAAGAGTGTTAGAAAGTTATCTCTCTAGGTGGGCTGAGCTGTGACATATCTCATACTAGAAGTGTAAATGATAAATATTAGCAAGAATCTGGAATCCTCTTTTGATTGCTATCATATCATACCATATTTTAATTACTATAATCAGTAGTACTCTTCGCACACCAAAATTTGTACCCCATTTTTTTTATTCTTTTTATACCTGTTGGCGATGACCGAATTATTAATGATTAAAAATATGTCTATATGTTTATCAAAAGACTAATAAACCAAAAAGTAGTTAAAAAAAAAGGATAGAGATAAACAAAAGCAAATTAAAAAGGAGATCTAATGGACATGATCAAGTGAAGATAAATAAATAAACAAAATGCAAAGGCAAATGAGAAAAAGAGAGACATATGGATGATAGATCTATATGTGAGAGAAGGGGAACGAACCATCGCCATCCTTATCGAACAAGCTGAAGGCTTCCTTGAACTCAGAGATCTGTTCGTCGGTGAGTTGATCTGCCATTGTCACACCCAAATATTGATCGCTCTTTCTTTCCTTCTTTCTCTGAATTGATTGTTATTTCTTTCTGCCTTTTTTTTTCCCCTTTTGGTCCGAAGAAAGGGAGGGGTAGAGAGAGAGAAACTGAGACAAACACGCAGCGGTTTCAAACCTCGTTGTTGTTGTTGTTCCGGCAAAAACTCCCCTTCTTTATATTAATGGATATCAACAGAGAATCCACGCTTTTTCTTTACCATAAATAATATTAATTGACTTGATTTCTATTCCTCCTTTGACCCTTCCAAACTTCTTGCAAATAATTTAATTAATTAAATTAAATCAAGTCACTAATTTGCCATAAAACCCCTTATTCTAAGGACCTCAGCTCTATATAATTAAGTTTGAGGAGGAGCTTTTTTGGTGCATTATCCATATATAACGTTCACATCAACCCTGTCTTTTGTAGAGGGTATTTTCATTGAGAGATTATTAGATTGAATTATATGATATTATATTGATAATAAAATATCAAATTTTAGAAAAGTTAGATAATTATAAGCATGTATTCTAATGAATGATATTTATTTACATTTTAAAAAATATATGATTTATCACTATCCAATAAAGTGGCACGGTTAAGTATTAAATCATTGTATAGAATTATACACTCAATTTAATTAATCTATAAGTCCTTATATTTTTACTAAATTTTCAGTTAAGTTTCCATCATTTAAAAATTTATAATTAAGTCCCTACAATAAATAAAAAATTGTAATAAAGTCCCTACAATGAATAAAAATTTATAAACAAGCCTTTGGACCTAACTATCATTACAAAAATGTAAAAATAAACATAATATTTCTTAATTCATTATGATATGAGTGCATATATAAGAAAGAAGCTGACAATAGTTTGATATTAATACTTTTCTGAGACGTAATTGAACCATTTTTTGTCCAATAACAAAATGATAATTAAAAGTCTATCATGATGAATTTCAAGAGATAACTGACGATATTATTGGGTTTTTAATCTATGAGAGATTCAAGTTCACCCATATGGAATTGGCAATAGATGAAATTAATGAATATTCTAGTTAATTTCAAATTTTTGCAATGATGGTTAGATTTAGGGACTTGATTACGAAATTTTATTCACTAAATAAATTTGATTACAAATTAAAGGAACCTAATTGAAAATTTGGCAAAACTACATAGACTAACAGATTGATTAAACCTATATACTCAATCTACTTGATAGAAATATTAACTATTAGGTTAATAAGATTTAATGTCTGCAAAAATTGTTGAGTGAAATAGGTATAAGATAATTTACTCTTTAAGTAAATTGATCTCCACTCAAGATATATATTACATATTACTTATTTGATTATATTATATATCCATATAAATATACATATATAAAATTATATATCTTATAAAATCTTCACTTGATATCTTTAGACTTATAATTAAGTGTCTATTAATCCTTTTAATTTACTCAATAGTTTTGAGTCTATATATGACTTTTACTCAAATATTTTATTATTTACTTAAATTGCTAGTATTAGAAATTAACACAATTTTTTATAATTAATTTTGATTTGATATTTGTATAGTTTTATGAAAATATTAATGACTAATTTAATTCAATTAACTTCAAATTTATTTTTATAGTTTATAAAAATTGATAAACCAATGAATTGACCAAACCAATCCATCACGTCAAAAAAAAGAGAGAAAGAACTCATTGATTATTTTATTACAGTAGAGAGAATTTCAATATGGTGTAAAGAAAAGCGATATATATATATATATATATATATATATATATATATATATATATATATATATATATATATATATATATATATATATCACATTAGCTAGTTAACAAAAACAAACAACTAAGTATAGTTAACCAATTAACAAAACAAACGACTAGTTATGATTAGTTACATCTTAACACTCCCCCTCAATTTGGAAGGAATATGTAGAGGAATAATATATGCACACAACCACAAAGTCACCATACACTTATATCTCATTATAAGATAAAATAGGAGTATGACATATGGAGGGATTAAATGGAAAAGGCCAAGGAAAAAGAAAAAGCTTCCATCCTATTCTCTCTCTTTGTTTTGTTTCTCTCTTTCACCCACCATCCCTTCAAAAGCTTTCATTATCTCTTTATCACGTTTCTATCTCTTGTTTTTCATTGTTCAAAGGAAGTAGATGAAGGGGAATCAAGATCAATTGGCATAATATATGCATAGAATCAAGATCTTATTCTTTATCTTTCATTTTCTCTCTCTCTCTCTCTCTCTCTGTCATGTTTCTCTTATTCTTCATCGTTCATATGAAGAAGATGAAGGAGAATCAAGATTTGTTGGCAACAAAATTAATTGATTTTTCATGTGTTTGTGGTTTATGTCCCAAGATATAGATGATTATTTTTTTTAAGTTTTAGCAATAAAACAAATTGAGAATGACTCTAGTAGAAATTGAGATTTGTTGTTATTGTTGTAAACTAGAGTTAGAAAATTATAAATGCGTGATACGAAAGTTGTAAACCAATGCGTAAAAAGTTATAAATCATGTTCATAAAACATATAAATCAGTTTGAAAAATTATAAACCAATTGAGGACAAATACTAAATAGGTTAAGGATAAAATGTAAAATCATATGCAGAAAAGTTGTAAACCAGGACACAAAAAGTTATAAACCATGTGCATAAAAAATATGAACCGGTTTTGAAAAATTATAAACCAATTGAGGATAAATACTAAACGGTTTGCTCGTCATTGTTTGATTTCCTCTGGCTATACACCAAAACTAATTCATCAAATGTATGTGCTGCATTTGACCTAAGATAATAAAAGAGCACATCTTCTTATGCACTAAAGAATGTGCCAAAACCATATAGCAATCTAGAAAAATATAATAAGATGATAATAAAAACAAATCCTATGAACTTTCTTAGAATTGTATGGGATTTGACTCACGATAAACTATTCATTTAGTCAATCTATTTGGGAAGTATTGAATATAGAGCAGCCAATTTCTAGTCCATCTCTTTGGCCACTCCTCCAAGGACAAATATCATAGCGCTTTTGAAGCATAGGTATGTGATTTTGGCAAAAGTACCGTATAAGGTACTTTTTTGGTATGGGTACACATTAGGTATACTTGAGCATGTACCCACTAGCCTTTTTTTGGAAAAAAAAATTGTGTACGACGCGTTCACGTATATATCTAGTGATGGGTATGCCATTTTGATCTTTTTTTTTCAAAAAAAAAAAGGTTTTGCTTGTTTCTTTATGTTCCCTAATTCATTCTAGCTGGCTCTAATTTCTTTCCTTCAGAACCTCACCTCCCCCAAATATCTCACTTCATCTCATCGGCGGCACCACGCCAATGGCTTTGACGATTCAGAATGGCAATGACCCTATAGCACCACCTCACACGGTAGTGGTGCGGCAGCACCAGCGCGGTCAATGGCGATGATGCAGGGCAATGGTGACTCTCTCCAACGACAATGACGCAGCCATACTTGTTGCTTTCCTCTACATTGTGGCTTTCTTCTTCAGTCTGGAGACTCTTGATTGTGAGGTATGGGGAGTGTAATGTTGAACAGCTTGATTGCTTCTTGCTTCTAGTTGCGGCCGTCCTTGCCTCTTTTAGATCTTTTCGATGTGGCTTCCTCAAGCTTATTACTCTCTCTTATGTTGAAAGTTGTTTTAAGTATTGTACTATTTTATTTTGGAATTAATGTAACATTGATTATTGAACAATATAGAGGTATTTTATGTTGAAATTTTAATTTTTATCATAAGAAACTTATGAGATATATATATATATAATTTGCGTACCTATATCCCACTTCTTACAAAATTTTCATATCCCGTACTCTTATTCATCCTGGGTAAAGTACGTACTAGTATCCAAGCAACATAGTATCATAGGGTAGAAAGAGTAATTCTCTGCAATAAATAAGGGAGTAGTTGATCACAATCATGAATAACTAATTGGGAAATTACACTCAGCTATTCATCTTAGGTTGGGGTGTCCTTGGTTCAGGCCAAACCAAAAACCCATGGGTTTTAGCCCAATCCAACCCAAATAGTACAAGTTGGGTTGGGTTGAAAATTTTCAACCCACAAGGGTATAGGTTCGATTGTGGGTTTGCAAATTTTCAACCTACCTAATCTTAAGGGAAAAAAATACACATATTTTTTGTAGTCTATTATAACATGTCTTTTATAATTTTTTTTTTAAGATAAGATGCAAATGGGCCAGTGAGAGATAAGTGATCGACATCCATTTTTGATCAAAACAACACCCTTTTTGTCCATCCAATATTTCAATATGTATATGTTATGTATGCCCTTTTAAATTTATATATGTTAAGACTTATTATATCGTTATCATATATGCTAGAAGATAAGTATTCGATTGTATATATTGATAAGAAATTTTTTAAAGTATAATAATATATTGAACCCATGGGTTCAGCTCAACCTAACCCACTTATGAATGGGTTAGGTCAGGTAAAGTAAGGTTGAAAGAAAAAATTTGCTCAACCTACTAGTTGAATAGTTGAATAAGTGGCTCGGGTCCAAAAACCTTTATAAACCCCAAATCTTAGGGGTTGTTTTCATTTTTGCTTTAGTAATAAATAGGCCATGCCTGGGGTTTTATTTTTAGTATTTTTGGCTTCTGTCATAATCTTGGCCTTAGGATTCTGTTGTTCTAGATTTCACTTGGATCCTCTTCCTTATATTCAATCTTTTGGGAAAATTAAAATAAAAAAACAGCAAGCTACCAACTATTTGAATCTTTATCTTTTTTTTGTCTCACCCCACTTACATTTCATGTTATCAAAGATCATGTGATCCCAAGCTCCTTGTACCTCTCATAATTTGTTTCAGATTGTGGATGGCATCACGTGATACAGTTGTAGTTTGTAGCGTAATTGTATTAGATTGTAATTGTAATTGCGGTGTGATGCATTTTCAAATAAAATTGACTGCAACGCTAGTTATAGCATTAGGACTATATCAAGGCCACAAAAAAGTGTGCAAATTAAAATACAACATGTGATTGTATTACAATATTAAGACTTTTCGTATATAAATGGATAGTTACAAATTTTAAAATTTAAATTTGATTGTAGCTTAAAAAAAGGAAGTAAAATGATTTAGGAAGTTAAGTGATTTTAGGTTTCATATAATACTTTTTTATGAGATGGAAGATGCTTAATATTCTGGTCAAATTAAGATACAACTTGATTGTATTACAATATTATGATTGATTTATATATCATATTATCATGATAATTGTTACTACAATCAGATCAATCACTTCACATATAATCTAATTAACATTCTTGTTAATCATTGATAAGTGGATTATTAGATTGTATTATACGTAGTTCGGAAAGTACTATAACTATCTTAGTGTTTGTATAGTTTGTGTTAAAACCTTGGACTTTGTGTAATAATACTCATGCCAATGCATTCTTAATGCAACAATTATTAGTAGTTTTAAGAAATATGATTATGAATTATTAAGTAATTTCATTTTGTATGATCCATGTGTAGCATGGGTTTTCAACTAGTATATATATATATTAAATAAATTTAAATTAAGAAAGATTTTGAAAATTAATTTTCATGGAAAAGAGTGTCGTATAGTTTCAACTATAGTTTCAAATTAGAATCAAATCACAATCTTAGGTAGTGTTTGGTTACTGTTCTGAAACAAAAATATAGGGATAGTGAGACGGAGACATAAAAAATATTGTTCATGTATTATATTTAATTGATGGGGGAGGTGAGACGGTTGACTGGCGTTGAGCGGTTGACTGCCATTAAGGACGCAGGTGAAGTTGACCAACGTCGACCGGCTGTGACTGACGGCCGAGGGTTGACCAACGTTCGCTGGAGGCCAGGCGGTTGAGGGCGTTGGGCGGGGGTTGATCAACATTGATCGGTCATTGACCGCAGTTGCCGGTAGCCGACGAGGTTGATCGACGCAGGCCAGCGTTGATTGGCGGCCGACGGGCGTTGCTGGTGGTCGGACCACATGGAGGTTGCTACCTAAAGGGTTAAATTTTTGTCACGTGTCTTGTCTCCATTTTTGGAGGGACATAAATCCAGAAAATTTTTATCTTTGAGACATAAATTTTTCTGTTCCCATACCCGTCTCTACCACTAAATATCATCCAGAGACAAACCTTCCCTGTATTTGTATCCGGGGACACAAACCAAATGCCCGCTTCGAGTTGGACAATTTGGTGCTGCAGTGATACATATCTCAATTCTTTTAAAAGGATCAAAACTCTACCTTCAAAAGCACAGAAGCTGATGAGTAGAATTCGAGAACAGGAATAAAAGAATGCCTAGCTTCTTCATTAACAGCTGCTTTGGTTACTGAATTAGCCCTATTTTATATAAACTATCAACCTATCCACATTTATAGAATTAATTTTTCATCAAATATATGAACTTTGCCAACAAGTACTTGTAAATAGAATCTTAGCATAATTTACTTTTTTGTGCTTTGTAAATAGGAAAAATAAGTGCTAACTAAGTGTATGTTTGGTTTGAATTTTCAATTTTTATTTTTATTTTTTTAATTTTTTAGATTTTGTAAAAGAAATCCTGAAAATTCTAAAACTATAAATTTCAATTTTAATTTTCATTTCTAGTTTTCAGTATTTCCTTTGTAAAATCCTAAAACTGAAAAATTGAAAATGAATCCTAAAACTAACAAACACCCTAAAAGAACTTAACTTTTATGGTGTACTTACTAGACTTGAGTTAATTAGTTGTCATTAGTGAACTTAATGTGGAGATGGTTTGGCTGGATTCAAGGCAGTGACAAATCCAAAAAATTTTAGTCATCGAAACAAAAATAATATATGAAGATAAGAAGAAATTTTATATAATTTTTATCTTTACAGAGATCAAAATAAATAAAATAATAAAGATATATATATATTGTAAAAGATTTTTCAAATTTTGGTGGGGGCATCAGCCCCACTTTCATGAGAGTAGATTGGTCCCTGATTGAAGGTTTGGCGGTTTTGGACTTTGGTCCCTTTCAATAAATTTCTGAGCCCATTCCCACATCAAAATAAGTGCTGATGGTTTGGAAAAAAATAATTATACGTTATAATTTTTCTTTTTTCATGTGGAATTTTCTTTAAATTTTAGATTATTATCGCTTTGTGGGAATTATTATGACTTTTTATTAATTTTGGGTGATTCATTATTCTCCTTGCATTGAGTATTGTAAAAATTAAATCCGTCAATTTTATTTTTGAAGTTGATAATAGGTTTTTCACGTAAATAATTCATCTTGTTGTCTTTTATATAATTAAAGGAGAATCGAGTGTTAAACTTGAAATCATAATAAACGGATCTAATTTTTACATATACCTGAGGGGAATTAAGTGTCAAAAAATATTGTACATATGTAAATAACAATAACCTAAATTTGAACAGGGTAATGTTAATTTACCCTAAATAATTTGCACTAGTAGCACTGCAGGATTTATTTTAATATCTGGATAGTGTATTAAGCTTCATTACATATGGCTGTATTTTATACAGTTTTTAAACTTTTAAGTGTTATAATTAATTTAACTTAATATACTGTGAATATAAAAGTTTTACATATAATTGCTTAATTATGTATGAGCAGTGTTATATAAATCAAACACTTAAAGGTGGGTAACAATCACTTGTTTATTACTGGATATGATGAATTAATGTGATAAATAGGACTATTATATCACATTTAATAATAATAAAATAAGTGTCTTAATCAGACACACATTTTTAGGTGTTATAATAATATTTTTGATAATATATTTTTGTATAAAAATTTATTAAAAAAGAACACATTTTAATATATATATATATATATATGATAATAATCAATAAAAAATAATTACAAGTATGACGTGTGTGTGTGTATGTGGTTAACGTCAATTCCATCAATGATACAAGCTATTAGGATTGTGCTATTGGCGAGGTGTTTAGGTAATTTACCACAATATTATAAATTCAAACCTATTTTTCATGTAACAAAAAGCAAAAGAAAACGTCAACGATAAGGGTCCATATAAATCATTATTTGTTGGTGTTCCTTGGCCTCTTGATTAGTGGTTTTTGTTTGTTTTATTACTTCCTCCTCCGCTTGAAAATAATTATTGTCAAATTTTAAAACTTTGTTTTCATTTATAAAAATAATTGTCCATGTAGAAATTTTAGATAATATTTAGTATTATTTTTTCGTTATACACTTTATTAAAGAAAAGAGAGAGTAAATGAAAAATAATAAAAAAACAAGAGATAATTAGTATTATAAATAGTATTGTAAAATACATCTTAGAGAGTTAATATTGAAATAATTTTCAATCATTTTTAAATTTTTATGCACATTTAACACTGCATAGTTATTTTCTAACTAGGAGTATAAGAGGATTGGGATGAATCAATCAACCCGATTAACGCAAACCAAACTAATGTGTTGATTTAGGTCATCGGGTCTAATTGGGTAAAACCCGAAGCTGGGCGATAAGTGATTGTGTTGAATATTGGGTTTTGTAAAATTAGACTCGTGACCCGATAACCTGAATCAAACCATACATGTGTGTTTATTTTTTAAAAAAATTATTAATTAATTTAAGCTCGTAGCTCCCTAATTTAAATGGGAATAGTTACTTAAATGCTTTTAAGAAAAGAAGGGGTACACTCATAGCGGGCTCTCGTTGGCAATATTTCATTATATTTTTTTAGACATTGCTTTTGTAAGTCAAATAATCATAACTTGGAGTTGTATTATATGAAAAACCATGCACATTTATTTATTTTTCCTCATAATTTTCCACTAGCACTACTATATGCTAAACGTTTTGTAAGTCAAAGAATCATAACTTTGAGTTGGATTATATGAAAAACCATGTACGTACATTTATTTTTTTTTTTCCTCATAATTTTTCACTGGCACTACTATATGCTAAACGTTTTGTAAGTCAAAGAATCATAACTTTGAGTTGTATTATATGAAAAACCATGTACATTTTTTTCTCTCATAATTTTCCACTAGCACTACTATATATGCTAAACGTAGAATGATAACTCTGCATAAGATCATACCATACGTGCACTGTGCACTTTCTTTACATTCTATTATTGTGCTCAAATTCATCTATATATTGAAAGGAAAGACTAGGAATTGCTGAGACTAGAAAAATGTCTTTCAGACTATAAAATAATTAGTAGAAAGAAGGGTTTAATAGAATAAAAGATTCAAACAAGTCTATTTAGTAAAACGGGATGTACTAGAAGAAACTGACCCAATGATTTTAAATGAAAGCTAACCGCTGCATTGATATTATCTTGAATCGGATGAGGACTTTAACAAACTTTAGATTCTGTTAGCTGATTCTGTTACTTGATTCTGTTACCTCTTCCTATGTTTATAATATAAATACATGTCTCATGAGCATCCAAATTCGGAATGAGATCATCAAACATGTTTCTCCTCAAGAGGTTGTGCATACTTGTTCTGCTCCTTATTTCAGTATTGGGTTTCCTTGCTGTTGCCGATGTGGATGCCAACAAAACCTCTATACTAGAGGTGGATGGTTCCAAGGGTTCTGGAAGGCGGATTCCAGACACGTTTTTCGGAGCATTCTTTGAAGTATGTTGTGAATATAAAATTTTGTTTCATTTTATTCTTTGTCAGTAGGTATTGTAAACTTTAGCAATTGGTCTATGTTACAAGACTATAAACTAATCGAATACAATTTCCCGAAGGAAATCAATCATGCTGGTGCAGGAGGACTGTGGGCAGAACTTGTTAGAAATAGAGGTTATTTCCGTTTCCTTCTTATTTATAATTAACGATCAATTAGCTCTCGCCACTTGTGATTTTAATCCTTTATTATGAACTTATGTTTCAGGTTTTGAAGCTGGAGGTCCAAATGTTCCTTCAAATATTTATCCTTGGACAATTGTTGGAGATGAATCATCCATCCTTGTATCAACGGATCGTTCCTCTTGCTTTGAACGAAATAAGGTTGCATTACGTATGGAAGTGCTTTGCGATGGAACCAAATCATGTCCACCTAATGGCGTTGGAATCTCTAACCCTGGCTACTGGGGCATGGTGAGACTAGTTTCTTTTCTTTGCCATGCAACCAGATTAATTAGTTGATACATACATACACATTATAACATTGTATTTTCACAATTTTGTAAGATATGGATTTTACGAAATACTGACTCATCACTACTTTCTATAACAAGAATATTGAGAAAGGGAAGAAGTATAAAGTGGTCTTCTATGTTAAAGCGATTGGACCGATTGATCTAAGGGTCTCGCTTGCGGGGTCTGATGATGGTGTGAATCTGGCTTCTACTAACGTCAGGTAACTATATATATATATATTCCTTTGAAAAAAAATCAGAACAACTTTTTATATTGTAGTACTGCAATTCAGCTAGTTTATTTTATGTTGGCAGAGCTTATGGACTTTTTGTTTCTAAGTGGAGGAGAATGGAGACTATATTGGAAGCCAAGGCTACAAATCACAATTCCAGCCTTCAAATAACAACAACCAATAGAGGCGTTGTATGGCTAGACCAAGTGTCAGCTATGCCCCTAGACACACATAAGGGTCATGGTTTCAGAGAGGACCTTTTTCAAATGGTTGCGGATTTGAAACCAAAATTTTTCAGATTTCCGGGTATATACACATATATATAATATAACTAATATAATGGTAATTAATTTGATAAGTATTCTTGTTCATTGATGTTAAGTGTTATTTTTTTTTTAAATTTTCATTGGATTAGGTGGTTGTTATGTTGAGGGGGATTATCTAAGAAATGCATTTCGCTGGAAAGACACTGTTGGACCATGGGAAGAGAGACCTGGTCACTTTGGTGATATTTGGGATTACTGGACTGATGATGGTTTTGGTTATTTTGAGGGTCTCCAAGTAATTATCTCCTATCTTTTTAATAATAGAATTTCCTCCTCATTAATTGAAAAACTAATCATTTTTTTTCTTGTGAGCAGCTGGCAGAGGACCTAGGTGCATTGCCAGTTTGGGTATTTAACAATGGTATACATAATTTTGTTGTCTTAATTAAATCTTAACCAAAAGTTTATCTTATTCTTAAGTAATAATTGTTAGAATTTGTCTTTGGTTTTCTAATTAATCGAATATATCATCTAGGTATCAGCCATCATGATGAGGTTAATACATCTGCGATTCAACCTTTTGTGCAAGTATATATATAACTTTCTTCTCATTTTCCTTTTTCTTTAATTAAATTTCAAGAACTGAGGTTCTGAATTTTAAATATATTTACCATACACAGTTTTTGAAATCTTGGCATTACTAATTAACAGGAAGCCCTAGATGGCATCGAGTTTGCAAGAGGTTCTCCCAAATCAACATGGGGCTCACTTAGAGCTGCCATGGGGCATCCTAAGCCATTTGACTTGAGGTTTGTTGCTGTTGGAAATGAAGACTGTGATAAGTTTAACTATCAAGGCATGCATCTCTAATTTATTTTATTTTTATTTTTATCGCTATATAATTATAATTATTATATGTGCAAAAACAATTGATTAATATACTTTATATGTTAAATCAATGTGGAATACATGTTTTCTTGGACTCGCGAAAATTTTCCATGTGAGAATTGATTCTGTTACCAAGATATACTTCATTTATTCTTATTTATCTGTTGCATTTTTTATTCACCAGGAAACTACCTCAAGTTCTATGCTGCCATAAAACGTGCTTATCCAGATATTCAAATTATCTCAAACTGTGATGGATCTGAAAAGCCGTTAAATCACCCTGCGGATCTCTATGATTTCCATGTAACAACCCAATATAAATAACTCCTGGTCTTTTATTATTATTATTATTATTATTTATTGATTTTGTCATCATGTTAATTATCTTTCCTGATTTGTTTTTTGTTAGATTTATACAAATTCTAAAGACATGTTTGCCAAGTCTACCAAGTTCGATAGCACATCACGAACTGGACCAAAGGTTTTATTTTATTTTCTCTGAAATTATTCATGAACAATGAATTCATTATTTTGATAAATAATGAAGAGGTCAATTTTGACTATTGCTCTATAGGTGTTTGTTAGTGAGTATGCTGTTTGGCAAAACGATGCCGGAAATGGAACTCTTTTGTCTGCAGTAGCTGAAGCTGCATTCCTTATTGGTTTGGAAAGGAACAGGTTGAATTTTTTTTTAATGTAATTTATTAAAGTTATGAATAATTTTCTTTTGTTTTGAGCTAAGAGCCTAATTACTCACGTTTTTACCTGTTTGTGCCAGTGATATTGTGCAGATGGTCAGTTATGCACCACTTTTTGTAAACACAAATAACAGAATGTAATTTTCTTAACTTCTACAAAAGTTTTATCGATTAATATTTTTCTTGGTTTAGTTTCATTTCACAATTACTTATCTTATAAATTCATAATGTGTAATTTCTGACATTATAGGTGGACCCCGGATGCAATTGTATTTGACTCTCATCAACATTATGGAACTCCTAGTTATTGGCTTCAACGTATCTTCACTGAGTCGAGTGGTGCAATTTTCCTCAATTCAACGCTTGAAACCTCTTCTGCCTCAATCGTGGCTTCTGCAATTGAATTTAAAAGCTCTGAAGATCAGAAGAATTACATAAGAATAAAGGTATAAACTAAGTCAAATTAATTTTTTTTTAATTAAGAATGCATGTAAATTGAGATTTAACGCATAAAATGTAACACCTTATTTATTTTGGTATTGTTGAACTTTGCAGGCAGTGAATTTTGGAAGCGACACTGAGAATCTCAGGATTTCTATAAATGGACTGAGTTCAAATGTACAACAATCTGGATCAAGAAAGATTGTGCTCACAGCAGCTAATGTAATGGATGAGAATTCCTACTCTGACCCAAAAAAGGTATAAATTGTTTTCCTAAGCTATATATATTGTTTTATGACTTTATCATGTTAAAAATATTTACTGGCTTTTAATTTGTTCATTTTAAATGCAGATCGTGCCACAGCAAAGTTTACTTGAGAATGCAAACAAGGATATGGATGTCATACTTCCTCCTCATTCAGTTACCGCATTTGATCTTTTGAGATAGGCTAATATAATATTAAAACTCCGGAATGAAATTGAAGGAGATGTATATTTCTTTCAAATAAATGAATAAACTATTACGAAGAATTTTTATTGAGTTTAACATTTGGCTCTTTTCATTCCGTACTTTTTTTTATATCAATTTGGGAAGTTTGAATGTGTATACGTGTTGTTGTTGTTGTTTTTTTTTTTAAAGATTAAAATAGAACTCTCAACTTCCACGATATACGGGAAAAAGAACAAAACGCAACATCCACACAAAGAGTGGACACTTAATAGCAAAAATCACCAATTCAAACAAAAATCAATCCGATTCAAAAGTTTTTTTTTTTTGATAAGATTGATTTGATTTTAATTTTGAATTCAATCTAATTCGATCCAATTTTTATCGATTTGAATTTGATTGATTTGCGATTTTTAACAAAATAAAAATTTTACTATAATATATTACAAAATATAAGTAACATAAGTTAATAAAATTAAAAATTAAAACAACCCATTTAAAAAAGTATTAAATTCACAACAAAAATATATTGTATAATAGTATGCCATTTAGATTGGATTAGATTGATTTTGAAAATTAGATCCAAAATCTGATGCAATCAAAGTGGTTTGTAAAAAAAGAAATCCAATCAATCCAAATTTTTGCGATTTTGATTGGTTTTCAATTTGAATTTGATTGATTTAACATTTAAATTAGGTTGGATTGAATTTGAACACCCTGCTTCTAATTATTCGAAATGTGGAGATAATATATAACTTGCTCGATATGCTCCTTCTTGGTTTCAAACCAGAAAATACACAATTCAGTAACTATCATCATTAAAGTGTAAGTTTTGTTTTGTTTTTTTGGTAAATGGACTGTTTATGATAAGTTATGATGTTGAGTTAATGATTATTTAACATTGTTGGAAAAGCTTGAACATACTACTGCATTTTTGCTGAAACAGAGACAACATATGATAAAAAGGCAAAGGAAATAGTATACCACAAATTATGCATATCACTGTCCTTAAGGGTTTATTTCTGCCCTATCCGAACCTAAGTTTGGTGGAGGTGGCGTCGAATGAAAAAATTCCCCTAGGATTAGATGTGGGTCTCCTAGAAGGTCCACCACGTTCTCAGTATAGTGAGCAGCACAATTCTTTGATAATAAAAAATGCATGTTTGCTATAGGGTGAAGCTTTTGTGCGTGAATAGGAAGATGCAGAATCAGAGAAGAAGAAGAGGTTTGAGTAAGAATGAAGTAGAGAGAACAAAATGTTTCTTAGTGTGTGTTTTTGTACTTGGTCGATGAGTCCTTTTTGGGCTCAAATAGTAACAAAATAATGGCTAGTACCTAGGTACGCTAGTTGTGGAGTTTCAACGAGAGGTACTCAAGTATGTTGATAGTCGTATTTGAGTATGCGACCAAAAACTGAAGAGGTACTCAGGTACGTAGTGTTTGTAATCAAGTACGTAAACACCAAAATTATTTTCTCTTTTTCTCTTAGAAAATAACTTTTCCAAAAGAATAAAAGATTTCCCAAGCCTACACACACGGACATGACTGAATGAGGTGGGCTATGCCTGTCTTGTATGTAGGCCTAACTCCACACTAGTACCTCATTACCATAATCTATTAGTTTGTTACCACAATACATAAAGCCTCTTTGGGAGACTTCTCCAAGTAGTGTGGGACTTATTCCTTACACAAACACACTAGATTAATACTAAATTTGAAACACACTTTGACAATAAAATACAACAAACACAAATATTTGTTTGTTAAATGAGATAGTAAGTCAAAACATTAAGTTTAGGTTAAATAAGATTTATGTACGTCCAAGCCCAAAAGTGGTTGGTCTCAAGCAGAAGTCTACGTGCAACGTGAAGAGTTCAAATTCTTAAGCCTCTATTTTAGATAGGGCTTTAATTATTTAATAATCACCTTCGACACGAAATTGCGAATGCATTTCCCAGAACCAAAAAAATATCGGTAAATGTTGGATCTGAATTCACTCTAATTTTTACAGTTCAAAATCTTTGAACTAGTTCTTATAATTTCCAGGTAACTTCATATTTTTTTTTTTTTTTGAAAATGGTATGCATTCATGTCAAAAACATTAACTAATTCAAACAAGGTATAGAGTTTATAAATATGAGTCTTGCCTCAATCACAAAATTATCTCCATATGCTTCAGGAATTGAATCTTTAATTAGATACTTAAGAAGTTTAGTTAGTTACCAATTATGTTAGGTCTTGTAATTTTTAAATTATAATTTTTAATCAATAGAAATTTATCTTATTACGGTCACATAATATTACTCTAAATTAAGAAAAAACATAATGACAATATATTTTTATTAAAAATTATAAAGGCCTATCTCAATAATTTCAAAATATATACATTAAATAAAATTTTAAATGAAACTATAGAAGTAACTCACTGATTTAGGAGTTGTTGATAACATATGAAATCAATTTAACATATAATATATAAAGTAAAATTAGTTATATTAAATCATGTATGTATGCAATCACGGAAAAAAAAAACCACATGTATGTATATTAAAAATACCTATATATATATATATATACTGTTTATGATTTGGGAAAAAAAGGCTTTTGATTTAAAATTAATTTGAAAAGTAATTTTACTCATCTAAGACAATGCCTGATTTGTAAAGGAAAAATGTGAGTTAGGGACTTACGGTGGACAAAGGTCAGAAGAGAAAGACAAAGGGTCCGTTTGATTTAGCTTTTGGGAGAGAATTTCTTTAGAAATAATAAAGTTTAAAAAATTAGTTTTAGAGAAATTATTTTTAAAAGAATTAATTTATGTTTAGTTTGAGTGTATTAAAAATAAGTTTAAGAGAATAACTTTTGTTTGTATAAAATAAAAGTAAAATTATTTTTAATTATTAATGTGAAAATAATAATAAAATTTTATCTCAAAGTGCTTTTATTAGAATAAAAATATTTTAAAAATATTTTAAAAATATTTTAATAGAATATTTTTAATAAAATGAAAAATTTATCAAATAAGTTGAGTTACTGTATAATTTCATTCTATTCTGCTAAAAATACTTTTGAAGCATGAATGTGCCAAAACAAATCGGGCACGCATGTTAATTTAAGGAGAGCTGTTATTTGTACGCATAACATCCACTCCCTAATAAACCACTTTTTGCATTCACCGTTCAAATCATGTTATTTTTATTTAAAAAAATTATTTTTATTTTTTCATGGCGTCCAAAAGTATGTCGACTGCAATGCATCGATATCGTAAATCCATCCATCATTTCCATAAATTAAATGATAAAAGAAGAGAAAAGACGAGGAGGAGGACTGGGAGGACAACAAAAGGTGAATGTCTGAGTGACTGTGAGGAAAAAGTAATGGGAAAATGTGAGAACGAAAATTAACTCTATTATACGTAGATAATCAGTTTTTAAAACATTCCTAAATTTTTTTTACTAATTTTAAAACATGTCCCTACACACTTCCTCCACACTTTTAATCATGGCTTTGCTACTCCATTGTTTTCTAATTGCACTTTGAATTTACTGATATTTTTATAAATATAAAAATGGGGTTTTTCCGGTACTTACAATTTTTCCAAGGAAACAGTACCTTAGAAGAATTAGTGACTATGATTAAGCCAGGTATACAATTTTCTATAAGATAAAAAGAATATATTAGAAAACAATGTTAAATAATAATCACTCATTAATAATGAATATTAATTAGTACCCTTAAAACTATGTAGATAGCAAAGGAATCTCCTATTTTGATTTTGACATAATGTTGATTCGAAAGAGTCATGCATATATACTCGTTTAATTATCGATAATTATGAATATACGTCAAGACAAATACCATTTTTCTAAAAACTGATACCTCAAAAATTAAATACATAATATATGTGTTTGCATGGTAATGTAAAACTAATTATAATGATAATATATCAAAACTAATCTTTTATATATAAATTATGTGTACATTATGCTGCACGAATAATCTGCTAGACTAATTAAATGTAATTTGTAAGGCCAATGTGAATTTAGCTGAGAGAACAATGTTAAAAAAAAAAGAATTGAGAGAAAATGTTGAAAGAAAAAGAACACAAAAATATTTTGCCCATGTATAGTTAGAAGCACAGTCTTCTTTTACAAGCCTCAAAGGGCAATGGGTACAAGCATCCTAATTCCCCAACAACCTCCTCAATCAAATCCCTGCAGATATAATCCTGCAAAGCCAACCCTATTCTTCCAAGCTCTCGCTTTTCTCCCCAAGCAATGTCCCTACACACTTCCTCCACACTTTTAATCATGGCTTTGCTACTCCACATTAGTGCATGATCTTCGTCGTTGACTTTCTTATGTACCAACTCGCTTGTGATGATCTCTCGTAGATATATGTGCTGCTGATATCTTCCTCTCCTGGCTTCTTCAGTAGTTGCTGCTTCTGTTGCTGCGTTCGCCCTGTACACAAAAAATGCTAATTACCAACATTTTATAATATTAATTTTACAATAAATTATTTATATGCCAAAATGATGGGTATTATTATCATAACTGTACTTCGATGTTTATTTCAAATCCAGATATTGACTAGCCATTGTTGAATAATATTGATCATGTGAATAAACTAGCTAACGCAGATATATTATTCAACATCAATTAAGCATTGAAATAAGCCGTTTTCTATTTTTTTTAAAAATTGGAAATGTTAGTTTCAGCAACTTTGCAATAATTTAGTTGTCTAAATATAATATGTGATGATTTTTTATCCTTAATTATATGAATAAGCATATCACTTTATTTTGTCTAATAATTATGAGATTTTTTGTCAAAAGATTTAGGCCGTGTATCATTGCTGTTAACAAAATACATATGCATGTTAATTATATAGCTTATATTTTTTTGCACAAGAGCCTATGGTTTATATTGGTATATTGCTTTTTGTTTTTATTTCTCCAGGATATGTTGTTTGTGTGTGGATTTGTCTACACCCTACAGCTAATGGACACATTTCGACGTTGTGATTGGAGATGGCCACAAACCACAATGATAGCTGTTCCCTCCAAAACACTCTCAGCGAAGACAGAGTCATCTTCAAGCCACAACACACGCATGAATGTGTATACCTGCAGCAGTGCAGTACCTGCACAAGCAAGCAACCAAGGCTCTTGCTTGTTGGGGAAAGGGTGGTGGGGTAGAAAATTAACAAAACCCTGAAAAAGTGGGTTTCTCTGCATGGGCACTGGGCAGTGACAGGTAAAAGCGCCAAAGGTTTGTGTCTTCTTTCTTCCCCACCCCCTCCTTTTCTTTTGTTGAACATCTTTTGACTGCCTCATCTCATGAGGCTTATTTCTTATACAGTACAAATTGTGGTCCAAGATCCATCGCCTAAAGTTCCACAATTTATTAGTTTCTTATTCTTTTGGATCAGAACCAAACGGACATTTGGGCTTTTCCTTAATATTTGGGTTCTACCGAGAAAGCTACAATAGTTGCTGGGGAGGATAATATGGAAAATTGTTCTCTACGGCAAAATGTATACATTCAAAGAGCATTTGAAGAAGAGGAATCATTAGTTCATTGGTTTCATCATAACAGATAGCTGTAAATCACTGTGTAAAATTGGGTGCACGATCATTGCAGTCGCAAGAACAAATTAATTTGTCTCCCACTATGATGGACATGATGGTTGGGAAACAATAAGTTACTGATTTTAAACTTGGAATCCTAAAACTCATGGATAGAGGCAGCGGCGCTTTTTTGAGTATCAAGGATCATTGTGTCTCCTCTTCATGGTAATTGTGAACTATATATGCATCTTTCTAGCATAGGGATTGCTAAATGCTCTTTCATTAGAATGACAAATGAGTTAATTATCTTAAAAAAGGTGGAATTTTTTTTGTGAAAAACTGGAATTTTATCATAGTATGTATTTCTCTTTTTTAAGTTTTATGCTTTTTAAAATCACAATTTCATAACTAAAAATGAGTTTTAACCAGCACAGATTGATTTTTTAACAATAATTTACTTACTTTACCTTTGTCTTTGCATAATATAATTACGGCTAACCCAAATCATAAAAAAGGAGGTTTAATTTAACTATGCCCCATTCTTTCTCTACTTTAGTCATCTCCTACCTAACCTAAGGAACAAAAGAAGTTAAGTTTATGGGAAAACAAAAAAGTTGTTATCAATTCAAAAGTGTGGAAAGCAAGAGGATGAAAGTGATAATCAGCTAATCTACTGATCTAAATATATATGACACAGGGAAAGACAAACCACAGATTTAGTTTCTTTAAAAATAATGCATTAAATCTTGCTACTAGAACTCTGGATAGGAATATTCAGGCCACAATGTTAATGAACACGTGAAATTAGAATTAATTTGCGAACAAAATAATAAAACGTGCAAGAATAATAAGATCATTAGCGACTAATTTCACCATGAATCAATTAAACACTAAACAGCTAGCTTTCGTATATTATAAAATGTTCATGCAGAGTATGTTATAGTCATGCAAACTGGAGTTAAGCTAATACATAAAAAAAAAAAAAAAAAACTGTCAAGTTAAGCTACTTATTAGCATACTGAAAAAATAAGCATGTTGATAAAATAAAACAATAATATTATTTCAAAGTGAGTAGATACTCACTTATTATTATTATTTATGGATGAGATTATAATTCTCATCCATTTATCTCATTTATTGAGGTGGAGGTGGTTATCTCAATGACACACTAAAAAATAGGAGTCGAAATAAGGTGAAATACCATTACTCTAAAGTCATGTACTACTACTTCGTGACTTTACCAGAATCCGTAAGCCAATAAAAACGCGCACTTACTATATGGCACTGAATTTAATTATCATTTAAAACTCATGTAACTGAGAAAAGCAAAAAATAGAAAATAAAATAAAAACAGTGAAACGAGCAAGGTTGATGATGGAGTAGTGCAAAGAAGAACAAGAGAGGGCTTACCGAATGAATGCCGTCCCGAGTGGCAACTCGGACTGAGTGGCGAACGAGTGAACTCGTCAAGCACGGACACTGGACTCGGCTGCTGCTGATCGCCGTTGAACACCGAACACTTCGCCTCCGAAACCGTTCCGATGATTCCATCACCGAACTCACCAGCGATTCGCGGCGAAACCTCCGGCGCCGTCGCCGACGGAGGATCCACCGACCGCACCGCCTCAATGATCTTCTTTAGCGCCTTCAGATCCTCGTCGCACCGCTGCAGCGCTCCGAGCAGCCGCTGTCTCTTCTCCGCCACCGATTCAGCCGGTGAATCGGCCGGAACCGCCTCCAGCCCCATCAGCCTCGCCACCAATGCAGGGGATCGGCTCTCCAGCGCTTGCGGAGACTGAGGCTTCGCCAGACTCGACCGGCGAATCTCCGCCGGCAGCGTCGGACTCCTAGGCACCTCGCAAGGCGATCTCGAATTCTTGCCGGCGGCAAAGTCGGCGATCTTCTCCTCCTTCGCTCTTTCTCCGGCGGCGGCAGTGGTGGCGGTGGCGGAGGAAGCGGAAGAGGCGTGATTCTTAGGGTGCTTCTTATTGCTACCTGATATTATGAGGAGGAATTGAAAAAGAAAAAGGTTAATTATCTGATTAATTGAGAATTTTGAATATTTTTGTGAGGAAGCAAATTAAAGAGAGATTTTTTGTGAGGAGAATGCGTGCAGAACGGACCGAAGGTGAGGAAGCGGCGGGAGCGGCGGTTGTGGGAGGAGGAGATGAGGTGGAGAATGCCGGACATGCAGCCGATGGTCTTGGCGTGAATCTTCTTCTCCGGCGGGTTTTCGCGCCGGGAAGACGACGGCGACACCGCACTGCTTTGTCTCTTCATCACTCTCTCTCTCTCTCGTGTCGTTTCAGTCACAACGCTGGGTTTTGTGTGTGTGTAAGAGTATGTGTTGGGGTTAGTGGTAGTGTAAAGGGTAACGGTAATCACAAGAACAACGTAAGCTAAAGCAATCTGCACGCGCAGAGCTATTACTGTTCTTTTATTAAAAAGAGTAAAATCCAATTTAATCGTTCGCATTTATGTCGGACGAGAATTTAGTCCCTAAAGTTTAAAAAATCTTATATTATTCTCTTAAATTTTATAAATAAAGATAAATTAATTTTTCTATAAAATTATTATTTGTTGTCCGTTAACTTATTTACGTATGTTATTAACTTATTTATATATACTCTTAATTTTCATAATGCTCCTAAATTACTTTACTCTTCTAAATGAACTTACCTTCTTCTTCATCTTCTCTCTTATCATAGCTCTCTACTCAAAAGATAAATTTTAACTTTAAGTTATTATTTGTTCTATCAGACAAATGGAATGAGATAAGTTAGACCAACTTAAAGATTAATAGTATATAAGTAGTTAACAGAACACATGGATATTTTGTTAAGTTTAGACAAAAATTTGATGGAGAGACTAACTTATCCCCATTTGTGAAAAATAATCATATTTACTTATGTGGTAATGCATGATTAGATAACAATATAAATGTTAATATATTAAAATTAAATCCTACAAACAATCAATAATTAATATAAATTTAATTTTGATACATTGACAGTGTAAAATAGTTTTACGTTATCATCCAATTAGATTTATCCCATTGTATGATTTTTCAAGTAGTGGAGTGGAAACTAATTATACTTACGTATGTGATATTATATGATTGAATGATGGTGTAAATTTTTTTTTACATTGGCAATATATTAAAATTGAATCAAATTAGTATATATTTTATGATAATTAAAATAATACTTATTTATTATTATACAATATTTGATATAAAAAATATATTTAAGAAATGTGTAAATAACAAAATTATTTTATTCTTTACTTTTTCAGTTTCTTCTACATATAATTAATTTTTCGAAGTTTTGGAATGATAATAACATGGTAATAATTCGGGTGTCTTTTTTCTTATTTTTTGTGCTAAATTTGGTTTTGAGATATGTGTTGTGGAGATTATTTAGGGGATTAGTAGAAAAAAAAAAAAAAAGTAATGGGGTGTGACTCTGAAGGAATGGGTGAAGTCAGAATTGAGGAAGTGAGGTTTGTCCCACGGGATCTCGATGACTGACACAGCGGAAAAGGAAAAGGCAGCGAAGGACTCGGTAAAAGGAAAAAGAAAATAATGGCCATTGATGATGGCTTCGGCATCCAACCACGCATGAAACTCATTATGAAACGAGTTCAAGATCCCAGTTTTGCATATGCTGAGTTTGAACTAGGATTTTTCTAACCTAATGTGATAATGCCAATGCAAACGATGAACGTTATTTGCTCCTTCAGATATACACATAATATCATATTTTCGAAATCAAATTAGTAAAGTTTAGACATTAAAAGTATTATTTAAATTTAGTATTTAAAAGATATATGTGACATTACTTTAATTTTCAAAAGATGCATGTGATATTAAAGAACTTCATGAAGTTATTCATAGAGGAAAAGGGATCAAGCAGATATCACATTCATCTTTAATTTCAGTTATCAAATTGGGATACAAATTTTCTGTCCCCGCTCTGTTCCCCTATCATATTTTGACGGCTATCTTTCATGTTGCAATTTTGGGTCAACTATTTTGACACATAGGGAATTTTAACATTTTATTTTATTTTTAACTTTTAACATGATTAATTCAAAATTGAGACATCGAGGATAGCTATCAAACTATGATAGAGGGAGAGAGTGGAGGACAAAGGATTTGCTTCCACCAAATTGATGCATGTCATATGTATATTTTATAGACTAAATTAATATAAAAAATCTTTCAACAATTAAACTGATATGACAAGTATTTTTCATGGAATAAATTGATGTAAAAACCTTTTAAAGACAAAACTGATTATACATGTATCATTAACTAACAAAATTACTAATTTAAATCATACAGATCTTTTCAACTTGACTTGAAATATAATATACAATTTAAAATTTTCCTGTTTTAGTAGTTAATAATTTAAAATAGCATAGATATAAAATTCAAAATTAAAGCAACTCAATTGATATAACATACGTTTTAACATTAAATTTTAATTATAATCAATGCTTCTTAATCTCTTAACTAATTACTAGAATCAATCTCTTTGACTATTTCTTTAGGTTATCTTTGGATAGATAGAGTAAGGTGGAGCGGAACGGAGTGAAATGATATTTTAACTTGCTCTATTGTTTGGATTTACCAAAGTTGGATGGAATGGATCGAGGATGGATGGAGTTCATTCCATCAAATTCTATCCATTCATCTTAAGTTTCTTCTCTTTCAAATTGGACGAAATGTAATATAATGAAAAATACTTAAACAATAAGAGCGAGTAATCATTCTACTTCACTTCGTCTTATTCCACTCTCCAATCTAAACATACCCTTAATTATCTTTTTCTCCTTTAATTTTGGCCAACTTCAGAAACAAAATTAACTCAACTTGAACTCGTGGCCTGAAAAATTAACATGAGATTGATGAATGTGATAAGTGTTTTGACCACTTAATTAAAGGCCTCGAGTTCAACTTCTTAGTTCTGACAATGGAAAAAAGATCTTCATTTGAGACTCCTATTTTTTTTTTTTTCAGGGATCTCAATCAAATCAGACCGGACTCATCAGACTTTTAGCAATTACGACAACATATTGGTGGTTAATCGAGAAATGTGGCCCAAAAATAGCCTTTGGCCTTAAGTTGTTCATAAGGGCATGATGTATGTGCGGGCGAAGCAATGATCAAGTGTTTATATATGCTCCTGCTCATGCCTACCTTGCTTGTTGGAGTTTGACCTCCAGGACCCCCACACTCATACAAGTTAATCCCAAATTAAATATCATCGATAGATAAAATTATGCATAATGATTGCTTTACATTTGATTTCTTATCTAACAAAAAACGTCAATACCTTTTGTTTTTTCTAATATAATAATTGTACTTTTTGAACAAAACATTGCTTTTACATAACTTTTGAAACAAATAGAGTCCCTTTTTCGCCTCTCTTTTTTAATTAAAGTAACAAACTGAAATTGGAGTAATCAATATAATCATAACTTGAAAAATGAAATATTATATGGCTTTGTCCTCTTCAGAAGAATGCATGTAGATAATTATCTAAAATTATAGATATACAATGAATGAAGATTGCTTTTTGTTTATTCCATGATTGCTATGCATATCTTAGATCTAAAGTCATCGACTATAAGTGGAAAGACTCAATTTGATTTGGGAAGAATTAGGTACAGCATCTCGAAACTCCTCTCCTCAGACTTGATCATTTCTCTTTTCTATTTCCTACTAATTGGTAGTAGTGATATTGGGTTTTCCCATTTGCTGCATTGTTTGGTTGTCCTAAGCAACCATTTGTAAACTCTCTCAGCTTTCCAATGCGATATCTATCTTCGTTAAAAAAAAAAAACTTTTATCTTTATAGATTAAACGCATTGATATTCATTGGTTGCTTTATCCAGAAAATGAAATTTCTCTGCTTAAAATCAAAAGTGCTTAGGTGATCTACCGTTCCAAAAGGAAAAAAGAAGAGAAGGGGAAGGGAGACGAGAGGGGGAGTTGTATTTTATAGTCTGAATTATACATCTTGTATATTTTACTCTAAATTTTTTAAAATGTGAAAATTAACCTACTAATATTTTCTCAATGTGCATTTTAGCTTTTCTATTAAATTTTCACTCATTGTCAATGAAAAAAAAGTACAATATACTTTTTAAATTTTAAATCAGATGCAATTCGATATTCTAAATTAATAAATATTATATAATTTAATACCTTAAATCTAATCAAACATGTGTTATTTGAATTATAACAATAGGGATAAATAAGAACGATTACCCTTGATGTTTCTTTAAATGACATGCCACCTCATTCTTAAAAAAATAGAAAATAAATAAATAAAATAGAAAATAAAAATTAATGAGAGAGAATAAAGTTTATAAATATAACTTTAACTCGATAAGTTTCTTATTAGTTCTTAAAATTCAAATCCTAAATTTCATATCCTCAAATCTACCTAGTTTAAAACACAATTAAATTATTTATTTATTTGATTGTTGCATAAGAGCAATGCAGATATATTTAAAAAATAAATAAACTACTAAATTGACCCATAATAATAAAAATAGCAAAGATAAATTGGTCTCTCAAAAAAAAAATATTTGTAATCCCTAAAAATTAAAAATGTAGGAGAAATTAATCATTCTTTAATATTTTAATGGGTTTATTTATTCAATTTATAATAATATATATTTTTGTATATCAAATCCTTTTGGTCTCGTGGAAGTGAATCGTAACTTCAAATTTTACCCATACCGTCAAGAGTTTAAATCCTAAAGTTGCCATTTTAGATAGAAGTGTAGAACTTCACTTGATTATCGCCAATATGATGAAATTCGTAATTCCGAAAACCTATACTGTATATAATTTAATTTAATTTTGATACATTAATTTAATTCCTAAAACCAATATGATGAAATTCGTAATTCCTAAATTTTTTATTCACTTTTGTAATTATATATTATCATACGATAAAAAGTGTTTAACTCGTAAATATGGATTAGCTCCCCTAAGCACTTGATAAATCCGGGTCTTGAACTTGGATGAGTTTTGCCTTCAACCTAAATTTTAATAAAAAAAATGCTTAACTCTTTCAATAACTATATATGATTAATTGATTGTGTAAGACATTTTACACCGATAGACTATTAATTCATGATATATTCTCCATAGTAATTTCACTTGGACTAAATAAGGAAAAGTTAAAAGTAATCCACCGTTGCTGGCATATGGAGCAACTTGCAAGTGTGATAGAATCATAGTAAAAATAAGCCACTAAGATTATTTTAGTGATGAGGGGTTTGAATACTATTGCGACTAATATGTAATTCCCAAAGTAAAAAAAAAAAAAGAATCATAGAAAACATTATAATATTTCAAACTCGGAAGGAGGAATCACAATGGGCGCTTCTCACTGAAACATTGAGAAGCTTTACAGTTAAAAAGGAGCTGAAACATCGTTCTCGACGTCCACCAAATGCAAACAGTGCTCTCTGGTCTCGTCTCTCCAACTAAAGCAAGCAGTCAGCTAGGCCAGGCCAGCCAACCCACAAGTCCCAGAACCCAGCAGAGACACAGTTATCACTCCGGAACACCGATCCTAATATATTCTTTATGTGTCCAACACTGCAGGATTCATCAAATCAATTTGGTTTTCGTATGTTCCCACTGCCATGTTATGTGGGACAAGATCTTCGCGTCAATTGCAATGCCTTACAGTTGCGGTTGCATTTCAAAAGTCGTTATGTGCGCTGGATCAGGTCCTGTGTATGATCATTACTTTGGAGTTTATATGATAAAGACTGACTGATAAGGAATTAGATGGGAATATTCGTGAATTTGGATTTTGGAAGAGAAAAACAAGAAGAATGAAGAATTTCAAAAGTAAGATTTCAAGATTTTAGATAATCTTTTTTTTTTCCTTCAAAATTTAAATTCACATACATCCTCACATCCCCGTAAGTTCAATTGGAGATGACACTTATCCCCTATGTTTGCCATCATGGAGAGGAATGCTCCATTTGAGGCCTCAGGTACGTGAATCTTTCTCCCACCAATATGGGATAAAAGTCCAAAATAAGGAGAAAAGAAAAAAAAAAAGGAAGTTTAACTTTGATGTATTATCGTAGAATTGCATTTGGTCATATAAGTAAATATGATTAATTTTTTTTACTATTTTAAAAGTCATGTAAATAAAAATGATATAATTCATACAAATTAAATTCAAAGGAATATTCATTAGGTAGTTTGGTGTTCCTTTTCATCCTTGATGGTAATGCCAAAAGGATGAGAAGGGTATAAGTTAGCTTTTTAGGTGTTGGCTAGTTATGTTGGATTGAGTGTTTGTTACTTTTTTGGCATTGTTGTCTTGTTGTGTTTTACTCCACTCTTTTTTACAAGGGTGTAGAGTGCCTAATAATTATATAAAAAAAAAGAATATTCACTGGGATGGGAATTAGAGAAGAATGGGAAGTGAATAGGATAGTGAAGACGGCAGCATGTTGGCACTCCTCACCGTTGTCTTGTGCGGGTGTTATTTTTAATCCTTTTCTGTTGGATCGTGTAATATCCCCTACTAACTTTCTTTAAAAAATAATGAATTAAATCGATTAGGTGTTAGGCTATGATGTGTAATATTTAGTCCCTTAAATCTATAATCAATCGTAATTTAATATATTTAAATAAAAAATACAAATGATTCTCAATCTAATTAATGTGATCAAATAATACGGTTCAATTTTTAAAGTACTAAACTCCACAGCTGCACTGACAGAGACACACATAAATCTCTTGCTTTGGTTTGGTGCCTTTGCATGCCAAGGACTTGTAATATAATTCAAAACAAAAGAAGAAAAAATAAAAAAAGAAAGAAAGAGAAACTCGTGCACTCGCATGGACAGTTTGGTTACTATACAAATACAATTCGCTCTGATGGCCTAATCCAAAGTTCCGTTCAAGTCAAAACGACATGACAACTACATAATGAAGTTCAAACTTCATGATAGAACATAATTACAGTTTGGAAGCAGCATTGGCCTAATAGATGTTGACCAGGAAAAAAATTGCTATGATGGTCTTAACCAAAAGGAAGAAAAACGCCAAAATTTGGTTGTCAAAGTGGCTTCGCTAATGAATGAGAGATAAGATAATGCCCTATTTGCAAATGATGTTGTCACATATGAGAATCCAGCTAATCAAATTCCAGCAATGGATATAATTATTTAGAGGAGTGCCATTTTTTTAAGGGTTTGTTTGTTTGTTGGGTATAGAAGAATGAGGGTAAAAGTTTTATTGATGAGCTCTATGTATAATTTTATGTATAAAACTCACTAATAGAATTTGTATTCTTATTTTTACTCCACAATTAAATTGAAAAAAAAAATTTTGATAGAGCGATTACAATAAAAGTCACTCCAGGTTTATTATCACCAAGATTTAGCTCTTGTAGATCGAGGTATGCTTTAGAAATTAGAGTGTGTAGTTTTATCCGATAAATGAAAAAAATTAATGATTTAAAATTTATAATACATAAATACTAATGGTTGACTCTCTTTTTTAAAATCAATATTCAATATAGTACAGATGTGTGCTTTATGGAGGACCCCGTGGGTGTGTGGCATTTCCGTTCTTTTCTTTTCTTCAATTTTTTTTGGTTTTTTGGTCGTGCGTTCCTTTCTTGTTTAGGGGCTTGAGCCCCTCCTCCTACTCACCAAAAAGATACGGGTAATTATTTTTCAAGAGTCCACTCCACAGTCCACACTTTTGAAGAAGCCAATTGTTCTTTCACTTTGACCAAGATAAAAAAAAAAGAAAGAAAGAAATTTTGTTCTTTCACCATTTGCAATTTTCTCTTGTTCTCTCTTTGTTTTTTTTTTCCAACCACAGATGCAGGTTTGTTGGATAAATTTGATGACATCAATTAGGAGATCAATCTAACTAGACCATATTTTAAGGTTCAAGAGATCCCAGTTTTAAGATAATAAATAGAGGAAATAAGCTTGTCTATGATATTTGAGAGGACTTGAGAAGGAAGGCGGTTTGAATGAAAGGTTAGTTAACCTTAAGTATGAGTCATAATAGAAAGTTTATTATATAGAGAAAGTGGTTGATCAAGAACCTATTATTAGAAGACAACAAAATAAATGATAGACCTACAAATAATAAAACGATAACGATGATAACAAGGGATAAGATGCAACAATTATTAAGCTTGAACCGTGTTCGATTAATTCAACCAAAGCATCAGGATAATAGTTCATTGATTGAACCCAATTAATTAAATAAATATATTAAAATATAATAGAATTCAAATAAGCATATATGAAAAATTATTATTTGATTCAATAACTCATTATAATATATGTTATTTACTTATTTGAATTATATTATACCTAATGATATGATGCTTTAACTAAGTCAATCCTTAGCCAGAGTTTAATAACTACAGGAAAGAGACACAATGGACTGTGACATTTTGACATTTTCATGAGCAAAAATGCTAATAAGTACAAAATGTTTTCATACCATAGCCATACAGAGTGATTTGGCAGTTTTACTGTATACTACCTTTTATCCATCTGACCGTGATTGATTGTTTGTTCCTAAATTTACATTGTTGCAATTCGTAAGCATTGGTTTATGAATTCGTTTCATACTAAACATATAGAATTACTCTTTCATGAGCTATCTTTCTTGTGCTGCCCTTTTAGTAACCTTTTAGCACATATCTAAGGTTGTCTTTTGCATTTCCTTTGTTTCCATGTAACTTGTTTTTATTCTTCACGATGCACTAAAACACCAAACATTTTCACTCATCCAATTCTAAGTATTGCAGGAAAATGACAAGAATGGGAAAATTATGGATATGTTTAGTTTCAGAAAATAGTTTTAAGTTTTCATTTTTTATTTTCTTTGTTTTATCAGTTTTGTTAAGAAAATATTGAAAACCGTAAAAACTATAAAATTTAATTTTTAATTTTCATTTATAATTTTCAATATTTTTTTATAAAATTCTAAAAACTGAAAAACTAAAAATAAAAATTGAAAGTTATTTTCTGCATCCAAACACACAAAATTTGGTCAGATTGGGATGCATGTCATAATAGGAAAATGAAGATTCCTATGTATTTGAGAAGGAGATTGAGAATATCAATTGTAAAGCTGTCCTTGTAGAAACAATATTGAACAGGCACAAATGCATAATAAATGAAGAATAGCCATGTACACTAGATAAAATATGGTGCAACGCTCAGTTAGTATTTAGCCAATTTTACTAAATAAATATATGAAATTAATTGAAATACATGTTAGTGTAAATATATTTTACACGTCAATAAATGAGACGTTGACAGCTCATCATTTTAAATAATTTTTTAAAATTTGAACTACTCATGATCATGTAATGGACAACATGGTAGTTTTTTATTGTATGATAGTGTAAAAATGGTTACTGTCAGTCATGGTAATTATACTCTCTCTCTCTCTCTCTATATATATATATATATATATATATGTGTGGCTTAATTTTCAAGTTGTTGTAAAATGGCAATAAATTTAACACATTTATTAAACGTGACTAAACCTATTGAGGATCCTAAACCCCCAGATTTGGTCAAGTTAGCTGTGACAGATTAACTTGACAAATGGAGAGGGACTAGCTTAGCTTGACCGGATCGAAACATTGACTTGACTAGTTTTCACCAATTTTAGGAATCTTAGAAGAGTTTTCAGACTTGAAGATACGGATTTAAAATCAGTTGCTAACTTTGTGGATAAATTTAATGGTTTACTAATATGTGACTTAACAGTCTCAAATTGTCTTAGCCAATGTTGGATCCAGCTTTCAATTAGAGCATAACTTTCACAAGTTAATTCTGTTATCACACTTCGGACTAACTCCAATATAATCTGAGCTTGATTATGATAATTAACCCACAACCAAAAACAGAATGAAGGGTTAAGCCGTAGCTCATCCCTTCATTGTTAAAATGAAATCTTCTATTTGTATAAGAGCCGTAGCTCGAGTTGTAACGTTGTATCGTAGAGCTCCTTCAAATGAAAAGAAAAAGAAAAAATCTTTATGATTTCTGACATTCAATGTGATGTCTAATCCTTAAATATCGTAATATTTAAATGAAATAGATATTCTCTAGAGGTCTTATTGCATTGTTCAAAGTCTAATAGAACACCTTAGTGATTCACAAGAATTAATAGTTCTTTTCACTTATTTCACATGAATGCAACAATACGACGAATAAAATAGTGACACATGAGTTTTGATTTTCCTCTGGCACAAATTAAATGTTTCACACGCCAATATCTGCACACACAAGTGCATATCTCACAAATCTGAGCTCTGACTTTGCCCCAAGAAAGTTGCATTAGCATTCTCATCACTGCAATAGAGGCAAGGGTGTTGCTCAAACCCTTGTGCTTGTAGTATCTTCCTGGCCATCACCACAACCTCTCTATTGCTTAGCTGACCCGGGTTATCCTTCAACACCATCTGAACTGCATTGCTGAATGCTCCATAAGCCTTCCCACCAGCCACATTTGGGCTCATGTCTGCAGAGGTCTCATCAGCTTGGCAACCACTCAGCAGAACCCCCTCATCAGCCCTCAATGGCTTGAACAATTCGAGATCAAGCGGCGGCAGCCGAAACCCCAAGCTGGCTTCGGAGCCGAAGAACTCCAGCAGATGTGTTCCAATGTCTGTGGTGTTTATCTTTGTTAGTGATGAGAGGTGTTGCAGTATGGACTCAAAGGGGATTGTCTTGGGGATGTAACTGAGTTCTAATGTGACATTTTTGTCAACCCTTGAAGATGGCCCAATTTGTTCCTTCTCTTTGTCAATGAGGCCACCACTGTGGCATGAATCTGAGAGGATTGTGAGGCTTGCTTCCTTTGGCAGCCGATTCACTAGTTGCCGGAAGTCCAAATCTTTGTTACATAACAACATTAGAAAAAGCATTAGTTCAATACTATTCCCAATGGTAAGATGGTTAGCACACAGTTCAAATATAGCTGGCATGTTCTGTAATTCGTAGCCTTCTCTGCAATTTTAACTATGATTGAGTACAAAAGCAACATCATAAACACTTCAGTTTGGCAATGCTAATGGGCATGTTTGATTTTTTATGTTTATTACCTGTTCTCGACTTGTCAATTGTGTTACATGATTCTACGAAGAAAATAATGAAGAGAGGAAATGATAATAAGGGTGTGTTTGATTTTAAAAAACAATTTTCGTTTTTGTATCTTTGATTTTTATTCCTTTTACTGTTTTTAGAATTTTGTAAAAGAAATAGTGAGAACTGAAAATAAAAATTGAAGACTTGATGTGCTAATGTTAACAAAATCTTGAAAATTGGAGATAAATTGAAGACAAAAAATTAATACTAAAATCCATTTTTTGGAACCAAACAAATGTTTGGTTTAGTTTTCAGTTTTAGTTCATTTTCAGTTTTGCATTTTCAGACTTTTGTGAAAGAAATCCTGAAAACTAAAATAAAACTGAAAACTGGAATTTGTAATTTTAGAATTTTCAGGATTTCCTTCATAAAATTTAGAAAACTGAAAATCTCAAACCAAACATGCTCTAAATCTTTCTTGTTTTCACTTATTCTTTTCTTGCAAAATACTAACAAACAGGAAAAAAATTAAGATATGAAATAAAGATAGAAATCAAACAAATCTTATTTTCTCAATTGCGATTTTTGTTATGTGGATTGCAAATAATGACTCAACAGGAAGTGATGCAAACCAGTGATGAGATTGAAGTCACAAGGCACAATTGCCTCCTCGTGTCGGAAGGGGTGGCCAGGTTTCTTTGAAGGGATCCTGGTTCCATGACCACTGTAGTGAAAATACAGCACATCCCCGGTTTAGCTCGATCACCATGGAGCCGGTGCAGCTTAATGTTGGCACCGGTTGGCATAACAGAGCTGAGCCAGGTGCATCAGTGAGGAGCTCAATGTTGTTATGATCAAACCCAAAGCGCTTCACCAGCGTGTCCCTCATGACCAGCACATCGTTCATGCAGCCATGCAACTCGTTGGGGGTGTTGGGGTAGTTGCAACCCACCAAAACAGCCAACCTCTTGTTCTGCCCCTCCATTTGTGTTGTAGCAGTCTCTTTTTCAGAAGAGTTGAAAATCTGAAGGCAAGTTAATCAATCAAAAGATTTCCTAGTATGCTTGCAGTTGTAGGTGATTGACTCATATGGTCTCTTCCAATTGGATCAGATTTATAGGTCTTGGAGGAGCATTGGTCATTGGCTTTGAGTTTGATACAAGCAAGCTTCTGCGTCATTTGTATTGGCTTTCAAGCGAGGGAACTTTATATTTTTTTGAATAGTAAAGCATTTTAAGTGTCACGGAATTTGCTCAAAAATCAATAATCAGAGCCTTTATATTGTTGCTTAGGTAAAACTATAATAGTATTTATTTTGTTGCACGGGAAGTTCCTTGGAACAAGAATCGCTTATCAAGTTAGTTCCCCAATAGAATTAATTCTATTGTGTAAATGGACTGTCAAATAAGTGTGCTTTTTTGGCATATAATAATAATATTTTTTTATGAAAAAATGTGAATGACATTGCTTTTGCAATTTAAGGATTGAACACCCCAAATTTTAGCATATAGCAATGATTATTCATGCGGCATTACTCTTTACGAAGTTGCATTTGGAATGGAAAGAAGAATAACCTTACTACCTTGGAGTTGTTATTTACTGTAGTGTGTCTTGGAGGTTTGGTCTAAGCAATATCTCAGTAGTCCCTTGACGTATGAGAATCAAATAAAACACTTGAAAAATAATATTTTGCCTCATTTTCTGAAGCAACAGACGCGAGTAGCTTAAGCTACGGTCAATTTGCGCATAATTCAGCTAATCATTCCAACAAGTTTGAAGTCAAGATATTCTTTGTAAACATATTTTGTTCAAAACAAATTAATACTCCTTTTTCAAACCAAAGTGGCTCCCAGTTCTGGGCCTTTGAAACAGTCCTTGCGTGCAAATATATATATATATATATATATATATATATATATATAAACCTCACAGTTTGTGCATTCCTCCCACGGAGCCACTGGCAATCAGCCATTTAAGTTAATAAAGCAATAAATATATATAAACAATAAATGAAATGTCAGTATCAGATTGGGACACGATAAGTTCTTTCCTTGCACGTGAACTGCACAAGCAAGTTCCCCGTTGAAATTGAACAGAGTTGTAAGTCTCAAGTGTCATTTTAAATCAATAATAAAATACAAAATTGATGTGATTAGATCTGAAAATCAATTCTAATTTCCATGTTTAGAACACCTACAAAATGAATGACATTTTAAGGTCAAAC
Organism: Dalbergia oliveri; assembly: GCA_030441495.1. Lineage (NCBI taxonomy): Eukaryota > Viridiplantae > Streptophyta > Magnoliopsida > Fabales > Fabaceae > Dalbergia > Dalbergia oliveri. The sequence continues at coordinate 21,138,966 of JAMLFY010000008.1, forward strand.
TTGTCAATCCAAAATGACTCAAGAAACATGGAGCATCAAGAAAGAAACTGGAAAAGAATGTGGAAACCGAAACACAAACACTGTGCCTTAAATTATAACAGCACGTAAGATGCCATTTCAGTTACACACATCTCCACTTCGGGCAAATTTTCAAGTCAAACAGCACCTTTCTAATAAAAATGTTACTAAATCTTTGAAAAGAAAAGAAAATCAATTTTTTTTTACATAAAAACTTAAAATTAGGCTTTACAAAACCTGCACCAAAAAATAGCACCCAAAAGAAAAAGAGCCTGCACCAAATCCAGTACATTTAACTGAATTTCTACATGCATAACCCATAAAAAAGAATTTCAGTCAATTCCTTTCATATAACTTTCCAAAAAGTGATTTAATTTATAAATCAAAACAATCACCAGAATGTGTAATTCCGAACATACTCTTTGGGTAAATCAGAAGATAAAAAGAATTTCATACACGTGAAACTCAAAAATTCAAACTTATGAGCATCATCAATTTGAAGCACAATCATAATAAGGGATCATATAACAATAGATGCTGATTCTTTAAACCTCTACTTGCTGACTTGAATTCCAGTCCATTTAAAGAAGGCAACACCAATAAAAGTATTATAAATTGAATTGTCAGAATTTATATGGCCAATCAATCAGGGACGGGGTAAATGAATACTTTCATGATGCGTAAGTGAAAAGGAAAATAAAATAAGAAAAACAAACAGCACAGATAGCATATTCTGCGCCCTCTATGTTGTAATGAAAAAACAACATAGTTTTCCATGGAAATTTGTAAAATGGCCAACATCCACAATGTATATGCATGTCCAGAGAAAAATACAAAAAAAATACATGTACCAGCCCCAAGAAATGAGATTTCTGAAATACTTTACAATAGCAAGTCATAGCAGATAAAAAGATAGCTCATAATAAAGAATTACTCATAAGTATTTAATGATAACCACATCATGATATTGAGCCACTTGTGGACAATGAAATAATATTTTCTTGCAATATATTAAGGCCAGAAACTGTACTTCCTTCGTTCCGTCTTTCTTGTTTGTAACCTACAAAAACCTCACATTCACGGAGTGTGTTTGTGTCTAAGCTATGTACATATATAAGAAAAAGGTAAAACTTTCTCGTGCTGTGCAGTAATATCCTACTAATATTAAGACTCGGATACATTTTAGATTTCAGCAAGAGGAAAGTAATAGGAAAATCTTCCAAGAACAACATCTTAAAGATCTTTCCAAACATTAAAGTCAGTACTTGAGGCATTATAGTTTATAACACTATCTTGGCATCCTATAAAGAATGTACTCCGAACCGGATCTATGTTAACTAAAGCATGGGCCTTATGACTGGGGCTGGCAGCAACAGCAATCTCATCTGCACCAATGGTCACTTCAGCATAACCATTATCGGCTACGTCACTGTTCTCCAACTGCAGACAGGTTGCAACTCATGGATAAGAAATTAATGCAAAATTAAAATATTATTAATAATACAGAGAACTGCAAACTCAAAATTTTAATTTTGGTGCTTAAAATTGGAAAATGGCTATCATCTTCATGCATTGCAAAGTTAAACAACCTAATAGCTATCCCAAATCAACAATGCTTCGAGTGAAAGCAATTCTTCGTTTCAGTCTGATGCACACTGTAAATTGTTGTTAGCTGAAACAATTTTCAACAAGCAATGGAGCTATGGCAGCCCCAGCAAACAAACACCCTCCCTCTCTCTCTCCGCCTCCCCTTTCTTTCACCTTTGTTCTAGCTTTAGATTTTTGAGAGTTCTGATGGAAAATAATTACATCACACTGATGAGAACTCCTTTACTCTCGACAAACCTTGCTATCCTCAACAAAGAATAGTGCCGGTAACAAAAAACTAATGCATATTTTGCTCAATTCCAAGCATAAGCATAGTTAGAAGATATCTTAATGAATATTAACGACAGAGAATTTCATTATCACAATGTTAGCAAAAGAACAACAGCAAAGAAGCTTACCCTAAATTTGGTTAAGGCGCCCCAAATGACAAACGTCTCATTACAATCATGGTGCCTGTGATTCCCTCTCAATTTTCCAGGCCGAATCTCTCCAACATGAAGAGAAGCACAATTGACAGCTCCACCTGCAGAGAACCACCCATTCTCTTTCATATTCCAACCTCCAGAAACCACAAACCAGAAATGCACATTTATTTCCACACCCTGATTCGTTCAAAAACACAACACAAGACTCATAAATCTACAAAGCACGCAAATTCAGCACCAAATACACAAAGCACGCCCAGAATTCAAAATCCACATAATTAATTTGGCCACAAAAGATTCATCAAATTAGTCCTTCAAAATATCCTTTACAGCAATTTGGTCTTTCCTAATGTAAAATAACCAATAATTGAAGTATCAAATTGTCGTCTAAATAGATATGCGACAGCTAAATTCATGTTCATTTTAAACACAAGAAGAATCAAATTTGATCTTTAAGGGGGTGTTTGGTTGGGGATGAGCTTCCGACACTTCAACCAAACATACCATAACACTAACTTCATTTCGCAGAAATCTTTGTGAACTAATTTGAGTGTTTACGTGAAACAAAGCCACCACCTCTATCTAGAAGCGCTATCAGGAAACAACAAAACAGACACCGAATTGAACAATGGAGAGAGAGAGGGGGTGCCTGAAATGCCGGAAGCTCGGGCAAGGGAGAGAGGGTCGAGCAGCCAACCCCGGGTGTCCTTGGCGACCTTGGAGGGGAGGGCGGCGGAGGAGGCGGAGCTGAACCTGGCGAGGTTGGCCATCATGTCTTTGTCGGCGGTCCACTCAGGGAGCGGCGGCGGGAACCGGAGTAGTTGCTGTTGGTGGCTGTGGTGGGAGCGCTGCATGCGGATGGAGATCCACGTGAGGAAGAGGAACAGGCTGAGCACGAACGGCAGCGACTGCGGCCTCTGCAGGAAGTGCGCCAGGGAGGCCAAGAACGAGGGCCGGATCTGATGGAACGCCGCCGCGGCGCTGGCGTCTGTTGGCGTTGGCGGCGGCGGGGTGGTGGTGTTGATGTAGAGGATCCTGCGTGGGGTGGTGGTGGTGGTGGTCATCATGATGTTGGTGTTGTTCCGCTCGGTTTGCGCTCTCATCTCGCTCAATGACTCTCTCTGATTGGGAAGGGTGGGTGGGTTAGTGGCAAGTGCTGGACAGTGAGCGAGTGAGCGTGCTTGTGTAGTTGTGTTTATCGGTGTTTGTTTGTGTTGGGGATGTTAGGAATGGGATTGGAAATGGATGCTATTGCCGGCTAGTGTGGCTCTCTTCTCTCCTCTCCCTTTGACGTGGGGGTACCCGGAAGAGACAGGTTGGATGAGGTGACCTCACTTTTTCAGTCTTCTACTTCCCTCTTCTCCTTCTTCCTTGTACTTATTCGGGTCTCTGGGTAGAATCGAGGGTGGCTTGGCTAGCGTTCGTGTGTTTTGGTAATTTGGTTTTTGGTTGTGCTCTCCCTTCTAATTTATGTTGATTAATAATAACAATAATAAAAAAAAACCTAAATTGTATATACCAAAAAGAAAAAACCTAAATTGTGCCTCTTAAATTTTGTATCACACAAATGGATGTCTAAAAATACTCAAATGAGTCTCTATCAATGTAGACTATTGGAAAAATTGATCTATCAAAAAAGAAAAAGGTAAATCAGTCCCTTAAAAATAATTAAAAAAATCAAATTGGTCAATGTACAAGAGATTAATTTGTCTAACATTTTTAATTAATAGGGACTTCTTTAGGTTATGTTCACAAGTTTTGAGTGCAAGGAAAGAACAGACATTAAAAGGAAATCAATGCAAAGGGAAGGAAAGTTTTTAAAGAATTTCAAGTAACCTTGTTCACAAGTTTAAAATTAACAAGAGAAATGAAATGAAGGGTTTATAATGTATCTTTACAATTTTATCCTTTATTTAAATAAATTTAGTTAATATTTTTTAATGGTTAATATGCCTCTTATTAATATTAATTCTAAAAATTATAGAAAACATTTTATACTCTATAAATTCAAAACATATTTTCTTTTTCAAAAAAAATTATAATTTTCCCTTTATTTTTAAAATATTCTGTTACATATTCTAACTTTCTCTTTATATATATATATATAAGCCCAAAATAAAAACACGTGATTTTTTTGTTTTATATAAAAATTTAGAATAAATTCCGTGTTTTCCCTTAAGAAACTTTTGTTAAGGTTCAAAAAGAACAAGGGTTAAGAGGTTGAGGTTAACTTATTAGTCCAATATAACCGGTATATAATAAAATATGTATTTATATAAATATATAAAAATATAAAATAAAATATATGTCATAAAATAACTAAAAATTAAATTAGGTATCAATAAAACCCAAGAGACATAATATAATTTATCTTTTAATTAAAATAAACATTATCCATATAAATCAAATCTCTTAAGTTACTACTTCCCATATTAGAAAAGAAAAAAATAGGAAATATGATATTTTAGGTATTTTTTTAAAAAATACAAAAAATAATGAAATTTTGCATTTAAAAAAAAACTTTGGCGGCAGGATTCCCCGGTTTCACCTCTAGCGGTTTTTCAGGCCGGTTTAGGGCCAACGGATGGCTGGTTATTAGCCAGCCGGCTCGTTTTCCAAACAATGACTTTCGTCGATCTATTTAGTCCCTCAACATCTGAAACTAAAGTCACGACCCCTGAAGATTTTATTTATAGGAGTAATTAGCCTCTAGTGGATTTGACTTGAAATACTAACGGAAATGCATATGTGGATTTTGAACAGAACATTAAGTGCCACATAACCAAAACGACGTCAATTTGGTTATGGCCCAAACACACGTTATTAGCTTCATATCCTTCCTCTTGTTCATTAAATCTCTTCAAACCTCCCCCCAATTTATAGCACTGTATGAACCTTAAACCTAATCACTCTCTCATTTCTATCCTCCTCTTTCATTTTTATGGTACTCCCTCCAAATTCCATCAACCTATAATCCTATTCTAATTTTTACCTTAATCCCATCAACCCCAAATCATTTTCTCATTTATGTGGTACACCCTCCAAATTCCTATTGTCCATTTTTAAAAGATCTTAAAAGAAAAATGAGAAGTACCTTGTCTATGGTTAGTCGCCGTGGAGGAAGACAACGGGTAGGAAAGCTAGCTGGAGTAGAAGTGTTACAAGTATGAGAAGAGGGGTGGATAATAGAGGTTATGTTCCTAGGTCTTATTGTGGTATGGATGTTGTGTTGCTCATATCCAAGATTGCAAGAAATCCAACAGGCCATTTTTGGTTGCCCTGACTATAATTTAGTGAGTACGAACCTTTTTATTTGCACCTCCATTAATACACTAATATATTAATCTTTGTTTGTGTCATTGTAGGAGAACAAGCCTTACTTGTAGCTTTTTCTTGTGGGAGAATGAAGCTACTAGCATCAAGCCCTGGTTAAATGAAATGGTTGAAAGAAGAGTTGATGAAATGAAGAACCAAATGCAAAAAGATTTTGAAAGTCTAGAGAATGAACTAAATATGAAGATGCAAGAAGAGGTTGATAGGGTAGTGAATGAAATTAGGAGCTTCAAAGTCGAATTTGCTATTATAGCAGTGGTTATAATTGTTTTTGTAGATTTTATTATGAAATGAAGAAGCAAATGCATGAGATTAGGTGTTTTTATTTTAAAGTGATGTAATGATTCTAAAGTATGAATGATATGAAAAGCCATAGTTAGATCTAAAGTATTTTCAATCTAAAGTATGAATGATATTTTGACATTTTGTCATCATGGTATTTTGACATTTTGGCACTTTTAAACCTATGTATTATATCAACATGAACCACAATCTAGAATTTGACAAATAATCAATCAAGTCTAACATTTTATACCTGTGATTGAGATTTAACATGAGGGGATGGTTGGGATTCATTCTCAGACTTCTTTCTTTTGGACTTCATTTCCTTAGGTCTTTGGAGGACTATAGATGGTGGTCCTTCCTTGCATGTCTTGAAGTAATGGCCAGTTTAACCATATTTGGGACAAGTAGCATGCCAACTTCTCTTCATCTTGTTGTGACTAAGTGGCACATGCTCATTTCCATATTTTTTTTCTATGTTTTTTGGACAACCAATTGGCCTTTTAATTGTTGGTGGGATTGGCTCAGTAGTCTATCTTAACCCAATACTATTCACTATTCAGTGGTTGAAGGCAGTGAATAGGTGGCATTGATGGTATCCATTGTTAGCCATTGATGGACATAATCCTTTGATCTTTCATTTTTCCAAGCAATGCTGACGTGGTAAACCTATCAAATACAAATTTAATTGGAAATGTTATTACTTATAATTAAAGAGTCTAATCAAACAATTAGAATATGTAAATATATTTACTAGTTAGTTGCTACATATTGCAAGCACAAGTATGTAGGGTGAAATCCATAGCCACCTTATTTGAATAGTGTTGAACTTCAAATAGTTGATGCTCATTATCACCATTCCATATAGAGATCCATTTATTGTTGTCCACCTTCATCTTGTCCAACCTCTTCTGTTGCATAGGTGCTATCTTGCTAATATAAGTGGCAAACACTTTCTTCTAGCCTGCCATCTTTGGCATGATGTAGCACCTCAGCTCTTCACATATTGTGAGTATTGGTTTGGACCTATAATTCACAATCTTTGCATTCTATACCTCATACATGTTATTGGTTATGTTATCAACCTTGGACTAGTGGCTCAAATAGGCCTTCACCCATGTTAAAGGATCAAACTTGTCCAAGTATGCTCATGCCCTTTCATTTGTCTTCTTCAGCTTTTCCATGCATGCATTGAATTCAAGGATAGTCGTGCACTTTGCACATTGCCACATAATCGCCCTAAGCGCTTATCCTTCCATTGCTTGATAAAATTCTTTCAAACATGCATCACACAACTCCTATGATGTGCATTTGACATCACTTCCTTCAAGACAGGAAGTAAATCCTGCAAAAAATAAATTCAATTAAATGTCAGACAATATACTCTAACAAATTAACAAAGTATTGGTAACTAAGTGAATGATGTTTACCTTTTTTTGGTAAAAAATGAAGTTCCAACCATGTACTTGGTAATCTCCCAAGTCCTCATGTAGAAGGGTTAAAAACCACTTCCAATTATCTTTAGTTCTAACTATCCACCAACATAAGCAATCATAAAAAAGTGGTTATTTGCATCCTACCCCACGGCTGAAAGTAGTTGGCCTCAATAATGCCCTTTCAAAAAACATCCATCAAGGCCTATCACTGGCCTATAAGCATTCTTAAATCCTCTTTCTAGACATCTAAGCAGATATACATCCTTTGAAAAAGGAAGGAGAATCTAGATGTGGTATCACATCTATCTTGCAAGTGGTTCTAAGGTTACTCCTAACTAGTTTTGCCATATAGTCCCATGTCTTCCTATATTGTTCTTTCTCATTATCTTCAACCATCTCCCTTGCCCCCTTGAGCTTGTAAACCAATTTATTGTCCAATTGAATACCATATTTTTCCTTCATGTGATCCAATGCCTCCTTATGCTTCACTGGATGAGTCTTAACTAGTGTGCTTAGGTTCAATTCTTTTCACTTGAAAGCTTTTTGGTAAGGTTGTTCCAAGAACACATAATCATCCATTTACACCCTTCAACTATACATTTGGCTCTAGCCCTCAATTTGTCATTTTTCAATCATTTAAATTGTCTTCCTTTTGTTATATTGAAATATTTCACAGTTTTCTTGAACACATCTAATGTTTCAAACTCCATTTCAACTTCAAAATGCACTTGACCAAATTTAGCACCTGCATTGAATTGTGGGTAACATGCCTAGAATTTCCTTCACTGTCAGATGACATAGGAGTAAGCAAATCCTCATATGCATATGCATATTCATAGTCATATCTATTAGAATCTGTCCCTAAGTCTTCACTGACCCTAGCCTCATTCCTATCTTCATCTACACCTACCCTTTTTTCATCCCCTAAGCCTGCACCAGTAGCAACATTCTTGTTACCACTATCCATTTTCTTTGGGATTGCTTTCTTCCTAAGGGTTGCTTTCTTTGTGACTGGTTTCCTTTTAAGTGTTGCTTTCTTCCTAGGGTGGTCTTCTTCTTTGGTTCAACTTTTTTCTTCCTTATAGGCCTTAAGACTTCCTCATCATCATTAGATTCATCTTCCAAACCAGGGGTGGGGGCTTATATGCTTGATCACTTGTACTCTCATAACTATCAAATGATGAATCCTTAGAGGATGGCTCCTCATAAGGTGGCTCCTCAAATGAATCATCTATATCCACTACAGTTACAATTTTAGGTTCTAAAATCATGTGATCAAAGTATATATGCATTTCTTCTATATTCTTATTCTTTAGTCTAGCATCACACATTTCATTGATTTCTTTGTCTCCCATAATAGGTCTCATTCCATATTCCAAATTAGGGCAAACAGGGTTCACCAAAACATTGTTTTGTATTCATAGTATCCTAGACCCTTAAATAAGGTAACAAAGTCAAAGAAATTCACTAAATCAATATCCATTAGTGGGAACTTCTCTACTTCTCCCCTCCCAAGTAATCTAACATTCCATTACTATCCCTGGCAAAGCAGCCTCCATGATGAAAAATAAGGATCATATACTTAGTCATTTGAAAAATCACACTAATGTGAAAAACATCAAACACATATCTTTTTACACAAAAAACAAGGGAAATGGAAAAATATTTCAATGCTAATTCCAAATAAGCAATATTATAAATCAAAGCTTTGAAGAAGTAATATTTTAACAATAACTCTAGAAAAACAATATTTTAACCCCAAACCCAAAGGAGTGATTATTTTAACAAAGCACCTCAAGCATTTTAGGGACCACATGCATCACTAACTATTTCAACAATCAATTTTCCTACGGACCGCATTAGGCCACAACCCCAATATGTTAACCAATTAACAACACAAACAAACATTCACTTTTGGTCAACTTTCAATAGATGGACCACATACCTTAAGCCGTACAAAGAATATTTTAGGTAAGAAGAAAGCTTACCTTGCATGTCACTTTCTTTACCATGCTTCATTTCATGCCCTTGTCTGCACACGTCTTCACATTGTCTACCTTTCTATGACCGATTTCTTAAGGAAATAATGAGTCAAGGTGATTTGGAGGCAAAATGTGGAGTTAATGTTGGAGTTAGATAAAGAGATGATGAAGAAAAGATGATGGTGAAAAGATGATGCAAGGGTTAGGGTAGACATTTGAATGCAAGTGTGCACCCTAAATAAACCTTTATCTTGTCAACAAAATGATGATGTTTTAGGAGTTTTACATGTATGAAAATGTTGTCATTTTACTTACTTCCAGTATGTAATTAACATATCATGAATATACTGCTCTAAGTGTTTTCCAAGTAAAGAAGAACTAACGAAGGACAAACTGGCTTACATTTTAAATTTTGAGGGACTATCAAAGTAATTATTGTTCTTGAGGGATCAAATAGTCCAATTAAAGAATTTTAAAGGACTAAACAGTGTATTCACTCAAAAATTTATCCTTTCATTTGTTAGACTTATTTCATTAGTTATGGTCACAAATTTGTAAGGATTGAATTAAAAAGTATGTCCATTAAAAATTATGTCAATGGAAATGGCACCCATATGTTATGGCAACGGCACCCATATAGTTGCTCTCATCTACCTGATGCACAAAACTATGAGGATCAAACATTATTTCAATGGCAACTACACCCATATTTCAGGGGACATAGAAGTAGGGGAGTGACCTTCTAGAATCAAAAATATTCTTGGTGAGTAAAACACGATTAGTTGAACGTACCTTATCCTTCCTTTTGCCATGGTCGAGGTCATCATCTCACCGCTAGCAACTAGAGTGCTCTATAGCTATTGTAGAAAGATGCTGCTGACAAATATTAATTTCTTGTTGGCTTGATTGGACTATGCATTGAGCGTGTCACTACACCACATGTAATGGGGTGTTAAAAGGGCTTGACTACAAAACAAAATGAGGAAGAGAATTTGTGGAATATGAAAAATTGGGAGGAATCTAATATGAATTTATAATGAAACTAGGCAGATAGATCAATTTCATGAAAAATTGATCTAAGAATGGGAGGGAAATAACAAGTTAATTTGAAATTAAAATGGATTGATAAAAATGGCATTTTAATTTTTTAACACGAATACTAAAGTAAATTAAGTTGTAATCTCATTAAACCCCCAATTCAAGGACCTATAAAATAGGGTTTTGAAAGGTTTTGAGGAGTTAATGAAAACCCTCAAATACTTTTCCCTTCTAGAAATAAAAACTCGTGAATAAGGTGAAACTCTACAAATCTTTTCCTTCCTCCTTTCCCTCCTAAATTACACTTGGGAACATATTTCGATATTTTTTCTTGGGACCAATTTATTTGATTTTTTGGGACAAATTTGAAAAATTTATTTGTTTAGTATTAAATAATCCTGAATTATTTGTTAAAATTCCAGAATAGATTCAAAATTTGTTCTTACTGAAAAAAAAAATCAAGACTTGTTTGTTTTATAATACATATTCTCATAAATATATGTCATAACTTCCAAATATCCCTAACAGATTTAATAGTATTATTAATATTGTCAATTGTCATTATTATGATGGGATATTTTAGAATTTATACTTATTACTTACCATTCGCAAGTCATGAATAGATTAGTAGTATAACTTGGTACATACATCTTTTTTTAGAGATGTTTGTTTTTAACAGATCAAAATCAATTATTGTCTCTAGAAGTAATTTTGAGAGAAGTGAAAATTTATTATTTTATGCGAGAATCACACTTTTAGATAACAATCAAACATAAGAATATGTTTTGATGAGGTTTTTTGGACTCAAATTTTTTTAAAATATTAATTTTCATATATTTAGATAATTTTTTTAAAAAATCTAAATCTATTTTCTTTTATTTTGTAAAAACTAAAAAAGTAGCTTATAAAAAAAATTAGTTCTCAACTTTTTTTTTTCAAAACTCTAGAATAAATGCACCTTAAGGATGCATTTGTTTATGCTTTTTCACCCTAGAATTACTTTTTTTCACTCAAAAAATTACTTTTTTTTATATTTAAATAATTTTTAAAAAATAATCAGAATATTAAAAATTCAATTTTTAATTAAATATAAAATTTAAATTTTATAATATTTTTTTTTAAATTCAAAACAAATTCACTCTAAATGACTTTTCTGTAAAATTAATTATAATAGAATTATTTCTTTATCTAGAATCACAAAAGCAGAACCAAACGTTGAATATCGACAGGGAGGAGCTAGTGTGTATATAAGGGGGCCAAAACCAAGACAAACTCTTGTTTCAGAGCTGGAATAGTCGGATAAGGGGCGGTGCTTGTGCATACATACTCACTCGCACCCTTACCTTCCTCCATATCCCAACTCTCTTCCACCCTTCACAGGTAACCAACCTTTTTTTAATTATTCTTTTATTTATTCGGTTAACGTTCCATTCCTTTTCTCCGCAATTCTACAGTTTCTCCGCTAAGTTTATCACTTCGCAGGTTGTTTTGTTGTTTTTGAATGTGTTACCTTTTCTGTGCCTCAGTTGTTGGAGGTTATGTTTATGAGGGTTCACATTACATTTCATAATTGCGCTGAATCTGTCCTTGGTATCTCTTGTTTCGATTAGTACTAGGTTTCTGTCGTGTCACGTGGAATTCGCACTAAAACATATATTTTTATTTATTTTTTGTTAACTTTTCTCATTTTGAATGTTGTTTTAGGGGAACAATGGCATCCCAAGTCATACGTGAATGGGCAGGAATCAATACATTTGCACCTGCTACCCAGACAAAGCTGCTTGAGCTCTTGGGAAAACTTAAACAAGAGGTTTTATTTTTCTTTTTCTTTTCTTTTCTTTTTAATTTTTTGATTCTTTTGTTAATTTTATCCCCTCAAATTATGTGCTCATGAAGGCAATTGATCATGGTTATTACTTTTTTCTTTTACTATTATTGTTTAATGCTTACATGGTGTAGCAAGAATTTGTATTTCTTTTTGCTTTGCCAATTTCATGTTTATTTATTTTTTTATTTTGTGCAGAAAGTGAACTCTTTGACTATACTTGTGATGGGAAAAGGTGGTGTTGGAAAATCTTCAACTGTTAACTCCATCATTGGGGAAAGAGTGGTTTCCATTAGTCCCTTTCAGGTATGTGATTATACTTTCCAGTGGTGGTATTACACGCATGTTGTGTTAACATGTAAGTGAAAATTTATATTTTTGAAAAGTCGGAGGGACCACGGCCTGTGATTGTATCGCGATCAAGGGCAGGTTTTACGTTGAACATCATTGACACTCCTGGTCTCATTGAAGGGGGATACATCAATCATATGGCACTTGATATGATAAAACGGTATGCTTATGTTTTCCATGTAGCATTCCACTTGTAAAGAATGATTTTGATGTTTATTTTGTTTTTAACTAATTGATTGTTCTTTTGCCCTGCTGTTCTCTTTTGTTTGGGTGGAATCTGGGTTTTTCATGCAGTTTCCTTTTGAACAAGACCATAGATGTTCTGCTTTATGTGGATCGCTTGGACGCATATAGGGTGGACAACTTGGATAAGCTGGTGGCCAAGGCTATAACAGATAGTTTTGACAAAGAAATATGGAACAAGGCTATAATAGCACTCACACACGCTCAGTTCTCTCCTCCAGATGGATTGACTTATGATGAATTCTTCTTGAAAAGATCCGAGGCTCTCCTGAAAGTTGTTAGATCAGGTGCCCGGATAAAGAAAGATGCCTTTCAGGTATTCATCTCTATTAGTTTATTCTTATCCTTCAAAGACCAATTTATATGTATGGCCTTTATGGTACATAGCAGTGTTTTTAAACCTAGACTGGATCAGCTGGTCAGAGAAGATTAACCATGAACTGGTCTACTAGGCAGTCCAGTCATGACCTAGAACCTTGTATGTAGAAGATAGATACACAGATAGATACACAGCTTGGCCAGTAGAACTGGTTCAATTTATTTGAGATTTTGCATTAATAGAGAAAACCAGGATTGGAACCTGGGCTTGTGCATTGGTAGGGTGGCATTCAACTGCCATGCCAAAGCTATCTCTTACCCTTATAGCTTGGATTACTTTATGTGTTATGCCCTTAGAGACAAAGAATAAAGAATTTGTTACAAAAGTCACAATTATAAGAATTTAACTGGGAATTCTTACAAGGTGATTGTCTCCTAGTCCTACCACTAAGCCATTTGTGTACCTCCGTTTCATGTTTTGAATTTTTATTACTGTATGTAATGTAATCCATATTATGAAGTTAGTATATTTAGTGTAATAGATATGGTAAATACGAGAATATATATTAAATTTAATAGTGTTATTTAGTATGTCACAAATCAATTCAATTAATCATGTTATAAATATTTGTTGATATTTTTCTTCATGCTATATTTTCCACATAGTATCATCTGTTTATTTGATATACATGTATGTAGAAGCTCTGGTTTGATCAACCTTAGTCTAATCTCAAAACCTTGAACATCTCTTTTGAACACTTCAAAGATTGTTCCAGTTTTGTAAAAATTGGTAACGAGTAGCCTAAATAATTGATGTGAGAATTTCCCACTGTGTTGGTTCATAATTGGGTGTATTTCTGCTAGTAGCCTGATTTATTACATTGCCAATTGAAAACTCTGTATAGTGTAGCAGCCCCTTTGGGTTTATGCTGAATTTTGTATGGCTACAAGTTTAAAGGTTTTGGAAATGAAGACAGCAAAGCTTTACTGTGTGTTCTGTTGTATGTTCTATCTTGTTCAAGTGAAATGTATGTAATTTCGAGGGGATACTTATCTTTTATTTCTTATGGGACAGTAACTTTATGGCTTTTCTTTCATTATAAACTCTATAGTGTCTCTAAATGCAGTTACTTTTTAGGCATTCATTTTATATATAATCTTTGGGTTTGGAGAGCATCATTCTGTTGTGTAAATTACTTTTTTGGTTATAATAAATTTGTTCCTTTCTGACTTTTAAAAAATTTTCTTCCTAGTTTGTGTCCCTTTTCTTGTCTATAATTTTGTATCCCTTTATTTTGGTTGCAAATTTGATGCTTATATTTGCCTTCTATTTTTGCGTATCTTAGGCTTCTAGTATTCCTGTTGTTTTGGTTGAGAACAGCGGGAGATGCAACAAAAACGAAAGTGATGAAAAGGTTGGAGATTTGCTTTGTGGCATTTTCTTGTATTCTCTTTTAGCTCATTGGTCTTACCTCGTCACGACTGAGAGGATGTATGCTGCTTGCCCTTGGTGACAGGTTCTTCCAAATGGAACTGCTTGGATTCCTCATCTAGTGCAAACAATCACAGAAGTTGCATTAAACGATAGTGAGTCTATCGATGTTGACAAGAGATTAATTGAAGGGCCAAATCCGAATCAAACAGGGAAATTATGGATTCCTCTCCTATTTGCTTTCCAGGTAAGCTTTTGAGCTTTTCTTTTCATCTTTTTGGGGTAAAAGAAGACTTTAGGGTATGGTTGGTTGAGAAATAAAAATGAGAGTAAATTTTTTATGTTAAGCTTTATGTGTAGTTTTACACGTAGATCTCAATCAAGAGAGGAAGAATATGAAGATACAGGAGGACAACATGTCCTCTTCACAAAAACAAGAACTGACAAAAGAGAAAAAAAAAACGTCAATATCTGTGAGAGAACTTGTTTTTATAAAATCATGATCTTTATGTCAAATGCCCAAAATCTGTCTTAAAAATTGGCAAGAATTACGCTCGAACCCATCAGCTCCTCTCTCTGTCCCTTTATACTGACAAAGAAGTAATGATTTTTCTCTCTTCCTTTTTAATTTATTGTTCCTGTGTACAGTATTTCTTTATCATGAAGCCAATAGAAGGACTGATCAAGAAGGACATTGCAAGTGAGACAAAGCCGGCATGGGAGTTGCGTGATGCAGGGTTGAGGAGGAGAGAGAGAGGTCGATATTAGCCGCTGCGGCGCACCTTTGCGTTCAAGAAAATTCCATTGATGTTAAGTTCCCAGTGTTGACACATCTTATCCATTGTCTATTTATTTTCCAAGTTAATTTAAGATGGCTTCCATGTACTGCAATTGCTAGAAGTAGTCTGCGGCATAGGAATTTGTTTGGTATTGAGAGGATTGTTTGTGTTCTGCATAATTCGGTTGTTAGTAGTTAACGCCTTACTCTTGGCACTAGATAATAATATACAGCTACCATCATTGATGGCAAGATTGTTTCTCCTATTCTCGTCTTTCTTCTTTAATCGGAATGGATAATTGCTTTGGTCTTGTTTGTTTAAGCCATGATAAATTCCTCCAAATTAAATGTTGCGTCCTTTTAAACCGTAAGGGAGCTAGCCTGTCATGCTTGTTCTTGTCCACAAGTGGGGAAGCTCATGTTGTGTTCGTTTGAAATGTTAAAAAACAAGTAGAAAGAAATTGGGGAGGAGAAAAGGGAAGTATTGTGATTCTTCTCTTCAATTTTGGAGCGCCCGGGAAAATTGGAGAGCAGAGAAATTTACACTGTTTTTCATTGATTTTTCTTTTTTAAACTCTGAATTGAAAGTTATTCTTATGAATTGTATCTATGAAACTTTACATTACGAATTGTATCTAAGAAATTCCACATTAATACAGAATTCATTGGAATATTCTTTAGAATTTTTTTTATGCACAAACATTACGAATTGTATCCAAACAGGCCCTTGATTACTCTGTCTTTTGCTTCCATGGAAATGACATCGTTCTCAGGTTCGTTCTTCACATGGAAGCCGATGCCAACATGAGCAACTCGATATAAGAGGAAGAAGAGAATGGCAGAGGAAAGCAGGAGAGAAAGAAAACTGTTTTGATTTTTTTTTTTAAAAAAAAAAAAGATTGAAGATTGTGCCACAGTCACTAAATCAATAAGTCATAATATAGAGTGTTTTAATAATCTAAAGAACTCCATGTGTCATCTCTTCATTTGATATACTCGGATCTTTACGCTGCTGAATTTTTTCATCTTTACCTAAGAAAACGTTGGAATAGAATATATAGAACAAAGGTTTGAATATATTATCATATGGTGGAATAAAGAGAACTATTTTACTCGCTTGTTTGAAAATAAAGTGGAGGGGATGGAGTAATATCAGAATTTTTTTATTTAGGCTAAATTTGGTTTGGCAGGGATACATGAAGATAAATTTTTTATAATTAAATTTTATATGTAAAATACACATTGATCAATTATAAAAATTTATTCCTATTTTTATCATTTAACGAAATATGTCCTTACTGTTATTTCATTTTATACTTCTCAATTGGAAGAGAAAAAGGATTACATAGAATAGAACAAAATAGAATTGAATTGAATATGTTCCATATACCATTTCATTTCATACTTATTTGAAAGTTCAAACAATAATGAAACCAGCTATTACAATTTCTATCTACAGTCATTACATCAGATTTCACTCTATTCCATCTCAAATCACCTATCCAAGCATTCATCACACAAGGTCAACTAAATCTATTATTTAACACCAAAATTAAACTAAAGCATTCAATTAGCAAGCTATATTCAAAACATATACATTACATATCACATAAATGTTAAATTATTAATTAATTTGTTGTGCAGCTTTATATGATTTTTACTTTATAAATATATATTTATTTACGTACTAATTTAAGTATTTTTATACAACATTCATTTGAAGGAAAAAAAGAATTATACATATTTTTAAAAGGAAAAATACTCTAGCATTTTCGTGTAAAAATAATTAAAAAAAAGTCTAATATGAGTAGATTAATTAAGGGGCCAAATATAAAGAAGTAGCTCGCCAAAGCTTTTCTTCTCTTGGTAAGCAGTGTTGAAAATTGAGCAAACCTATTACACGTACACAGCTACCTAGGCCTACAAGCAAAAAATCAGCACTATGGTACCGCGCAAATTGTTAATAGTCGGTAACTGCCGCATAAATCTCTATAAATAGTGGCATGGGAACTCCACCTTGGAACACAGCACTATACTTGCATTGTCAACGAACTACTTGTTCAAAAGCTTTCACTCATGGCCAACCCTTCTTTTTCTTGTGTGCTTCTCCTTTTTGCTCTGGTGCTACTTTCTGCAGCCTCAAGGGGCCATGCCCAAGAAGATGGTTCTGTAGGATTTTCAATAGTCAAAGTCAAAAAGTTAGTATTTTATGTCAGTAGGACCTTATCTTTAGGCTTGTCGGGCTAAGTGAGTTATCTAGTTTGTGCATTGATCACGGCCTAAGTTTGGGTCGTAACATTGTTTCTCCTATTCACGTCTTTCTTCTTTAATCGGATCAAAATGGTCTTGTTTGTTTAAGGTGTAACATTTGAGCAAATGCCCGTGCCCATTTGCTTTTGATAGGCATGCAGGGTTTTCTATTTTTTTTTTCATTTCTTAGGATATTTTTTGCATATAGTGATTAATCTCTTTGTATATTGTGGGCCAACGTTATACCCTTAAATGAGCCTACAATATACAAAGAGATTAATCACTATATATATCCAATAAATATCCAAAGAAATGAAAAACAAATAGAAAACCTACATGTCGTTTAAATCTTAAACCCTAAAGGAATTTGTATGCGATTCCATCTAAAGGCCAAAACTCATAACCAAAGGTCAAACGCCCAATCACCAAAAATGATAACAATACACAACTGCAACTTCTAATTTCATAGAAAACAATAATGAAGATTCACGTGAAATTAGAACCTACTTTTGCATTTCCTTACTACTTCAAACAATTTCAACTTTCAATCTCTTCTTGTTTAGCTTGTATTTTCATGGACAAACAGATCAAGCTCGACAAACTTTACTTCAAGATCTCAATTAAGGCAATGGAAGCGACTCCTTATTATGAGTTCTTAGGTTCTTAAGGTTTAACATCAGACACTTTTCTATCAACTAGATATCGACAATGAAAACTCAAACATAATACAATTTGTTCAAAGTTCAAGGATTTTTCAATATGAGCAAGATATGAACAAGTGAACACACTTGAATAATGATTATTTTTTATTTTTGAAATATTGATTATCAAAGTACAATTGAAGTAAATGAACAAGAAATGAAACAGAACATAAAAACAAAAGATTAATCATAAGAAAATGAAAGGAAAGTGAGTGAGCAGATAAAAGAATTGTTCTCTTTTCTCATTGTTCTTAGCATTCATGTGACTTTGAATTTGTGAGAGTGAGTTTTTCATCCAAGACCAATGATTGAAAAAATAAAGCCTAAAGCTTCTTATTTACAGACAACTATGTATAATATGATGGTGACATATGTCATTAACGATTATTTGTGTTGATTAGGATTCTGGCACTGTCTCCGGTTCCTGTATGCCTCATAGCACTGATGTGTCAAGTTCTTCCCATTTCTTAGATTACCCACGTTGACACATGAGGTGGTCTAAAGAGCACCTCTAACTTTTAAAAATCGGGAGCCAAAAACACCTCAATTTTTCATTTAGTTAAAAAAAACTTATGCTTTTTATAAATTAGAGCACCACTTCAAAAAGTATTATCAAATCCATGTACGTTTTATGGATCAAATACTAGAAATTAGAACACCAAAATAAATAGATATACCTCTTTGATTTGCAACAACAAATCATACTATTTGTCCATGAATCATGAATTCTGTTGTAAGGGAAGAAACATACACAATTGTGTATGCCAGGCATAGGTCTTCCACTTCTTCTCTATCTCCTATGCCAGACAACGCGTCGATGGAACGGCGCCATTAAGAGATTAAGAATAGAGTGAGGATCCTGCCAAGAAATAAATATATATAGTAACCGAGTCTTGTCCATCATGGACCTCAATTACATGGGTCTTTACACCCTCTAGCATATTCACGGCCCAAGCCCAATATTACATGTTGAATCCCAAACCCATAATGGATCACAAATCAATATTAAATGGGTCTCCAGGGAACAAGCAAACTATCCATTCAACTCGTTTAAATATCCACCAATCAATAGTAGTCCAAACACGGAAAATTCTAATATTCTCCCACTTGGGCAATATTGATTGGGTTTTAGTATATATTTCTAAAAACATTTCGAAAACAACTCTAAGTTGAACTACTGTGGCCACAAACTATAGTCCAAAAATATTCACCACAAAATCAAATCACTTCAGTTAACAAGGCTACCAACTAAAAGCCATAGGCAAATGATAAACTATAAAGAGTCTACTTTGACCAAGACCACTTAACCAAATAACCTCATCAACAATGATCCACAAACATGAGTGTGCAAAGTGCATACACATTGTAGCATAACATGTGATCCTTTTAATGCTCCTGTGTATGGCCTCATTTTGTCTTCCCAAGAAGACATAACCAATCCCTACAAGGAGATTAAAACATGTTACTCATGAAGCACCATTCCCATAAGAGAACAACATATTTCTCATGAAAGACCAATGTTTTCTAAAAAAGCATCCATATCTCAAGATATAATAATGGTACCAATATCAATTATCATAACATGCACATCAGTTTATCAACCAAATTATATAAATCCAATGTAATAAAATGAACTTAACAAATCCCACTAACCCAATGCATTAAAGGACCTTAAAATACTCATATCTCAACATGCTTCATGAACACAATAGGTCTAAGTCCCATAGTTAGGGGATCAAACAACATCTTATTAGTGCTAGCATATTCATGGAAGTCCCAATTACACAAATCAAGTGCAATCATAATTTTATCAACTTCTACTGACTAATCACATTAAAAGAACATAAACCATTAAGTCTTAAACATGTGACTCTAAACAAGCTAACATAGCTCCACTATTAAATGACATTAATAGCTTAAACATAATCATTGCAACTTTGACTACAAAATATTGAAATCATATACATAGCATGTAAACAGAACCAAATGATTGGCTCCAACCAAATCACCATGCAATTACTCAATTGCACAATTTTAAGAATATGTAAAAACAATTAATTCTGGGCATAATCGTGTTTTTCATGAGAGGTTAGGCATATGATTATACAATCACCTGTGGGTAGAATGCACAACACATACCATAGCTCCCACTTCTTAAAACAATTAACATTTTCTTCAAAAGAAAATCCATTTAAGTATAAACTCAAGCTCACTTCAATGGAGAAGCTTACACATCCATCATGCCCACAAATGTTGCTACGCATACATTCAATACTTTAAGAATCCTATCAAAGTTTGCAACACTATAGTCTAATTACCTTTTTAAGGAAAATAAAATGATATGAAGTTGAAAAAAAAATAAAAAATTAAAAACACAATCAACCATTAGTTGATCTAATTGACAAGAACATTGACAATTGTCACCACATTAGGGATTTAAAACATGAATATAAACTCGTTATGTGGGAAATATACCATACACAACAGTCTCAAAAATTCAATACCTATGGGAGAAGAATTTTCATTGTCAAATAATCCCAAATTTTTTAAGTTACTTTAATCAACTTATACAAAAGACCACCTGTGGGTAGGTCAATGCCTAGTTAGTGTAAGTAACAGAATCATCCTGAAATCAATAGGTAGTTCTATTAACTTCATGAATAAATCATTATGGTGATAAACATCCATACCCATTGATAGACTCCAAAAAAGGGACAATGTACTAGTCCATTAAATCATTTTCAACTTTCATATACGAACTTTCAAAGCCATGTTTCCCAAGAAACACATCAAGTAATATTTACTTATAAAGTTACATCACGAAGTGATAAACATCAATTTGCTTAGAAGTGAACTCACACTTATACCATACAAATTAAAAATAGTTTATATTAGTCTACAATATAATTAACATAGAGAGCTAATAGGTCAATTAGACCATGGTGAGAGCACATAATTTCATGAGTTATAACATTAGCTTAATAAACAAGTTATCATGCAAGTTACATTTATTATGCTAACTAACTCATCAACCACAATAATTATTAATCCATGCTCTCTAAAGTGACATTGTGATAATAAAACAACTCTATTTCATACACTTAGCAAATGACAAAATGCAACAAAAGTAATGATAATTAACAATCATAGCATATCTCATAAAAGACAAATAATTATATCACATAGCAAAAAACCATCATATAAATACATTCATCTAAGTTAAATATCAGGCAAATCACCCCTAAATTTGAATATACAAAAATAATGCAAACTAACCATGACATTAAAATCCTCTTCGTTAAGTATGAAACCCAACATTAGTACACTCCCCCCCAAAAAACTTTGAGTATTTATGGGGAACCATATATAAAAGATGCTCCATGGGTTAGGACCAAACCCAAACACCAACCAACCACCATCTCAAATAATTAGCCAGAACAAATAATCAGTTCTAATATCACTTGTTGGAACAATCAAAAGGGAAATTTCAAAAACTTAAGAGATTTCCAAGCATTTGCTAAGTGAAAACATAATAGTGAGTCTCATGGACAATAAGTTTATGACTCTTCCCTTTTAAAGTTTTCACTTAGTCCAATCTTAACTAATGTTGAACTTTATCATCACACTTAAAAACAAACACTCTCCCCTTCAACTCACACAGTTGCACATTCTAATAGTCATCTCTCATTTCCAAAGAACCACTTAGCTATAGCACATATGTTAAACCACTCACATGTTTATTGGAGTCTTTTCAGTCTTTAAACACCTATTTGCACCAATAGAATTAAACATATCAGATTTTCTATAATCCTTCATATATCATTAAGGTTTCAAGTAAGAGCTCAATTTTCTTATCAGTGCTTTTCATAGAAAAAGTTCAGGAGCAAAGAAAATAATAATAATAGGAAATTGATTAATTTGGACAATCAATAGTAATGTGAATTATCATAAATAGGGATCCAAAACATATAATATAGACTCACCTTGAGTAAGGAATATTATACAAAACAATAGATACAGAAATCTAACACCTATGGGTTGAAGGATTTTCCCCAATTCATCCCAAGTATTATGTCACCACCAAATTAATTATTAAATCAACTACATGTGGGTGAGTCAATCAATAACTAACTCAAGCAACAATGACATCAGGATCAATTAATGAGTTAATTAACTGTAGGTGAGTCAACCCATAACCAATCCAAGTGATAAAATATCCCACAACATAAATAAGTAACTCTATCACTTTTGTAAGAAACCCATTGTCTTGTAGAAACTCACTCACTAATAGAGTCCTCAATGGGAATACATAAAATGCCCAATTAATCAATTTCCAATTCATCTCCACATTTCCAAACACTTTTAATAATATATCAATCAAACTCATAGGCATTATTTTAATTCTATAAGATGTAGGGTTTAAAACTTTGATATAACAATCACATAAAATATCCCAAATTCTATAATTTTATAGAATTTTAAATTAATCAATATAAGCCATAAAATATCTAGATTATATAATCCTTTAAAATCTTAAATAAATATTCTATGATCATAAATTTAAGATAGAAACATAATTTTCTTTAATTTCTCCTTTTTTTTAAAGGTGATTGCTCCTTGGTAATGCTTAATTAGCATAATGACAAGCCACAATGGTACAAAAGTTGTAGCTTCAGTTGGTTTGCATATATTGTTACCTTTCTTTCTTTCTTTAAAATTATATATTTATTTCTCTTATGATGTGACTCCTATAACAACAGTAAGTTCTTCACCTCGCTATAAAGGAAGCGGCCAGAAATGCAACTTCGTGGCGTGACGACACCCAACTGGAAGGCAACGGTGGTGCTAACTAGATGGGCGCCAATCCTCTTTCTTGCGACTAAAGCTCAACCTCTCTCAAGTTCTAGAAACCAACAACCAACAATAACAAAAGAAAAAGAAAAACATAGAACAATAAGGTGCATTTACTTTGCCAGTTTTAAGTTCCAGTTTCAATTTTAGATTTATGAAGGAAAACTAAAACTGAAAACTCAAAATTTCATTTTCAGTTTTAGTTTTTCCTTCATAAATCTAAAATGGAACTGAAAGTGAAAGTGACAAAGCAAACACACCTTAAAAGTCTCTTTGCCGGCTTGCCTTTCAATTTTCAATCAATAACCAAGAATATTCATATCACAAAACCCAAATTGATTTAATTGGGAATTTCATAAATAAAATTTAGGGTTCTAATCCTAGTAACCTGGCTCTGATACCACATGTAAGTTTTATCGATTAAATAGTAGAAATTAAAATGCCAAAATAAACAGACATACCTCTTTGATTTGCAACAACAAATCATACCATTTGTCCATGAATCATGAATCCTGATCATGCCATTTGCACGGGAAGAAACATGCACAATTGTGTATGCCAGGCACAAGTCTTTCACTCCTTCTCTATCTCCTATGCTAGACATCATGAATGACAACAGCTGTCAAAAGATTTTAGAGTAAAGTGAGGATGCCCAAGAAATAAATATATATAGTAATTGGGTTTTGTCCATCATGGACCTCAATTACATTGGATCTTTACACCCTCTTGCACACTCACTAGCTAGGCTCAAGCCTAATATTATATGGTAAATCCCAAACCCATAATGGATCGCAAATCAATATTAAATGGGTCTCTAGGAACAATCAGACTATCCATTCAATCCGTTTTATAAAACCAAAATATTCACCAATCAATAGCAGTTCAAGAATGGAAAATTCTAACAATCCACCCTTAATCGTAAGCTCTCTATATGGATAATTACTCTTGTGATTTATTGACTAAACTTATTCATAGTTAAAGCTCGCCTAATCTCATCGAATATAGGAGAGCATTTGGTTTTGGGTATTCCATCTTACCATCTTGCCTAAACTTGTATGTGCTCCAACTGTCAATGGTTTCAAAGAAGCCTCTCTTAACAGCCGCTTATTAATTGATAAGGGGATGAACAAATCCATGTTTCATGTACACTATAAAGCACAATATCATCATTAGCTCAAATTGCAGGATTTGCAAGGTAGATGGATCGATATCATCACTGGCTTTACCTTCTTAATTAGATGTAGAC
The DNA here is from genome assembly GCA_030441495.1 of Dalbergia oliveri. Lineage (NCBI taxonomy): Eukaryota > Viridiplantae > Streptophyta > Magnoliopsida > Fabales > Fabaceae > Dalbergia > Dalbergia oliveri. The sequence continues at coordinate 21,163,083 of JAMLFY010000008.1, forward strand.
TTTGTATAGCTGGTACTATTGAGTTTACCGAAGCGGATGCAATGGAATAGAACAAAAACAAAAACAGAAAGAAAAAAAACTTCAAAAATGGAATAGAATAAAAAGAAAAAAAAAAATTAGGAAAAAGTATATCCAATCACCTTTGACTTTATGTCTTTTGTAATAAGCACCCTAAACTATAGCTTCTTCCTAATTAGTCATCAAACTTTTCCAACAATTGTTAACTTACAAGTAAATGAATCCAACAATTTATATTTAAAATGATCTATTTAGACAATAAAAATAGTTTAAGGAGTAATTGAGATGAAATTAAAGTTCAAACTGTCTATTTACAAATGACAAAGAATTCAAGGTGTGGTTGGATACATTTTTTTCCAAAACTTTATATAAAGCTTTGTTTGAATATATTATCATTGGACCGAATAGAGATAACCTTTTACTCTCTTGTTTGGAAAATATAGTGGGGGGTTGGAGTAATGAGAATTTTTTTATTTTTTTTTTATGTACTCTTATTTCATCTTCCCGATTAGAAGAGAGAAAAAAAAGGGGATATATATAGAATAGAATTGAATAGATGCATTAAATACCATTTCATTTCATACTTATTTCAAAAACTCAAACAATGAAACTACAGCTATTACAGTTTCTATCTACAACCATTTCATCAGATTTCATTCTATTCCCTCTCAAATTAAATCACTGTCTAAGCATATCTTACAAGCTAAGGTCAACTAAATCTATTTAACACCAAAACAAAACTAAAGCATTCAATTAGCAGGCTATAAATATATGGATTATTGTGAGAGTAAGAGGAGTAAATCTGGGTTGTTGGATCTTACATGTATGGTCAAAAATAAAATATAAAATCATGAAATATTTTTAAATGATATATCACGTTGTCATTAATTACTATTGATAACTTCCAATTATAATAATTCATATATGGTTATGTAACCCAAATTTACTTATTTCACTCAAATAATAAATCACCACACTTCTCACTAGAGTCATCCCATATATGAGAATGACTCAAGTAAAAGGGGTGATTTATTGTGATAGTAAGAGAAATAAATTGAGTTGTTGGATCTTGCATATATGGTCAAGATTAAAACATAAAATCGCAATATTTTTAAATGATCACAAAATCATTAGTTACTATTAATAACTTTCAATCATAATCATCTATATATGGTTATATATATAGCCTAAATTTGCTTATTTCATTTTCATAATAATGATCTATTTACAGAGATATATATGGAACAACTCAAGTAAGAGGTGGTTTATTGTGAGTGTAAGAAAAGTAAAAAAAATTGTTAGATCTTAAATCTATCATTAAAATTAAAACATAAAATCACGTGGCATTTTTAAATGATCACGTTATCATTAATTACCATTAATAACTTTTAATCTTAATCTTCTATATACATTAAAAACATACATGTTAAATGTTATATTATTAATATATTAGTGGTTAAGCCCATAACTTAATAGTTATGGTTATCTCCTACATCTCTTAAATGGGAGGTATTATGTTCAATTCCCATCATTTTCTTCCCTTGAATCCCCTACCTTTGTGAAAAAGTTTATATTATTAATTTTTTGCACCGCTTTATATAATTTTTATTTTATAATATGCACACTAATTTAAGTATTTTTATACAACATTATTCACTTGAAGAAAAAAAGAATTATATATATTAAAAAAGATGAAAAAAATATTCTGACATTTTCGTGTAAAAAAAGGGAAGAAAAATGAACCGTCTAATATGAGTAGATTGAGGGGCCAAATCTAAAGAAGTATAGCTCGCCAAAGCTTTTCTTTTCTTGGAAGGCAGTGATGATGAAAACTGAGCGAAGCTATAATATACGTTCTTAATTAGGCCTACCAGCAAGTGCGCAGAAAGCTCTATAAATAGTGGCTGGGGAACTCCACCTTGGAACACAAGTACTTACACTTTGCTTTTCATATATACATCAACCCGCTCAAATTAAGCTATATATTCATGGCCAAGCCTTGTAATTTTTCCTGTGTGGTTCTCCATGTTGCTATGGTGCTGCTTTCTGCAGCCTCAATAGGCCATGCCCAAAAAACTGGAGTAGGTTTTGGATCCGGATTTCCATTATTAGGTGCTCTGGAAGTCCAAGTTGAAGGTACGGGTCGACTGTTCTGCACAGCAGACGGTAACCCAATGATGAATGGGACCCAAAGCAATGGCGCGGCTGGTGTGAACGTGACCCTGTCATGTGGACAAGGCGGCCAAGGCGACAGCGTCGACGTTGCTGCTGCTGTCACTGACAGTAAAGGAATGTTCAACATCACCGCTCATGTTGCTGGCGGCCTTCTCGGAGCCCTCCGTGATGGTGGCTGTGACGTGAAAGTGCATCTCCCTGTTTCCAATTCTTCTTCTTGCAATCGTTTGCCTCAAGAAGGACAACTTATGGCCCAAGTCACTGTTCAGAATCCAATTGCTAATGTTTTACATGCAGTCATTGGCCTGTTTAATTTAGTCTGATCACCTAGAGTCATGTATATATGTATACACGCTAACATTATATTTCATAATGTTAGTTTGCTATGCATATATAAAGATAAATAATGAGCAGTATCCGGGTAATACTGAAATAGTACTAGTATAATAAGGAGAATGTATCATCGAAAAAAAAAAAGGGAGAATGTATCTCTGTTATCTGTTATAATATATAATAATAAAGCCCGTATTGGTTTGAATTGGCTAATATATATATATATGATAAAAATAAAAGCCTTCTTGTGTGTATGCGTGGCTGCTTGTACGTTTACTTATGCCAGTTTGTTTGAGTAGTATTAGATGTACAATAAAGTTATACAATAATTTTATATCATTACTCACAATATTATTTATCATTTTATGAGAATAAATATTTATGTACTAAAAGATAAAAAATATTATGGATATTATTATAGAATTGTTTTATAATTTTATTGCACACAAAACATTATTCGATTTGTTTAGTTAAGTTTGCAGTGGAAGTTGATTGATGGCATGCACAGCCACGACCAAAAGTTACAGAAACTAATGCGTGATGTGATTACTTGTTGCTTGCGATATTTTTTAATTACAATTCATTTATTCAATTTTTAATTATTTTTAATTTAATATACTTACTATTATATTTTATAGATAATTATTACATAATAAAAATTTATAAATTAATTTCATATTTATATCAAATAAATTAATAAAAAAATACTTATAATGTTTGATAGTCATTTCAAATAACCATTCGATAAAAATTCATATAAAATTGTTATGAATTTTTTTAAAATAAAAAGTATAGAAACTATGTTAAAAGAATATTTATTTATTTAGCAATATTAGTAACGGTGAGTTTGAATAATATTAAATCAATAATAAATTATTATTAGTTTAAATATTTAATAACGGATATTTTTGGATGATTAATTAAAAGTTTATTAAATAGGGTGTGAAAATAGTTACTTCTTGAATTTTATCCATAAAAACTTTTATCTCATTTTTATTTCCAAGCAAACATACTTTAAGACTGTTCGATTTGTAGTAGATAATGGTGTGAAATGGAATGAAATGAGATGCAATGAAATGAAATGACATAATTATTTTTCTATTGTTTAAATATTTTAATAATGGGGTTTAATAATCTTCCATTTTGTTGTTTGACTATTCCAATGAAATAGAATGGAATAATAATAATTATAATTTTTTTATCCCTATAATACCCTTGTATTAAATGTTGAGAAGAATGATATAATATCTTAGGATGGGTAAATAGGTAATTAGATAATTTAGTTGTTTTCTATCAATAAATTAAAATGAGATTTAATTTCATTTCATTACCCCCAAATTGGAAGGAAACAGTAATAGCTTAGGTATTAATTAAAGATAGAGAAATTGTAGAATTAGAGGGAGAATAAGAGAATAAGAGAGAATTTAAGAGGAAGAGAGGCTCAAAAGAGTAAAATTCACATTTCAATTCCCTTATCAACTATCATTACAATTGCTAATTACTCCTATTGGTACTAGAGATATTCTTATATGCTCTCCGACGAAAACTCTTCTTTTGCTGTCACCATTAATTTTCGTCCATGTAGACATTGTGGGCCGACCTTGGTTTATTTAAATTATATTTTAAATAAATGCTAAAACAAGGTAACTATAGTTAGATAACATACACAAATCTATAATCTATAATAATAATATTCTAAACTCTAATGAGAAGAAAGTTTTTCAAGTGTCACAACGAGAATAATTAACAATTTTTAAAACTTATCAGCATTTAATTAAATCTATAATACTAATATTTAACACTTCTTTGGGTTTTCTATGTGTAGCTTTTAGAGTAGTTTAGAGCTCATAAATTTTATAACTTTAATAATTAATATTTTTTAAAAATTATAATCACAATTAGTATATATCATTAGTTTAATATCGTTAATTTATATAATTTTAATATTCATAATAATCATTTTTAATATCCGGGCAATTTGTGCTTAAATCTACATGGCGAAAAAATGTTGTACATTATTTTGATAACCTTATATACTGGAGTTATTTAAAATAATTAGTGGTAAATAAGTCTATAATCTATAATTATCTATAATACTAATATTTCAGACTTATATGAGAAAAGTTTTTCAAGTGTCACAAAGATAATGATTTAGGATCCATAGTTTTTAAGAAGTTAATTATTATTATTTTTTTTGAAAAATAAAATTTCAACGATGGCATGTTATTAGAATAGCATTAGCAATCATCAATATTTAATAGCAGGATTAGATTATAAAAATCTATAATCTTTAATACTAATATTTCAAATTCCTATGAGAGAAAGTTTTTCAAGTGTTTGATGGGTTGCATTTTTGCACCCATTCTACTCGTAACTCTGAACAATTTGCATTTGATTTGTATTTAATTGATGTTTTTAAACATTGAGTTTGCATTTGGTCCTCAACATGTGTTAGTAAATGACTCTGTAGTTTTTAATATAATTTTTAGTGAATTTTTACATTCTGAAAGTTCCCCAATGTTTTTAATTTCTTGTTTGAGTTTTTATTATCAGGGACTTCTAACTTGGTACATTAAAGCAAGAGTTGAGGATTCGGCAACACTTTCCCGCCCAGGCGATGAAAGCACCGCCCAGGCGATGATGGAAGAGGCAAGTCTGGAAGTCTTCAAAGACCGCCCAGGCGGTCTGTGACCGCAGGCGGTGATGACCGCCCAGGCGGTCTGTGACCGCCCAGGCGGTGGTCAAAAGAGTGTTGTATTTCGGGAGACTGCCCAGGCGGTTAGGGTGACGCCCAGGCGGCCGAGTGTTTTGGGCGCGTGAACTTAAGCTCGAGACGGCGTTTCTGAAGGGTTTGGCTTCTCTTTAGGTTTTGGTTTTGACGAAGGGACGCTGGCTCTCTCTAGACTAGACACTCTCTCTCTCTCTCTCTCTCTCTCTCTCTCTAGATTAGGTTTTAGTATTACATTTCAGTGGAATTTCAGCATCAATTTGGTAATAAAAAAAGGGCTTTCCTGCATCTTGATTGGGAGACTCTTTCCATGGAGGAGTAATTCCCCTTGCCTTGCACGAGACAACTGAAGATCAGAATTGTTCTTGAGGTTTTCAATTCTAAATGTCATTCATGGTTGTTTTTCTTTCACCCCTATTGCTTTCTCTTTTAAATTTTAATTGCATTGATTAATGTGATTGAGGTTTTAAGAGTAGTTGATTGTGTATTCGTTTGTTTGCATAATTTGGATGCCTTTGGGATATTAGATCGATTGATTTGATTAATTCCAATTGGTAAGGGGTTGAATTAATTCCGTTAAATTTGGAACTACCGCAATTGATAACTAAATTAACATAGGATTATAAGGTCATGATTGTGGTCATTAGTTCTATTGTTAGTTGAATCCTTAACGAAATCGTTAGTATAATTTTAAGTAGAATTGCGTCGCCTTTTATACAAAAGTGTAGTTGACGTAGGCTGTCACCACCATGAATTTATCTATTTGAACCGTGAGTAGAACATTTCTTGATCTAAAGGAAGTCTTTATGCAGGTAACTTTACATTACAATTCTTTCACTTTGAATTGCTAGTAACGATTCTCAAAACCCCACTTTTGTCAAAATCAATTACATTGTTTCCACGTAAGACGACTCGGATTACACTATAACTACATTTTTGGTGTATTTCGGTGATTGGAAAATTATTTTAATTTGTTGCGAGGCGACACTCGTACCAAGTGTTGCAACAAGAATAATTTAGGGCCCATAGTTTTTAAGAAGTTAATCATTAATTATTTTTTGACAATTTATTTAAATTAGTTATTTATTTGTCTCATGGAGATCTGGCAATTTCCAATGTATATAAATTATTTATTTATTTATATTTGCATGTATAAAAGAAAATCTTAGAACACATTTGATTTTTTAATTATCTTTATTGAATTTGAATAATGTATGTAGTTTCATTTTTAATTTAGATTATGTTGTATTAGTAGTATTTGTTACTCCATTCTTTCAAAATATCTGTTAATTTTGGATAAACATAGATATTAAGAAAGATAATAAACGACATTAGTAATAATTGAGTAAAATATAATAGATGTACTAATGTATCCTTATATATTAATTAGCATAGCACACTAATATTAAATGGCATGCTTTGAAAATATGAAATTAGTTAGGGATAGTATTTGAAGGAAAAAGTTAATGTTGTGGACAAATATTCTGAAAAGGAATGAGTATTATGCATATTATGTTTCGAATATCAAAATATTTTTCAAATATTGTTGAAATTATTTTAATAAATCCGCAAATATCCCGTCCAGATTCAAATCTTCATGAGAAATAGGGAATAGAGACATGTGACTGGGATAAGGATGGGAACGAGGGATAAAATTCTAAACCAACAAGGTGCGGGAGGCATGTCCCCTCTCTCATGGATATCCATTGTCATTCATATTAATTGTATATGATAAATATATCCACTTATTTTATTTCATTATTCATCAATTTCAACTATCGAAACATATAAAATTTTTATAAAATAGGTTTTTTTATTGTTAGTAAAGGTCATTTATCGAGATTTTTTTAACCTTATAAGCATGATATTCAAAATAAGATATAAAATAGAATGACTCATTTCAGATCCATACTCATTTATATTTTGTTCATTTATTTAATTATTTAATTGTTAACTTATTTTAAAATAAGTTTGTATACTCAATTTCTATAAGATGTATTTAAATGAATTATTATTTATTTTCAATGATAGTTAATAAACTATTTTTCATTATCAACCCGTACATTACAGGTCAAACAACTAGTATTTTTATATATTATTATTTTCATCACTCTTGGGTCCTTCCCACATCCAACTTTCTATTTCCTCCTGCTATCACCTCTGTTGGAAATATCCATTCTAACAACTGTGAAGAACTAAGATTGAGGCTTCTTTTCTATTTCTTTGGAATGGATGGAAGAAGACAAAAGGGACTAAACAGTACAAAGATTCAATTTTTCAAAATGAGAATAACAATGAATAGGGGATAAAAACTAAAAAAGAATAGGGAAAGAAAGAAATAAAAAGGGTTGGACACAGCGTTGGCTCCGGTGACATTGTGTTGGTGGTCTCAGATGCCAAGTCTTAATGGCGACTAGATGTGACGAGAGCGACAAATTCTACAACAAAGACAGTGTCCGTGATAGGTTAATAGAGACAACAATGGCTGAAACGCTAATGGTGACAATGCGAATTAGGTTTCGATGATGACCACAATGAGGGGGAGATGGTGCGCGGTGTTGATGAGGCGATTGATATGGATTTTGTTGTGGATATGTTGATGGATATGGTGACTGAGGGTATCCATAGTTATTATCCCATGAAGATGAAGAACCAGCAGAGCCACCGTATGAATATGATGAAACATGCCTCCTACCAGCCTCAGCCTCTCTTGAACTCTTACCTCCCATAACACTCTCCTTCAGAATCAAGGCAACAAAACACAAGATGACAACCAAAGCTGTCCAAAACTCCGGCTGCAATTGCAAAACAACATGTTAAAACACACACATAAATATACATATTCATGGAGGAACAAACGAGAACAATAAAATAAAGGAAACAAAAGCAAAAACGCCCACAACTTTGACTAGCAATACAATTCTGCAACCTACAAATTTTCTGAGAAACTATAGCTTAGTGATGCAGAGTCGTTTATCTCAAAGTTCTGGCTCACGAAATTTCGAGGTCGAGATGAAACACCGGAGAATTAATATGAAACACAAGATATTTATTTGGTTAAATTATTTGCACAACAAACTATATAAAATTATTATATTTCAATTCAATTCAACCAATTTTTTAAAAAATTATAAACATAAAATCTCTTACATTGCACAAATAAAAAATTAATCAATAATAAATATAGATTTTAATTTCTATACAGTAATCTAGTAAAAAAAAGTTTATATTATTAATCAATAATATATTATCAAGTTAGCAAAAATGGTTGAGTCTTATATCAATTATTTGAAAGTCAATATAAAAAATGTATACTGTTAATACCTAAAAAATAAACTCATGAAAATATTCAAAATAATTCTATAAATTTATAAATAGCATAAACTTAATTACATAAATTTATAAAATCATGAAAAAGAAATGGATTGAGAATATGGGCAGGGGGTTCAAAGTGAACAAGGTGAAATAATAGGTTGAGTAGGTTTAAGTTTTGATTAAAAGAAAGAAAAAAAAAACACAATTCCACTACTTTACACAGCTACTCTCACAAGTCATCATTACTTAACATTTATTAGGCCCATATGCTGGGGACCTCTGTAGCCTCACCTCTGAATGTGACGTGGCTCCACTCAAACGGATTGGAGTAATCATCCATATATTATTATATGACCCTTGTCTTCCTCTTATAATAAAACTCACTCTTCAAAAGTCATCTCATATATGGGAACAACTCAGGTGAAAGAGATGGTTTATTGTGAGAGTAAGACGAGTAAATCTGGATTGTTAGATCTTAAATGTATGGTCATGATTAAAACATAAAATCATGCGATATATATATATATATATATATATATATATATAAAAGTCATACATGTTAAATGTTATATTATTAATATGTTAGTGGTTAATTAAACCCATAGCCTAATGGTTATGGTTGTCTCATACACCTCTTAAATAAGAGGAGGACAGAGGGGGACGAGGGAGCCCACGGTCCTCCCCCAATTTTGCATATTTGTATAATTATATGTATATTTTATATTATGGTTAAAATATTCTATCTTTATACACATATACATAATAAATAATAAAAGTCTTTTGATATAGTAGCACATATGATATAAAAGTATAAAACATATAAATGTTTCTAAAATATATTTTTTAAGATTTTTCTCTTATTAACTCATTTTATCTAGCAGAGTTTATACTTACTAGTTAGTTATTTATGATTAATGCTCTATTTTGATGTTTAATAATACATTGATACGCATATTTTTATTTTATGTTGAACCTAAAAGATGTTTAAAAAGAAAATTATTGACTCTTTTATTAAGAGAAAGAGAATAAATTATGAAATCAACCATAATTTACCAATAATTTGTATGAAAAATATTATATAATGACTCATTTTATATTTTCTATATAATAATTTATTTTATTTTGTATTAATTAATTTGGCCCCCATCCTCAAAAATTTATGGCTCTCCACTTTCTTAAGTGAGATTAAGATCCTATGTTCGATTCCCATCATTTTCTTCCCTGAATCCCCTACCTTTGTGAAAAAGTATATATTATTAATTTTTTGCACCGCTTTATATAATTTTTATTTTATAATATGCACACTAATTTAAGTATTTTTATACAACATTATTCACTTGAAGAGAAAAAAAGAATTATATATATTAAAAAAGATGAAAAAAATATTCTGACATTTTCGTGTAAAAAAAGGGAAGAAAAATGAACCGTCTAATATGAGTAGATTGAGGGGCCAAATCTAAAGAAGTATAGCTCGCCACAGCTTTTTTTTTCTTGGAAGGCAGTGATGATGAAAACTGAGAGAAGCTATAATATACGTTCTTAATTAGGCCTACCAGCAAGTGCGCAGAAAGCTCTATAAATAGTGGCTGGGGAACTCCACCTTGGAACACAAGTACTTACACTTTGCTTTTCATATATACATCAACCCGCTCAAATTAAGCTATATATTCATGGCCAAGCCTTGTAATTTTTCCTGTGTGGTTCTCCTTGTTGCTATGGTGCTGCTTTCTGCAGCCTCAATAGGCCATGCCCAAAAAACTGGAGTAGGTTTTGGATCCGGATTTCCATTATTAGGTGCTCTGGAAGTCCAAGTTGAAGGTACGGGTCGACTGTTCTGCACAGCAGACGGTAACCCAATGATGAATGGGACCCAAAGCAATGGCGCGGCTGGTGTGAACGTGACCCTGTCATGTGGACAAGGCGGCCAAGGCGACAGCGTCGACGTTGCTGCTGCTGTCACTGACAGTAAAGGAATGTTCAACATCACCGCTCATGTTGCTGGCGGCCTTCTCGGAGCCCTCCGTGATGGTGGCTGTGACGTGAAAGTGCATCTCCCTGTTTCCAATTCTTCTTCTTGCAATCGTTTGCCTCAAAAAGGACAACTTATGGCCCAAGTCACTGTTCAGAATCCAATTGCTAATGTTTTACATGCAGTCATTGGCCTGTTTAATTTAGTCTGATCACCTAGAGTCATGTATATATGTATACACGCTAACATTATATTTCATAATGTTAGTTTGCTATGCATATATAAAGATAAATAATGAGCAGTATCCGGGTAATACTGAAATAGTACTAGTATAATAAGGAGAATGTATCATCGAAAAAAAAAAAACAAAGGGAGAATGTATCTCTGTTATCTGTTATAATATATAATAATAAAGCCGGTTTGGGTTTGAATGGGCTTATATATATATATATATATATATATATATATATATATATATATATATATGATAAAAATAAAAGCCTTTTTGTGTGTATGTGTGGCTGCTTGTACGTGTACTTATGCTAGTTTGTTTGAGTAATATTAGGTATATCATTATTCACAATATTATTTATCATTTTATGAGAATGGATATTAATGTACTAAAAGATAAAAAACATTGTGGTTATTGATGAAGAATTGTTATATAATTTTATTACACACAAAACATTATTCGATTTGTTTAGTTAAGTTTGCAGTGGAAGTTGATTGATGGCATGCACAGCCACGACCAAAAGTTACAGAAACTAATGCGTGATGTGATTACTAGTTGCTTGCGATAATTTTTAATTACAATTCATTTATTCAATTTTTAATTATTTTTAATTTAATATACTTACTATTATATTTTATAGATAATTATTACATAATAAAAATTTATAAATTAATTTCATATTTATATCAAATAAATTAATAAAAAAATACTTATAATGTTTGATAGTCATTTCAAATAATCATTCGATAAAAATTCATATAAAATTGTTATGAATTTTTTTAAAATAAAAAGTATAGAAACTATGTTAAAAGAATATTTATTTATTTAGCAATATTAGTAACGGTGAGTTTGAATAATATTAAATTAATAATAAATTATTATTAGTTTAAATATTTAATAACGGATATTTTTGGATGATTAATTAAAAGTTTATTAAATAGGGTGTGAAAATAGTTACTTCTTGAATTTTATCCATAAAAACTTTTATCTCATTTTTATTTCCAACCAAACATACTTTAAGACTGTTTCGATTTGTAGTAGATAATGGTGTGAAATGGAATGAAATGAGATGCAATGAAATGAAATGACATAATTATTTCGCTCTATTGTTTAAATATTTTAATAATGGGGTTTAATAATCTTCCATTTTGTTGTTTGACTATTCCAATGAAATAGAATGGAATAATAATAATTATAATTTTTTTATCCCTATAATACCCTTGTATTAAAGGTTGAGAAGAATGATATAATATCTTAGGATGGGTAAATAGGTAATTAGATAATTTAGTTGTTTTCTATCAATAAATTAAAATGAGATTTAATTTCATTTCATTACCCCCAAATTGGAAGGAAACGGTAATAGCTTAGGTATTAATTAAAGATAGAGAAATTGTAGAATTAGAGGGAGAATAAGAGAATAAGAGAGAATTTAAGAGGAAGAGAGGCTCAAAAGAGTAAAATTCACATTTCAATTCCCTTATCAACTATCATTACAATTGCTAATTACTCCTATTGGTACTAGAGATATTCTTATATGCTCTCCGACCAAAACTCTTCTTTTGCTGTCACCATTAATTTTCGTCCATGTAGACATTGTGGGCCGACCATGGTTTATTTAAATTATATTTTAAATAAATGCTAAAACAAGGTAACTATAGTTAGATAACATACACAAATCTATAATCTATAATACTAATATTCTAAACTTAATGAGAGAAAGTTTTTCAAGTGTCACGAAATGATTTGGGGCCCACAATTTTTAAGAAGTTAATCAGGAATTATTTTTAAAAAAAAAAACTGTAATTATGACATATTATTATAATATCATTGACAATCATTAGTATATAATAGCAGGATTGGACTACAAAATTAAATATATTTAAAACTTATCAGCATTTAATTAAATCTATAATACTAATATTCAACACTTCTTTGGGTTTTCTATGTGTAGCTTTTAGAGTAGTTTAGAGCTCATAAATTTTATAACTTTAATAATTAATATTTTTAAAAAAATTATAATCACAATTAGTATATATCATTAGTTTACTATCATTAATTTATATAATTTCAATATTCATAATAATCATTTTTAATATCTGGGCAATTTATGCTTAAATCTACATGGCGAAAAAATTGTACATTATTTTGATAACCTTATATACTGGAGTTATTTAAAATAATTAGTGGTAAATAAGTCTATAATCTATAATCTATCTATAATACTAATATTTTAGACTTCTATGAGGGAAAGTTTTTCAAGTGTCACAAAGATAATGATTTAGGATCCACACTTTTAAGAAGTTAATTATTATTATTTTTTTGAAAAATAAAATTTCAACGATGACATGTTATTATAATAGCATTGGCAATCATCAGTATTTAATAGCAGGATTAGATTATAAAAATCTATAATCTTTAATACTAATATTTCAAACTCCTATGAGAGAAAGTTTTTCAAGTGTTGCAACAAGAATAATTTAGGGCCCATAGTTTTTAAGAAGTTAATCATTAATTATTTTTTGACAATTTATTTAAATTAGTTATTTATTTGTCTCATGGAGATCTGCAATTTCCAATGTATATAAATTATTTATTTATTTATATTTGCATGTATAAAAGAAAATCTTAGAACACATTCGATTTTTTAATTATCTTTATTGAATTTGTATAATGTATGTAGTTTCATTTTTAATTTAGATTGTGTTGCATTAGTAGTATTTGTTACTCCATTCTTTTCAAAATATCTGTTAATTTTGGATAAACATAGATATTAAGAAAGATAATAAACGACATTAGTAATAATTGAGTAAAATATAATAGATGTACTAATGTATCCTTATATATTAATTAGCATAGCACACTAATATTAAATGGCATGCTTTGAAAATATGAAATTAGTTAGGGATAGTATTTGAAGGAAAAAGTTAATGTTGTGGACAAATATTCTAAAGGGAATGAGTATTATGCATATTATGTTTCAATATCAAAATATTTTTCAAATATTTTTGAAATTATTTTAATAAATCCGCAATATCCCGTAAGAATTCAAATCTTCATGAGAAATAGGGAATAGAGGCATGTGATCGGGATAAGGATGGGAACGAGGGATAAAATTCTAAGAGACAAGGTGCGGGAGACATGTCCCCTCTCTCATGGATATCCATTGTCATTCATATTAATTGTATATGATAAATATATCCACTTATTTTATTTCATTATTCATCAATTTCAACTATCAAAACATATAAAATTTTTATAAAATAGGTTTTTTTATTGTTAGTAAAGGTCATTTATCGAGATTTTTCAACCTTATAAGCATGATATTCAAAATAAGATATAAAATAGAATGACTCATTTCAGATCCATACTCATTTATATTTTGTTCATTTATTTAATTATTTAATTGTTAACTTATTTTAAAATAAGCTTGTATACTCAATTTTCTATAAGATGTATTTAAATGAATTATTATTTATTTTCAGTGATAGTCAATAAACTATTTTTCATTATAACCCGTACATTGCACAGGTCAAACAACTAGTATTTTTATATATTATTATTTTCATCACTCTTGGGTCCCTTCCCACATCCAACTTTCTATTTCCTCCTGCTATCACCTCCGTTGGAAATATCCATTCTAACAACTATGAAGAACTAGGATTGAGGCTTCTTTTCTATTTCTTTGGAATGGATGGAAGAAGACAAAAGGGACTAAACAGGAGAAAGATTCAATTTTTCAAAATGAGAATAACAATGAATAGGGGATAAAAACTAAAAAAGAATAGGGAAGGAAAGAAATAAAAAGGGTTGGACACAGCATTGGCTCTGACATTGTGTTGGTGGTCTCAGATGCCAAGTCTTAATGGCGGCTAGATGTGACGAGAGCGACAACTTCTACAACGAAGACATGTCGTGATAGGTTAAGAGAGACAACAATGGCTGAAACACTAATGGTGAACAGATGCGAATCGGGTTTCGATGATGACCACAATGAGGGGGAGATGGACTCAGTGATTTGTTTATGTGTAGAAAATCAGGGTTAATTGTGGTTAGTTTTTTTTTAATTTAAGATATTTTAATTTAAAAAGTTATGGCTAAGTCAGCTGAGCCACAATGTTGACGTGGAAGAAACTGAGTGGATGAGAGCAAATAGAAGGTTTTGCTCTAGAGCACATAAGAATATCTCTTGGTACTATTTCCCTATAATTAATTCTACTAATTGGCCAACCCTTGTTGCTCTGATGCTAGTTTCCCTAGCCTCAAAAAGCCATGCCCAAATTAATTAGAGCAAATGTTCTGGGATCCAAGTTAGTGCTGGGTTGCCTTGCACGCACATCACCCGATGATTACCAAGAGAACGTGGCTGGTGTGAACGTGGCCCTGTCATGTGGAGGACAAGGCAACACAGTATTGACATTGCTAGTGATGTCACTAATAGTCGAGGAATGTTTAGCATCAATATCATCATTGTTAATGTCACTGATTGTGGCACTCTCAAAAGCATCCTTAGATGAATGTGTAGTGAAAGTGAATCTCCTTATTCCCTTATTGCAATCTTTACTTTGGCCTTTAATGGGACAACTTAGGGCCATACAGTACTGTTGAAAATTTAGGGAAGCTATACTTACATAACTAGGCCTAATAGAAAAGGATCTGCAATATGCATGGTATAATGCAAATTATAGATACAAAATGTTAGCACGATATTCGTGATAATATTCATAATCAATATTTTATGGATTTCTACCCAATTAGGTTCGCTGTAATATGATTATTACTAATTGTAATTTATTGTAGATTGATTCATTTCGTATTTGGGCTTACTCTCAGGTCTATAAATAGAAATCTCTTTATAACCATTCAGTGTACAAAATACAGATATAAATTCCTCAATTTCTTTCTATCTTATGTTCTTTCATTCTTTGTTTATAATATGGTATCTAGAGCTTAGTTTCTAGATCCTATTCCATTGTTGAGTGTTCTAGACTCATTTATTTTTCTAAAAAATTTTCCTCTGCACGTCCACCTTGGTGCCTCTCTGCCATCCTTGTTTCACCACTTTCGCATGTAACACTCTTCTCACAATAAGGCTATGGCTAAAGCATAACCTTACGGTAAGAAGGATGGTGTAACATCCGGGCAGTGATCGCGTAGGCACAAGGAGCGGCTCCAGCGAGGTACATGAATGAACCGATTACACACCCGAATGAGAGGATCCTGAGTCTATAGGTATGAGACTCAGTTAAGGAAGGCTTATATGAATTGATTGGTACTACCTATGCCACAAAGATGCATCTTTCTTTCGGTAGCCCATCACGAAGAACTTCAAGTTAAGCGTGCTTGACTTGGGGTAATTTTGGGATGGGTGACCTCCTGAAGTTTTCCTAGGAAGCGTGTGAGTGAGGACAAAGCACTGAAAGACCTGTTGGTTTGTGGGGATAGTCAATCCATGAAGCGGATGTTACAAATGGTATCGGCCTGCACCTCTCCAATGTTCGGGACGAACCAGCGGAAGTGGTGGGCATGTAACGCCACGAGGCGCCGTGAGAAGGCACGGACAAGGAGCCTCCTCCAAGCGGAGGGGTACATGAATGAACATTACACACCAATGAGAGGATCCTGAGTCTGTATAGGTATGGGACTATTTAAGGAAGGCTTATATGAATTGATCGGTACCCTATGCCACAAAGATGCATCTTTCTTTTAGCCCATCACGAAGGGTTAGCGTGCTTGACTTGGGGTAATTTTGGGATGGGTGACTCCTGGAAGTTTTCCTAGGAAGCGTGTGAGTGAGGATAAAGCACGTGAAAGACCGTGTTGGTTTGTGGATAGTAATCCATAAGAGCATGTTAGATGGTACATTGCTCCGATCATAACATTGCCACCACCACCATCTCTTGTCTGACCTTGGCATCCGAAGCTCAACCCTTCCTAATGTGCCACGCGCTCTCATGCACCCCCTGTAGCCTTGGCACATGAAAGCCACACCCAATTAACTAGATATGTGCTTGTGCTACGCCTAAGTTTGCACATTGACCATGCCTTGTCCTCTCCGACGTAGTTTGATTTAGCTGGCGTTTGCCACAAATTTCTCTTGTGTTAATGTGGCCATTGACGTGACACTAGATACTTCATCCCCAGGTTTTTTTTGGTGAGATAATTCCATTTTTGAGGCTTTTTTTTTGCAATTCCACTTTGAATTTTTTTTTTTGTGATTTTTCAATGTTTCTACTACAATGGAGAAGTTAGGATGCGTTTGCTTTGCCTTTTCAGCTTCATTTTCCAGATTTCTGAAGGAAAAACTGAAAATTGAAAATTTGAGTTTTCAGTTTTTCAGTTTTTCCTTCAAAAATCTGGAAAATGAAAACTAAAAACTGAAAACAGCAAAGCAAATGCACCCTAGATGCCTCTCAACCAATCCCGTTGTTCTCAATGGCTCCAACTACACTCACCGGGTTGAATTTATACATGGTTTCCTGAAGGGTCGCAAACTCTGGTGATATGTTACCGCGACATTATATGTGCCCTGTGAAGTCTGGTGAAGATACCATTGACAAGTTTGCTGAGAAATTGGAAGACTAGGATAGCAAGAATCGTCAGATCATCACTTGGTTCAACAATACCTCCACTCCAGCATCCACCTTCAACTTGGCTTTCGACACTTAAAGATGTATGGGTTCACCTAAAAAATCAATACACTATCTCTGACTTGTTAGACTATTAACAATTGCTAAAGGAACTCCATTGTCTGAAGCAAGAACCTGGCCAAGCTTTATGACTTCCTTATTACTTAGATGGAATCAATCTGGAGCAGTTGACCTACTATGAACCAACTCTGAAAGATGCAAAAGATGTTAAGGAACATGAGGAATACCATGACTGCATCAGACTCATTCAATTCTTGTTGGCTCTCACTCATTACTATGAACCTGTTGAGCATCCCTACTTCAGAAGGATCCTTTGTCTACCCTTGAAGTTGCTCTTCCTCCCTTAAGTCTGAAGAGACAAGATTAGGACTTACTCGACCTAAACCAGGCTTGCTTTTCTAGCTATTGATAAAAGGACTAAATATTGTCACCACTGTCATCGAACTGGTCACATTCATCCAGAGCATCCTACCATAGAATGTTGTATGTGTAAGGGGGCACATTGCACCCAACTGCCTTAGTCTGATGTGTTGTTACTATAAACTGTCAAGTCACTTGATTGAGAACTACCCAACGTGCCCACCTAGGTTGGATCAGAGTTAGTATCAACCTCGGCCCAACTCCTCCAAGCCTATGCTTGTCACTATCATTGTTGCTGCCAATGATTCTCCATCCTCTTCCACCTTCACTACTCTTGTCACTGTCTCCGTTGGTGATATTGAGTCCCTCATTAACAAATTCTTTCCATTCTTGATAATACCTCGGCCTCTTTAGCTACTATTTCAGTTAATAAATGGTACTTTGATTCTGCTTACTCCCACCACATGACATCTGTATCCCGTATTCCATCTATACTTCCAACCTCACCTTGCCTAACACATATCTTGTCACGACCCGATTTAGGAACGTGAGGCACGTGAGGAATCCTATCTTCACGTAAGCCTCATGATCACTGAGTCATGCTATATGCATAAGTCCAAATCAATTTGTATATTAATTTCATAATGATCATAAAACACCCTTTTCCATAATCAAAGCTGAACTATAATTGTATTACAAAATATACTGAGTTGTTGTCTATATAAAATAACCATGGAAGCCATACAATTTTAAATACAAAAGAATCATGGTAAATAAAAAAGCTATGTCATGCATGTCCGAACTTGCGCATTACCACTGGAGCACTCTACCAAAGTAACCAAAACTTCACACCAGGGTGAAGCTCACCCAAACTAAAGATAACTACTCCTTGAAGGGGGAAGGAGGTGGATAATCTGAAGCTCAACTATATCTGTAAGGAAAAGGAAAAGGGAAGGGTGAGTTTTATCATAAAACTCAATGAGTGGATTCTCACCCACAACCATACATGGGACAAGTAAGGAAATACATAAGTAATAATGCAACATCCATTAATCATTTCATCACATTACATAATAGTTATAAAATCATAGTTTGCCAGGACACAGAAATCATGTTATTTCTAAAGAATTACAAAAGATAACGAACTATTCATCAGCTGTAGGTTGGGGCTTAGTCCTTCAAGAATAAGAGCACCCAACTGAGATCTTAATGTCTCTCACAAATCGCGTCCTCAAACTGGTATAGATAAAGATAATTTGCCAATCGTGAGCCTTGGTATACCAAGGTTAACGATTTAATTGTCATTAACTTACAGCTCTATATCTCTCAGGAATTCCTATACTAAATCATGCTAAAATCATAAAATGGGGGTTCTACACCTTCTAATTAAGTTCATCAACTTTTAGTTCTCGAAAATAAACGTAAAATTTCACATTTTGCTTGCATTAGTCCCAACCCACTCATTGTCATAAAAATCATGGAATAGAACTTATAAAGCGTTATAGTTCAATTATGATCTCATGCATTTCTTGTAATAACATTTTAATGAGAGCTTTCAAATACATGTTCTAGTTCTCATAAAAACACATATAAACTTGTAATATGCCACAACTCAAGTGTAAATCTTCTAAACATTTCATAATATTAGGAAAATAATTGCATAATAATTGCTTTAGTTCAACTTTTGGTCGGGTTGGGTGTGCTCCTTTGTGTGGGAAAGTGCTTGTCTATGTGGCTTTGTCTCGGTTTTGGATCATGTTCTTTTGATGGGCAAAAGGTCAAAGAGTTGTGGCTGCGTGCCCTTTGTGCAGGTGCTTCCGCTTTGGAGTTGAGGTTAAGTGAATGTGTTGGTAGGCCTATCTCTCCTTTGTCATTGTGCTCAGCGTGTTGGGGTGGTTTCGATGACCTCCCTTATCGTGGTGATCATGAGGTGGTTAGGATGGCAGTGGAAGGTGGCGAAGGAGAAGTTGTGTTGATGGAGCTGCCTATGGAGAATGGCGGAGGACGTGCGTAACACGGAATTGACCCGTAAGGGGCTGATTCCGCTTTGTTCTTCATGTAGTTTTCAATGCGAAGTCAGCGCTTTGCTTCTGTTATGTTCTTGTTTCGCTTTTGTTTTTGACTTGTAGATGTAATTAGCTACTCTTTTTGAGAGTTTAGCAATCCTTAATTATTGAAGAATAGAAAAAAGCTTCATATTTATTGGCACACTTTAGTTGAGCTAAAGTTACATGTTATTTCAAGAGAGAGAGAGAGAGAGAGAGAGAGAGAGAGAGATAATATTCTATGCAAGTGTATTAATATAAAGGTTAATACAATATATACTCTCGGCTAATTTACCAAAATAAACCACAAAAAAACATTATTTACGTAAATAAACGAAAAAAGATTAGTCACGTAAAGGGGCTGAAATTATATGCGCGAATACGCAAGAGCCCCTTGCGTATTCGCGCGCATACCTACGCTCGGGTTCCTTACGTATTTTTTGTGTTTACATTTCGCTTCAGACCCATACGTATTCGGTTGGCCTCTTCTATTTAACCCGTCGTTCATTCATTTAGATATGCGAAGATAAGTGTTTTTGAGTGTGAGAAATGACAGAGTGTTTTATTCTTGTTCATTATGATGGAAAAATGGAAAACACAATAAATAAATGGACTACACCAAGCAAGCCCTAGCATATATCCCAGACACTCTGATGCCGCCACTTTTCCCATGCTCCGATGTTCCCACTAACAGCTGCCCATCAACCCGCAATCCAAGCTGCATGGCTACGTCTTAGAGATTGATAGTACACTCTCCATACGGCAGATGAAAAGTATGGCTCTCTGGCCGCCATCTCTCCATAAGGGTGCTAATGAGCGCGAGTCATAATGGAAGTTGCCAAATTGGGCAACTTCCCAAGATCCAGCTGCCTAGATAGTACTCCATCCTGGGATGTGCATGGAACTGGTGCGCAGTGCCTAGGGTGTAACATTCGATCGACCTCACAAATTTAATCAACATGATAATTAATATAAACCTTGACTAAATATATCACAATTTTTAAATTAAAAAATAAACGGTATCAACTAAATAATTTTTTTAAATTACTAAGAAACTACTACATTATTATTTGACAACCTATAAATATTATAAAAAAATAAACATTATATTTAAAGAAGTAACGACTAGACATATATATATGTTTTGAAATTCTATAAATATCACCATAATTACAAACTAAATACTTGTTAATTAGACATAAACCTACCCATATACATAAAACAACTTATTATGCTAACTAATTGCTAGATCAAATAAATAATTCAACTAAATAAATTAATAGATAAAATAAAATGTTCAACTAAACTAATGACTAAATAAAATAATGACTAGGTAAAATAAATATTAACCCTAAAGTAATTTTTAGATAAAATAGATAATTCAACTAAACTAATTACTTGTTAATATAGATTATTCAACTAAATCAATTACTAGATACAATAAATTGTTAAACTAAACTAATTACGAGACAGCATAAATAAATAGATAATAATAAACTAATTATATTAGTTACATTTTAATTTCTAAGTCAAGCCATATAAAAATATGTTTCACTTAACTTTGTTGAACTCAAACTATTCTAATAACTAAACTAAGTCAAACTAACAGCATCATTTCAAATAAAACAAATATATATATATATATATATATATATATATATATATATATATATATATATATATATATATCTAAAACAAATCTGACATACATATCTAAAACTAATTTAATAGACATTTGAAATAAAGAATAATAATGAAAATTAAATAATAAAGAAATTAAATACCTCCGATCAAGCCTGGCACTAATATGATCATCATCTAACTAATATAGGAAGTCTGTCATCGTTTAGTAGGCTAAGAACACAATATTTGCTAAGAGTTGAAAGCCAAAATAGTGAAAAGGACGTACAAATGACCCCGTTGCATATTCATATATATAGGGAGTTGAATACGCAAGGGGCCATGCGTATTCAAAGAAAGCATGAATACGCAAAGGACCCAGGCGTATTCAATATATGCTTGAATACGTCTTCCTTACATATTCATACTTTCTTTGAATACGTATGGATCGCTTGCGTATTCATGTGCATTAAACACGGTTTAAATCCGTAATTAATAACTTTTTCGCTTATTTGTGTAATTAATATTTTGTTATATTTTATTCGCGTAAAAATTCCATATACTCTCATCTATAAAGGATATTAGTATTTTTTTTAATAATTAATTATTAATATTATTAAGCCACTTTTTTTCTGAAATAAAAAACGAGAATGCTAAAAGAAAGTACATTTTATATTAGGAGGTTTGTAGAAAATTTTTAGCCACTAATCACTAAAAGAAAGTAGTATTTTCACAAAAAGATAAACTATCGAAAGAATATATTTGAGATGTATATAATTCCCAAAAAATTAACTAAAATTCAAGCTATTTTTTGTCTTGAGAGCTAATAAGTTTTAGCTAGTTAATTCCTTCTGAACTTTTAGACGCTGAGGAATTCGTATGCGATTCCATCTAAAGGCCAAAACTCATAACCAAAGGTCAAACGGCCGATTACCAAAAATTACAACAATGCACAACTGCAACTTCTAATTTCACAGAAAACAAAAATGAAAATTCACGGTGAAATTAGAACCTACTTTACCATTTCTTTAGTACTCCAAACAATTTCAACTTTCAATTTCTTCATGTTTAGCTTGTGTTTTCGTGGGCAAACAAATCAAACTCCGACAAACTTTACTTCACGATCTCAATTCAGGGAATGGATCGGAAACAACTCCTCGATATGAGTTCTTAGGTTCTTAAGCTTTAGTGTCAAAGACTTTTCTGTCAGTGGATAATTACTCTTGTGATTTATTGACTAAACTTATTCATAGTTAAAGCTCGCCTAATCTCGTCGAATATAGGAGAGGATTTGGTTTTGGCTATTCCATCTTACCATCTTGCCTAAACTTGTACGTGCTCCAACTGTCAATGGTTTCAAAGAAGCCTCATAAAGCACAATATCATCATTAGCTCAAATTGCAGGATTTGCAAGGTAGATGGATCGATATCACCACTGGCTCTAGGTTCTTAATTAGATGTAGACTTTGTATAGCTGGTACTATTGAGTTTACTGAAGCGGATGAAATGGAATAGACAAAAAAAAAAAAACTTCAAAAACGGAATAGAATAAAAAGAAGAAAACAAATTAGGAAAAAGTATATCCAATCACCTTTGACTTTATGTCTTTTGTGATAAGCAACCTAAACTATAGCTTCTTCCTAATTAGTCATTAAACTTTTCCAACAATTGTTAACTTACAAGTAAATGAATCCAACAATTTATATTTAAAATGATCTATTTAGACAATAAAAATAGTTTAAGGAGTAATTGAGATGAAATTAAAGTTCAAACTGTCTATTTACAAATGACAAAGAATTCAAGGTGTGGTTGGATACATTTTTTTTCCAAAACTTTATATAAAGTTTAGTTTGAATATATTATCATTCGACCGAATTGAGATAACTTTTTACTCTCTTGTTTGGAAAATATAGTGGGGGGTTGGAGTAATGAGATTTTTTTATTTTTTTTGTTATGTACTCTTATTTCATCTTATACTTCCCGATTAGAAGAGAGAAAAAAGGGGATATATATAGAATAGAATTGAATAGATGCATTAAATACCATTTCATTTCATACTTATTTCAAAAACTCAAACAATGAAACTACAGCTATTACAGTTTCTATCTACAACCATTTCATCAGATTTCATTCTATTCCATCTCAAATTAAATCACTGTCCAAGCATACCTTACAAGGTAAGGTCAACTAAATCTATTTAACACCAAAACAAAACTAAAGCATTCAATTAGCTCTATATATAGGGAATGATTCAAGTGAGAGGGATGATTTATTATAAAAGTAAGAGGAATAAATCTGGATTATTGGATCTTACGCATGTATGGTCAAAATTAAAATATAAAATCATGTGATATTTTTAGATGATCACGTGATTATTAATTACTATTAATAACTTTCAATTATGATCATTCATATATGCCCAAATTCGTTTATCTCACTTTCATAATAAATCACATCTCTTCTAGAGTCATCCCATATATGAGAATAACTCAAGTGAGAGAGATGATTTATTGTTAGAGTGAGAGGAGTAAAGCTGGGTGTTGGATCTTACATGTATGGTGAAGATTAAACCATAAAATCAAGTGACATTTTTAAATGATCATGTAATTATTAATTACTATTAATAACTTTCAATCCTAATCATCCATATATTATTATATGACCCAAATTTGCTTATCTTACTCTCATAATAAATCACTCCTCTCACAAAAGTCATCTCATATATGGGAACAACTTGGGTGAAAGAGATGGTTTATTGTGAAAGTAAGACGTAAATCTGGATTGTTAAATCTTAAATGTATGGTCATGATTAAAACATAAAATCATGCATATATATATATATATATATATATATATATATATATATATATATATATATATATATATATATATATACACACACACACACACATATATAAGTCATACATGTTAAATGTTATATTATTAATATGTTTGTGGTTAATTAAACCCATAGCCTAATGGTTATGGTTGTCTCATACACCTCTTAAGTAAGAGGCGGACAGAGGGGGACGAGGGGAGCCCACGCCTCCCCAAAATTTTGCATATTTGTATAATTATATGTATATTTTATATTATAGCCCCTTAAAATATTCTGTCCTCTTTATACACGTATACATAATAAATAATAAAAGTCTTTTGATATAGTAGCACATATGATATAAAAGTATAAAACATATAAATGTTTCTAAAATATATTTTTTAAGATTTTTCTCTTATTAACTCATTTTATCTGGTAGAGTTTATACTTACTACTTAATTATTTATGATTAATGCTCTATTTTGATGTTAAATAATACTTTGATAATCATTTTTTTTTATGTTGAACCTAAAAGATGTTTAAAAAGAAAATTATTGACCCTTTTATTAAGAGAAAGAGAAAATAAATTATGAAATCAACCATAATTTACCAATAATTTGTATGAAAAATATTATACAATGACTCATTTTATATTTTCTATATAATAATTTATTTTATTTTGTATTAATTAATTTGGCCCCCATCCTCAAAAATTTATGGCTCTGCCACTTTCTTAAGTGAGATCAAGATCCTATGTTCAATTCCCATCATTTTCTTCCCTGAATCCCCTACCTTTGTGAAAAAGTATATATTATTAATTTTTTGCGCCGCTTTATATAATTTTTATTTTATAATATGCACACTAATTTAAGTATTTTTATACAACATTATTCACTTGAAGAGAAAAAAAGAATTATATATATTAAAAAAGATGAAAAAAATATTCTGACATTTTCGTGTAAAAAAAGGGAAGAAAAATGAACCGTCTAATATGAGTAGATTGAGGGGCCAAATCTAAAGAAGTATAGCTCGCCAAAGCTTTTTTTTTCTTGGAAGGCAGAGATGAAAACCGAGAGAAGCTATAATATACGTTCTTAATTAGGCCTACCAGCAAGTGCGCAGAAAGCTCTATAAATAGTGGCTGGGGAACTCCACCTTGGAACACAAGTACTTACACTTTGCTTTTCATATATACATCAACCCGCTCAAATTAAGCTATATATTCATGGCCAAGCCTTGTAATTTTTCCTGTGTGGTTCTCCTTGTTGCTATGGTGCTGCTTTCTGCAGCCTCAATAGGCCATGCCCAAAAAACTGGAGTAGGTTTTGGATCCGGATTTCCATTATTAGGTGCTCTGGAAGTCCAAGTTGAAGGTACGGGTCGACTGTTCTGCACAGCAGACGGTAACCCAATGATGAATGGGACCCAAAGCAATGGCGCGGCTGGTGTGAACGTGACCCTGTCATGTGGACAAGGCGGCCAAGGCGACAGCGTCGACGTTGCTGCTGCTGTCACTGACAGTAAAGGAATGTTCAACATCACCGCTCATGTTGCTGGCGGCCTTCTCGGAGCCCTCCGTGATGGTGGCTGTGACGTGAAAGTGCATCTCCCTGTTTCCAATTCTTCTTCTTGCAATCGTTTGCCTCAAAAAGGACAACTTATGGCCCAAGTCACTGTTCAGAATCCAATTGCTAATGTTTTACATGCAGTCATTGGCCTGTTTAATTTAGTCTGATCACCTAGAGTCATGTATATATGTATACACGCTAACATTATATTTCATAATGTTAGTTTGCTATGCATATATAAAGATAAATAATGAGCAGTATCCAGGTAATACTGAAATAGTACTAGTATAATAAGGAGAATGTATCATCGAAAAAAAAAACAAAAGCAAAGGGAGAATGTATCTCTGTTATCTGTTATAATATATAATAATAAAGCCCGTTTGGGTTTGAATTGGCTAATATATATATATATATGATAAAAATAAAAGCCTTTTTGTGTGTATGTGTGGCTGCTTGTACGTGTACTTATGCTAGTTTGTTTGAGTAATATTAAAAATGGATATTAATGTACTAAAAGATAAAAAAACATTGTGATTATTGATGAAGAATTGTTATATAATTTTATTACACACAAAACATTATTCGATTTGTTTAGTTAAGTTTGCAGTGGAAGTTGATTGATGGCATGCACAGCCACGACCAAAAGTTACAGAAACTAATGCGTGATGTGATTACTAGTTGCTTGCGATATTTTTTAATTACAATTCATTTATTCAATTTTTAATTATTTTTAATTTAATATACTTACTATTATATTTTATAGATAATTATTACATAATAAAAATTTATAAATTAATTTCATATTTATATCAAATAAATTAATAAAAAAATACTTATAATGTTTGATAGTCATTTCAAATAATCATTCGATAAAAATTCATATAAAATTGTTATGAATTTTTTTAAAATAAAAAGTATAGAAACTATGTTAAAAGAATATTTATTTATTTAGCAATATTAGTAACGGTGAGTTTGAATAATATTAAATTAATAATAAATTATTATTAGTTTAAATATTTAATAACGGATATTTTTGGATGATTAATTAAAAGTTTATTAAATAGGGTGTGAAAATAGTTACTTCTTAAATTTTATCCGTAAAAACTTTTATCTCATTTTTATTTCCAAGCAAACATACTTTAAGATTGTTTCGATTTGTAGTAGATAATGGTGTGAAATGGAATGAAATGAGATGCAATGAAATGAAATGACATAATTATTTCGCTCTATTGTTTAAATATTTTAATAATGGGGTTTAATAATCTTCCATTTTGTTGTTTGACTATTCCAATGAAATAGAATGGAATAATAATAATTATAATTTTTGTATCCCTATAATACCCTTGTATTAAAGGTTGAGAAGAATGATATAATATCTTAGGATGGGTAAATAGGTAATTAGATAATTTAGTTGTTTTCTATCAATAAATTAAAATGAGATTTAATTTCATTTCATTACCCCCAAATTGGAAGGAAACGGTAATAGCTTAGGTATTAATTAAAGATAGAGAAATTGTAGAATTAGAGGGAGAATAAGAGAATAAGAGAGAATTTAAGAGGAAGAGAGGCTCAAAAGAGTAAAATTCACATTTCAATTCCCTTATCAACTATCATTACAATTGCTAATTACTCCTATTGGTACTAGAGATATTCTTATATGCTCTCCGACCAAAACTCTTCTTTTGCTGTCACCATTAATTTTCGTCCATGTAGACATTGTGGGCCGACCATGGTTTATTTAAATTATATTTTAAATAAATGCTAAAACAAGGTAACTATAGTTAGATAACATACACAAATCTATAATCTATAATACTAATATTCTAGACTCCAATAAGAGAAAGTTTTTCAAGTGTCACGAGAATGATTTGGGGCCCACAATTTTTAAGAAGTTAATGAATAATTATTTTTTAAAAAAATAAAACTGTAATTATGACATATTATTATAATATTATTGACAATCATTAGTATATAATAGCAAGATTGGACTACAAAATTAAATATATTTAAAACTTATCAGCATTTAATTAAATCTATAATACTAATATTCAACACTTCTTTGGGTTTTCTATGTGTAGCTTTTAGAGTAGTTTAGAGCTCATAAATTTTATAACTTTAATAATTAATATTTTTAAAAAAATTATAATCACAATTAGTATATATCATTAGTTTACTATCGTTAATTTATATAATTTCAATATTCATAATAATCATTTTTAATATCCGGGCAATTTATGCTTAAATCTACATGGCGAAAAAATGTTGTACATTATTTTGATAACCTTATATACTGGAGTTATTTAAAATAATTAGTGGTAAATAAGTCTATAATCTATAATTTATCTATAATACTAATATTTCAGACTTCTATGAGGGAAAGTTTTTTAAGTGTCACAAAGATAATGATTTAGGATCCACACTTTTAAGAAGTTAATTATTATTATTTTTTTGAAAAATAAAATTTCAACGATGACATGTTATTAGAATAGCATTGGCAATCATTAGTATTTAATAGGGATTAGATTGTAAAAATCTATAATCTTTAATACTAATATTTCAAACTCCTATGAGAGAAAGTTTTTCAAGTGTTGCAACAAGAATAATTTAGGGCCCATAGTTTTTAAGAAGTTAATCATTAATTATTTTTTTGACAATTTATTTAAATTAGTTATTTATTTGTCTCATGGAAATCTGGCAATTTCCAATGTATATAAATTATTTATTTATTTATTTATTTATATTATAAAAGAAAATCTTAGAACACATTCGATTTTTTAATTATCTTTATTGAATTTGTATAATGTATGTAGTTTCATTTTTAATTTAAATTGTGTTGCATTAGTAGTATTTGTTACTCCAATCTTTTCAAAATATCTGTTAATTTTGGATAAACATAGATATTAAGAAAGATAATAAACGACATTAGTAATAATTGAGTAAAATATAATAGATGTACTAATGTATCCTTATATATTAATTAGCATAGCACACTAATATTAAATGGCATGCTTTGAAAATATGAAATTAGTTAGGGATAGTATTTGAAGGAAAAAGTTAATGTTGTGGACAAATATTCTGAAAGGAATGAGTATTATGCATATTATGTTTCAAATATCAAAATATTTTTCAAATATTTTTGAAATTATTTTAATAAATCCGCAAATACCCGTAAGATTCAAATCTTCATGAGAAATAGGGAATAGAGACATGTGACCGATAAGGATGGGAACGAGGGATAAAATTCTAAATAGAGACAAGGTGCGGGAGGCATGTCCCCTCTCTCATGGATATCCATTGTCATTCATATTAATTGTATATGATAAATATATCCACTTATTTTATTTCATTATTCATCAATTTCAACTATCGAAACATATAAAATTTTTATAAAATAGGTTTTTTTATTGTTAGTAAAGGTCATTTATCGAGATTTTTTTCAACCTTATAAGCATGATATTCAAAATAAGATATAAAATAGAATGACTCATTTCAGATCCATACTCATTTATATTTTGTTCATTTATTTAATTATTTAATTGTTAACTTATTTTAAAATAAGCTTGTATACTCAATTTTCTATAAGATGTATTTAAATGAATTATTATTTATTTTCAGTGATAGTCAATAAACTATTTTTCATTATCAACCCGTACATTGCACAGGTCAAACAACTAGTATTTTTATATATTATTATTTTCATCACTCTTGGGTCCCTTCCCACATCCAACTTTCTATTTCCTCCTGCTATCACCTCCGTTGGAAATATCCATTCTAACAACTGTGAAGAACTAGATTGAGGCTTCTTTTCTATTTCTTTGGAATGGATGGAAGAAGACAAAAGGGACTAAACAGGACAAAGATTCAATTTTTCAAAATGAGAATAACAATGAATAGGGGATAAAAACTAAAAAAGAATAGGGAAGGAAAGAAATAAAAAGGGTTGGACAGAGCGTTGGCTTCGTGACATTGTGTTGGTGGTCTCAGATGCCAAGTCTTAATGGCGGCTAGATGTGACGGAGAGCGACAACTTCTACAACGAAGACAGTGTCCGTGATAGGTTAACAGAGACAACAATGGCTGAAACGCTAATGGTGAACAGATGCGAATCAGTTTCGATGATGACCACAATGAGGGGAGATGGACTCAGTGATTTGTTTATGTGTAGAAAATCAGGGTTAATTGTGGTTAGTTTTTTTTTTAATTTAAAATATTTTAATTTAAAAAGTTATGGCTATGTCAGCTGAGCCACAATGTTGACGTGGAAGAACTGAGTGGATCAGAGCAAATAGAAGGTTTTGCTCTAGAGCATATAAGAATATCTCTTGGTACTATTTCCCTATAATTAATTCTACTAATTGGCCAACCCTTGTTGCTCTGGTGCTAGTTTCCCTAGCCTCAAAAAGCCATGCCCAAATTAATTAGAGCAAATGTTCTGGGATCCAAGTTAGTGCTGGGTTGCCTTGCACGCACATCACCCGATGATTACCAAGAGAACGTGGCTGGTGTGAACGTGACCCTCATGTGGAGGACAAGGCAACATAGTATTGACATTGCTAGTGATGTCACTAATAGTCGAGGAATGTTTAGCATCAATATCATCATTGTTAATGTCACTGATTGTGGCACTCTCAAAAGCATCCTTACAGATGAATGTGTAGTGAAAGTGAATCTCCTTATTCCCTTATTGCAACCTTTACTTTGGCCTTTAAAGGGACAACTTAGGGCCATACAGTCACTCGTTGAAAATTTAGGGAAGCTATACTTACATAACTAGGCCTAATAGAAAAGGATCTGCAATATGCATGGTATAATGCAAATTATAGATACAAAATGTTAGCACGATATTCGTGATAATATTCATAATCGATATTATATGGATTTCTACCCAATTAGGTTCGTAATATGATTATTACTAATTGTAATTTATTGTAGATTGATTCATTTCGTATTTGGGCTTACTCTCAGGTCTATAAATAGAAATCTCTTTATAACCATTCATGTACAAAATACAGATATAAATTCCTTTTCTTTCTATCTTATGTTCTTTCATTCTTTGTTTATAATATGGTATCTAGAGCTTAGTTTCTAGATCCTATTCCATTGTTGAGTGTTCTAGACTCATTTATTTTTCTAAAAATTTTTCCTCTGCACGTCCACCTTGGTGCCTCTCCTGCCATCCTTGTTTCACCACTTTCGCATGTAACACCCTTCTCACTATAAGGCTATGGCTAAAGCATAACCTTAAGGTAAGAAGGATGGTACATCGCATGCTCCGATCATAACATCGCCACCACCACCATCTCTCTTGTACCGCCGACCTTGGCATCCGAAGCTCAACCCTTCCTAATGTGCCACGCGCTCTCATGCACCCCTGTAGCCTTGGCACATGAAAGCCACACCCAATTAACTAGATATGTGCTTGTGCTACGGCCTACTAGTTTGCATTGACCATGCCTTGTCCTCTCTGCTGACGTGGTTTGATTTAGCTGGCGTATTTGCCACAAATTTCTCTTGTGTTAACGTGGCCATTGACGTGACACTACGATACTTCATCCCCAGGTTTTTTTGTGTGAGATAATTCCATTTTTGAGGCCTTTTTTTTTGCAATTCCACTTTGAAAATATTTCTTTTTTGTGATTTTTCAATGTTTCTACTACAATGCGTTTGCTTTGCGTTTTCAGCTTCATTTTCCAAATTTCTAAAGGAAAAACTGAAAATTGAAAATTTGAGTTTTTAGTTTTTTCAGTTTTTCCTTCAAAAATCTGAAAATGAAAACTAAAAATGAAAAAGCAAAGCAAATGCACCCTAGATGCCTCTCAACCAATCCCTTTGTTCTCAATGGCTCCAACTACACTCACCGGGTTGAATTTATACATGGTTTCCTGAAGGGTCTCAAACTCTGGTGATATGTTATCGGCACTTATATGTGCCCTGTGAAGTCTGGTGAAGATACCATTGACAAGTTTGCTGAGAAATTGGAAGACTAGGATAGCAAGAATCGTCAGATCATCACTTGGTTCAACAATACCTCCACTCCCATCCACCTTCAACTTGGCGTTTTGACACTGCTAAAGATGTATGGGTTCACCTAAAAAATCAATACACTATCTCTGACCTGTTAGACTATTAACAATTGCTAAAGGAACTCCATTGTCTTAAGCAAGAACCTGGCCAAGCTTTTATGACTTCCTTATTACTTAGATGGAATCAATCTGGAGCAGTTGACCTACTGTGAACCAACTCTGAAAGATGCAAAAGATGTTAAGGAACATGAGGAATACCATGACTGCATCAGACTCATTCAATTCTTGTTGGCTCTCACTCATTACTATGAACCTTTGAGCATCCCTACTTCAGAAGGATCCTTTGTCTACCCTTGAAGTTGCTCTTCCTCCCTTAAGTCTGAAGAGACAAGATTAGGACTTACTCGAACCTAAACCAGGCTTGCTTTTCCAGCTGATAAAAGGACTAAATATTGTCACCACTGTCATCGAACTGGTCACATTCATCCAGAGCATCCTACCATAGAATGTTGTATGTGTAAGGGGGCACATTGCACCCAACCCTTAGTCTGATGTGTTGTTACTATAACTGTCAAGTCACTTGATTGAGAACTACCCAACGTGCCCACCTAGGTTGGATCAGAGTTAGTATCAACCTCGGCCCAACTCCTCCAAGCCTATGCTTGTCACTGTCATTGTTGCTGCCAATGATTCTCCATCCTCTTCCACCTTCACTACTCTTGCCACTGTCTCCATTGGTGATATTGAGTCCCTCATTAACAAATTCTTTCCATTCCTGATAATACCTCGACCTCTTTAGCTACTATTTCAGTTAATAAATGGTACTTTGATTTGCTTACTCCCACCACATGACATCTGTATCCCGTATTCCATCTATACTTCCAACCTCACCTTGCCTAACACATATCTTGTCACGACCCGATTTAGGAACGTGACCGGCACGTGAAATCCTATCTTCACGTAAGTCTCATGATCACTGAGTCATGCTATATGCATAAGTCCAAATCAATTTGTATATTAATTTCATAATGATCATAAAACACCCATTTTCCATAATCAAAGCTGAACTATAATTGTATTACAAAATATACTCAGTTGTTGTCTATATAAAATAACCATGGAAGCCTTACAATTTTAAATACAAAAGAATCATGGTAAATAAAAAAGCTATGTCATGCATGTCCGGAACTTTGCGCGCATTACCACTGGACACTCTACCAAAGTAACCAAAACTTCACACCAGGGTGAAGCTCACCCAAACTAAAGATAACTACTGAAGAGGGGGAAGGAGGTGGATGATCTGAAGCTCAACTATATCTGTGAGGAAAAGGAAAAGGGAAGGGTGAGTTTTATCATAAAACTCAATGAGTGGATTCTCACCCACAACCATACATGGGACAAGTAAGGAAATACATAAGTAATAATGCAACATCCATTAATCATTTCATCACATTACATAATAGTTATAAAATCATAGTTTGCAGGACATAGAAATCATGTTATTTCTCAAAGAATTACAAAAGATAACGGACTATTCATCAGCTGTAGGTTGGGCTTAGTCCTTCAGAATAAGAGCACCCAACTGAGATCTTAACGTCTCTCGCAAATCGCGTCTCTCGCAGACTGGTATAGATAAAGATAATTTGCCAATCGTGAGCCTTGGTATACCAAGGTTAACGATTTAATTGTCATTAACTTACAGCTCTTATTTCTCAGTAATTCCTATACTAAATCATGCTAAAATCATAAAATGGGGGTTCTACACCTTCTAATTAAGTTCATCAACTTTTAGTTCTCGAAAATAAACGTAAAATTTCACATTTTGCTTGCATTAGTCCCAACCCACTCATTGTCATAAAAATCATGGAATAGAACTTATAAAGCGTTATAGTTCAATTATGATCTCATGCATTTCTTGTAATAACATTTTAATGAGAGCTTTCAAATACATGTTCTAGTTCTCATAAAAACACATATAAACTTGTAATATGCCACAACTCAAGTGTAAATCTTCTAAACATTTCATAATATTAGGAAAATAATTGCATAATAATTGCTTTAGTTCAACTTTTGGTCGGGTTGGGTGTGCTCCTTTGTGTGGGGAAGTGCTTGTCTATGTGGCTTTGTCTCGGTTTTGGATCATGTTCTTTTGATGGGCAAAAGGTCAAAGAGTTGTGGGCTGCGTGCCCTTTGTGCAGGTGCTTCCGCTTTGGAGTTGAGGTTAAGTGAATGTGTTGGTAGGCCTATCTCTCCTTTGTCATTGTGCTCTTAGCGTGTTGGGGTGGTTTCGATGACCTCCCTTATCGTGGTGATCATGAGGTGGTTAGGATGGCAGTGGAAGGTGGCGAAGGAGAAGTTGTGTCGATGGAGCTGCCTATGGAAATGGCGGAGGACTGTGCGTGACACTGGAATTGACCCGTAAGGGCTGATTCCGCTTTGTTCTTCGTGTAGTTTTCAATGCGAAGTCGCGCTTTGCTTCTGTTATGTTCTTGTTTCGCTTTTGTTTTTTACTTGTAGATGTAATTAGCTACTCTTTTTGAGAGTTTAGCAATCCTTAATTATTGAAGAATAGAAAAAAGCTTCATATTTATTGGCACACTTTAGTTGAGCTAAAGTTACATGTTATTTCAAAGAGAGAGAGAGAGAGATAATATTCTATGCAAGTGTATTAATATAAAGGTTAATACAATATATACTCTTGGCTAATTTACCAAAATAAACCACAAAAAAACATTATTTACGTAAATAAACGAAAAAGATTAGTACGTAAAGGGGCTGAAATTATATGCGCGATACGCAAGGAGCTCTTGCGTACTTTAGGCATGAATACGCAAGAGGCCTGCGTATTCATATTAATTTTGAATATGCATCTTGCGTTCATTCATTACGCAAGAGCCCTTGCGTATTCGCATAATCCTGGGTTCCTTACGTATTCTTTGTGTTTACATTTCGCTTCAACCGTACGTATTGGTTGGCTTCTTCTATTTAACCCGTCGTTCATTCATTTAGATATGCGAAGATAAGTGTTTTTGAGTGTGAGAAATGACAAAGTGTTTTATTCTTGTTCATTATGATGAAAAATGGAAAACACAATAAATGAAGGAGTGAAATGTTATATCCCAGACACAATAAATGGAAAAATGGAAAACACAATAAATGGACTACACCAAGCAAGCCCCAACATATATCCCAGACACTCTGATGCCGCCACTTTTCCCATGCTCCGATGTTCCCACTGCAGCTGCCCATCGACCCGCAATCCAAGCTGCATGGCTACGTCTTGGAGATTGATAGTACACTCTCCATACGGCAGATGAAAAGTATGGCTCTCTGGCCGCCATCTCTCCATAAGGGCGCTGATGAGCGAGAGTCATAATGGAAGTTGCCAAATTGGGCAACTTCCCAAGATCCAGCTGCCTTAGATAGTACTCCATCCTGGAGATGGAACTGGTGCGCCACATGCCTAGGGTGTAACATTGATCGCCTGCACAAATTTAATTAACATGATAATTAATATAAACCTAGACTAAATACATCACAATTTTTAAATTAAAAAATAAATATCAACTAAATAATTTTTTTAAATTACTAAGTAACTACTACATTATTATTTGACAACCTATAAATATTATAAAAAAATAAACATTATATTTAAAGAAGTAACGACTAGACATATATATATGTTTTGAAATTCTATAAATATCACCATAATTACAAACTAAATACTTGTTAATTAGACATAAACCTACCCATATACATAAAACAACTTATTATGCTAACTAATTGCTAGATCAAATAAATAATTCAACCAAATAAATTAATAGATAAAATAAAATGTTCAACTAAACTAATGACTAAATAAAATAATGACTAGGTAAAATAAATATTAACCCTAAAGTAATTTTTAGATAAAATAGATAATTCAACTAAACTAATTACTTGTTAATATAGATTATTCAACTAAATCAATTACTAGATACAATAAATTGTTAAACTAAACTAATTACGAGACAGCATAAATAAATAGATAATAAAAAACTAATTATATTAGTTACATTTTAATTTCTAAGTCAAGCCATATAAAAATCTGTTTCACTTAACTTTGTTGAACTCAAACTATCCTAATAACTAAACTAAGTCAAACTAACAGCATCATTTCAAATAAAACATATATATATATATATATATATATATATATATATATATATAACTAATCTGACATACATATTTAAAACTAATTTAATAGACATTTGAAATAAAGAATAATAATGAAAATTAAATAATAAAGAAATTAAATACCTTGATAAGCCTGGCACTAATATGATCATCATCTAACTGATATAGGAAGTTGTCATCGTTTAGTAGGTTAAAAACACAATATTTGCTAAGAGTTGAAAGCCAAAATAGTGAAAAGGACGTAAAATGACCCCGTTGCGTATTCATATATATAGGAGCTGAATACGCAAAGGGTCATGCGTATTCAAAGAAAGCATGAATACGCAAGGGGGCATATTCAATATATGCTTGAATACGTCTTCCTTATATTTATGTTTTCTTTGAATACGTATGATCCTTGCGTATTCATGTGCGTTAAACACGGTTTAAATCCGTAATTAATAACTTTTTCGCTTATTTGCGTAATTAATATTTTGTTATATTTTATTCGCGTAAAAATTCCATATACTCTCATCTATAAAGGATATTAGTATTTTTTTAATAATTAATTATTAATATTATTAAGCCACTTTTTTTCTGAAATAAAAAACGAGAATGCTAAAAGAAAGTACATTTTATATTAGGAGGTTTGTAGAAAATTTTTAGCCACTAATCACTAAAAGAAAGTAGTATTTTCACAAAAAGATAAACTATCGAAAGAATATATTTGAGATGTATATAATTCCCAAAAAATTAACTAAAATTCAAGCTATTTTTTGTCTTGAGAGCTAATAAGTTTTAGCTAGTTAATTCCTTCTGAACTTTTAGACGCTGAGGAATTCGTATGCGATTCCATCTAAAGGCCAAAACTCATAACCAAAGGTCAAACGGCCGATTACCAAAAATTACAACAATGCACAACTGCAACTTCTAATTTCACAGAAAACAAAAATGAAAATTCACGGTGAAATTAGAACCTACTTTACCATTTCTTTAGTACTCCAAACAATTTCAACTTTCAATTTCTTCATGTTTAGCTTGTGTTTTCGTGGGCAAACAAATCAAACTCCGACAAACTTTACTTCACGATCTCAATTCAGGGAATGGATCGGAAACAACTCCTCGATATGAGTTCTTAGGTTCTTAAGGTTTAGTGTCAAAGACTTTTCTGTCAGTGGATAATTACTCTTGTGATTTATTGACTAAACTTATTCATAGTTAAAGCTCGCCTAATCTCGTCGAATATAGCAGAGGATTTGGTTTTGGCTATTCCATCTTACCATCTTGCCTAAACTTGTACGTGCTCCAACTGTCAATGGTTTCAAAGAAGCCTCATAAAGCACAATATCATCATTAGCTCAAATTGCAGGATTTGCAAGGTAGATGGATCGATATCACCACTGGCTCTAGGTTCTTAATTAGATGTAGACTTTGTATAGCTGGTACTATTGAGTTTACTGAAGCGGATGAAATGGAATAGAAAAAAAAAACTTCAAAAACGGAATAGAATAAAAAGAAGAAAACAAATTAGGAAAAAGTATATCCAATCACCTTTGACTTTATGTCTTTTGTGATAAGCAACCTAAACTATAGCTTCTTCCTAATTAGTCATTAAACTTTTCCAACAATTGTTAACTTACAAGTAAATGAATCCAACAATTTATATTTAAAATGATCTATTTAGACAATAAAAATAGTTTAAGGAGTAATTGAGATGAAATTAAAGTTCAAACTGTCTATTTACAAATGACAAAGAATTCAAGGTGTGGTTGGATACATTTTTTTTCCAAAACTTTATATAAAGTTTAGTTTGAATATATTATCATTCGACCGAATTGAGATAACTTTTTACTCTCTTGTTTGGAAAATATAGTGGGGGGTTGGAGTAATGAGATTTTTTTTTTTTTTTGTTATGTACTCTTATTTCATCTTATACTTCCCGATTAGAAGAGAGAAAAAAAGGGGATATATATAGAATAGAATTGAATAGATGCATTAAATACCATTTCATTTCATACTTATTTCAAAAACTCAAACAATGAAACTACAGCTATTACAGTTTCTATCTACAACCATTTCA
Organism: Dalbergia oliveri; assembly: GCA_030441495.1. Lineage (NCBI taxonomy): Eukaryota > Viridiplantae > Streptophyta > Magnoliopsida > Fabales > Fabaceae > Dalbergia > Dalbergia oliveri. Next base: position 21,201,169 of record JAMLFY010000008.1, read on the forward strand.
TCAGATTTCATTCTATTCCATCTCAAATTAAATCACTGTCCAAGCATACCTTACAAGGTAAGGTCAACTAAATCTATTTAACACCAAAACAAAACTAAAGCATTCAATTAGCTCTATATATAGGGAATGATTCAAGTGAGAGGGATGATTTATTATAAAAGTAAGAGGAATAAATCTGGATTATTGGATCTTACGCATGTATGGTCAAAATTAAAATATAAAATCATGTGATATTTTTAGATGATCACGTGATTATTAATTACTATTAATAACTTTCAATTATGATCATTCATATATGGCCCAAATTCGTTTATCTCACTTTCATAATAAATCACATCTCTTACTAGAGTCATCCCATATATGAGAATAACTCAAGTGAGAGAGATGATTTATTGTTATAGTGAGAGGAGTAAAGCTGGGTGTTGGATCTTACGTGTATGGTGAAGATTAAACCATAAAATCAAGTGACATTTTTAAATGATCATGTAATTATTAATTACTATTAATAACTTTCAATCCTAATCATCCATATATTATTATATGACCCAAATTTGCTTATCTTACTCTCATAATAAATCACTCCTCTCACAAAAGTCATCTCATATATGGGAACAACTGGTGAAAGAGATGGTTTATTGTGAAAGTAAGACGAGTAAATCTGATTGTTAAATCTTAAATGTATGGTCATGATTAAAACATAAAATCATGATATATATATATATATATATATATATATATATATATATATATATATATATATACACACACACACACACATATATAAGTCATACATGTTAAATGTTATATTATTAATATGTTTGTGGTTAATTAAACCCATAGCCTAATGGTTATGGTTGTCTCATACACCTCTTAAGTAAGAGGCGGACAGAGGGGGACGAGGGGAGCCCACGGTCCTCCCCAAATTTTGCATATTTGTATAATTATATGTATATTTTATATTATAGCCCCTTAAAATATTCTTTCTTTATACACAGTATACATAATAAATAATAAAAGTCTTTTGATATAGTAGCACATATGATATAAAAGTATAAAACATATAAATGTTTCTAAAATATATTTTTTAAGATTTTTCTCTTATTAACTCATTTTATCTGGTAGAGTTTATACTTACTACTTAATTATTTATGATTAATGCTCTATTTTGATGTTAAATAATACTTTGATAATCATTTTTTTTTTATGTTGAACCTAAAAGATGTTTAAAAAGAAAATTATTGACCCTTTTATTAAGAGAAAAGAGAGAATAAATTATGAAATCAACCATAATTTACCAATAATTTGTATGAAAAATATTATACAATGACTCATTTTATATTTTCTATATAATAATTTATTTTATTTTGTATTAATTAATTTGGCCCTCATCCTCAAAAATTTATGGCTCTGCCACTTTCTTAAGTGAGATCAAGATCCTATGTTCAATTCCATCATTTTCTTCCCTTAATCCCCTACCTTTGTGAAAAAGTATATATTATTAATTTTTTGCGCCACTTTATATAATTTTTATTTTATAATATGCACACTAATTTAAGTATTTTTATACAACATTATTCACTTGAAGAGAAAAAAAGAATTATATATATTAAAAAAGATGAAAAAAATATTCTGACATTTTCGTGTAAAAAAAGGAAGAAAAATGAACCGTCTAATATGAGTAGATTGAGGGGCCAAATCTAAAGAAGTATAGCTCGCCAAAGCTTTTCTTTTCTTGGAAGGCAGAGATGAAAACCGAGAGAAGCTATAATATACGTTCTTAATTAGGCCTACCAGCAAGTGCGCAGAAAGCTCTATAAATAGTGGCTGGGGAACTCCACCTTGGAACACAAGTACTTACACTTTGCTTTTCATATATACATCAACCCGCTCAAATTAAGCTATATATTCATGGCCAAGCCTTGTAATTTTTCCTGTGTGGTTCTCCTTGTTGCTATGGTGCTGCTTTCTGCAGCCTCAATAGGCCATGCCCAAAAAACTGGAGTAGGTTTTGGATCCGGATTTCCATTATTAGGTGCTCTGGAAGTCCAAGTTGAAGGTACGGGTCGACTGTTCTGCACAGCAGACGGTAACCCAATGATGAATGGGACCCAAAGCAATGGCGCGGCTGGTGTGAACGTGACCCTGTCATGTGGACAAGGCGGCCAAGGCGACAGCGTCGACGTTGCTGCTGCTGTCACTGACAGTAAAGGAATGTTCAACATCACCGCTCATGTTGCTGGCGGCCTTCTCGGAGCCCTCCGTGATGGTGGCTGTGACGTGAAAGTGCATCTCCCTGTTTCCAATTCTTCTTCTTGCAATCGTTTGCCTCAAAAAGGACAACTTATGGCCCAAGTCACTGTTCAGAATCCAATTGCTAATGTTTTACATGCAGTCATTGGCCTGTTTAATTTAGTCTGATCACCTAGAGTCATGTATATATGTATACACGCTAACATTATATTTCATAATGTTAGTTTGCTATGCATATATAAAGATAAATAATGAGCAGTATCCAGGTAATACTGAAATAGTACTAGTATAATAAGGAGAATGTATCATCGAAAAAAAAAAAAAAAGCAAAGGGAGAATGTATCTCTGTTATCTGTTATAATATATAATAATAAAGCCCGTTTGGGTTTGAATTGGCTAATATATATATATATATATGTGTGTGTGTGTGTGTGTGTGTGTGATAAAAATAAAAGCCTTTTTGTGTGTATGTGTGGCTGCTTGTACGTGTACTTATGCTAGTTTGTTTGAGTAATATTAGGTATATCATTATTCACAATATTATTCGATTTGTTTAGTTAAGTTTGCAGTGGAAGTTGATTGATGGCATGCACAGCCACGACCAAAAGTTACAGAAACTAATGCGTGATGTGATTACTAGTTGCTTGCGATATTTTTTAATTACAATTCATTTATTCAATTTTTAATTATTTTTAATTTAATATACTTACTATTATATTTTATAGATAATTATTACATAATAAAAATTTATAAATTAATTTCATATTTATATCAAATAAATTAATAAAAAAATACTTATAATGTTTGATAGTCATTTCAAATAATCATTCGATAAAAATTCATATAAAATTGTTATGAATTTTTTTAAAATAAAAAGTATAGAAACTATGTTAAAAGAATATTTATTTATTTAGCAATATTAGTAACGGTGAGTTTGAATAATATTAAATTAATAATAAATTATTATTAGTTTAAATATTTAATAACGGATATTTTTGGATGATTAATTAAAAGTTTATTAAATAGGGTGTGAAAATAGTTACTTCTTGAATTTTATCCGTAAAAACTTTTATCTCATTTTTATTTCCAACCAAACATACTTTAAGACTGTTTCGATTTGTAGTAGATAATGGTGTGAAATGGAATGAAATGAGATGCAATGAAATGAAATGACATAATTATTTTGCTCTATTGTTTAAATATTTTAATAATGGGGTTTAATAATCTTCCATTTTGTTGTTTGACTATTCCAATGAAATAGAATGGAATAATAATAATTATAATTTTTTTATCCCTATAATACCCTTGTATTAAAGGTTGAGAAGAATGATATAATATCTTAGGATGGGTAAATAGGTAATTAGATAATTTAGTTGTTTTCTATCAATAAATTAAAATGAGATTTAATTTCATTTCATTACCCCCAAATTGGAAGGAAACGGTAATAGCTTAGGTATTAATTAAAGATAGAGAAATTGTAGAATTAGAGGGAGAATAAGAGAATAAGAGAGAATTTAAGAGGAAGAGAGGCTCAAAAGAGTAAAATTCACATTTCAATTCCCTTATCAACTATCATTACAATTGCTAATTACTCCTATTGGTACTAGAGATATTCTTATATGCTCTCCGACCAAAACTCTTCTTTTGCTGTCACCATTAATTTTCGTCCATGTAGACATTGTGGGCCGACCATGGTTTATTTAAATTATATTTTAAATAAATGCTAAAACAAGGTAACTATAGTTAGATAACATACACAAATCTATAATCTATAATACTAATATTCTAGACTCAATGAGAGAAAGTTTTTCAAGTGTCACAACGAGAATGATTTGGGGCCCACATTTTTAAGAAGTTAATCAGTAATTATTTTTTAAAAAAAAAAACTGTAATTATGACATATTATTATAATATCATTGACAATCATTAGTATATAATAGCAGGATTGGACTACAAAATTAAATATATTTAAAACTTATCAGCATTTAATTAAATCTATAATACTAATATTCAACACTTCTTTGGGTTTTCTATGTGTAGCTTTTAGAGTAGTTTAGAGCTCATAAATTTTATAACTTTAATAATTAATATTTTTTAAAAATTATAATCACAATTAGTATATATCATTAGTTTACTATTGTTAATTTATATAATTTCAATATTCATAATAATCATTTTTAATATCCAATTTATGCTTAAATCTACATGGCGAAAATGTTGTACATTATTTTGATAACCTTATATATGGAGTTATTTAAAATAATTAGTGGTAAATAAGTCTATAATCTATAATCTATCTATAATACTAATATTTCAGACTTCTATGAGGGAAAGTTTTTTAAGTGTCACAAAGATAATGATTTAGGATCCAAGTTTTAAGAAGTTAATTATTATTATTTTTTTGAAAAATAAAGTTTCAACGATGACATGTTATTAGAATAGCATTGGCAATTATCAGTATTTAATAGCAGGATTAGATTGTAAAAATCTATAATATTTAATACTAATATTTCAAACTCCTATGAGAGAAAGTTTTTCAAGTGTTGCAACAAGAATAATTTAGGGCCCATAGTTTTTAAGAAGTTAATCATTAATTATTTTTTTGACAATTTATTTAAATTAGTTATTTATTTGTCTCATGGAGATCTGGCAATTTCCAATGTATATAAATTATTTATTTATTTATATTTGCATGTATAAAAGAAAATCTTAGAACACATTCGATTTTTTAATTATCTTTATTGAATTTGTATAATGTATGTAGTTTCATTTTTAATTTAGATTGTGTTGCATTAGTAGTATTTGTTACTCCATTCTTTTCAAAATATCTGTTAATTTTGGATAAACATAGATATTAAGAAAGATAATAAACGACATTAGTAATAATTGAGTAAAATATAATAGATGTACTAATGTATCCTTATATATTAATTAGCATAGCACACTAATATTAAATGGCATGCTTTGAAAATATGAAATTAGTTAGGGATAGTATTTGAAGGAAAAAGTTAATGTTGTGGACAAATATTCTGAAAGGGAATGAGTATTATGCATATTATGTTTCGAATATCAAAATATTTTTCAAATATTTTTGAAATTATTATAATAAATCCACAAATACCCCGTACAGATTTAAATCTTCATGAGAAATAGGGAATAGAGACATGTGACCGGATAAGGATGGGAACGAGGGATAAAATTCTAAGAGACAAGGTGCGGGAGGCATGTCCCCTCTCTCATGGATATCCATTGTCATTCATATTAATTGTATATGATAAATATATCCACTTATTTTATTTCATTATTCATCAATTTGAACTATCGAAACATATAAAATTTTTATAAAATAGGTTTTTTTATTGTTAGTAAAGGTCATTTATCGAGATTTTTTCAACCTTATAAGCATGATATTCAAAATAAGATATAAAATAGAATGACTCATTTCAGATCCATACTCATTTATATTTTGTTCATTTATTTAATTATTTAATTGTTAACTTATTTTAAAATAAGCTTGTATACTCAATTTTCTATAAGATGTATTTAAATGAATTATTATTTATTTTCAGTGATAGTCAATAAACTATTATTCATTATTAACCCGTACATTGCACAGGTCAAATAACTAGTATTTTTATATATTATTATTTTCATCACTCTTGGGTCCCTTCCCACATCCAACTTTCTATTTCCTCCTGCTATCACCTCCGTTGGAAATATCCATTCTAACAACTGTGAAGAACTAAGATTGAGGCTTCTTTCTATTTCTTTGGAATGGATGGAAGAAGACAAAAGGGGCTAAACAGGACAAAGATTCAATTTTTCAAAATGAGAATAACAATGAATAGGGATAAAAACTAAAAAAGAATAGGAAGGAAAGAAATAAAAAGGGTTGGACAGAGCGTTCTCCTGACATTGTGTTGGTGGTCTCAATGCCAAGTCTTAATGGCGGCTAGATGTGACGGAGAGCGACAACTTCTACAACGAAGACAGTGTCGTGATAGGTTAAGAGACAACAATGGCTAAAACGCTAATGGTGAACAGATGCGAATCAGGTTTCGATGATGACCACAATGAGGGGGAATGGACTCAAGTGATTTGTTTATGTGTAGAAAATCAGGGTTAATTGTGGTTAGTTTTTTTTTTAATTTAAAAGTTATGGCTAAGTCACTGAGCCACAATGTTGATGGAAGAAACTGAGTGGATCAGAGCAAATAGAAGGTTTTGCTCTCAAGCATATAAGAATATCTCTTGGTACTATTTCCCTATAATTAATTCTACTAATTGGCCAACCCTTGTTGCTCTGGTGCTAGTTTCCCTAGCCTCAAAAAGCCATGCCCAAATTAATTAGAGCAAATGTTCTGGGATCCAAGTTAGTGCTGGGTTGCACGCACATCACCCGATGATTACCAAGAGAACGTGGCTGGTGTGAACGTGACCCTATCATGTGGAGGACAAGGCAACACAGTATTGACATTGCTAGTGATGTCACTAATAGTCGAGGAATGTTTAGCATCAATATCTTCAGTGTTAATGTCACTGATTGTGGCACTCTCAAAAGCATCCTTACAGATGAATGTGTAGTGAAAGTGAATCTCCTTATTCCCTTATTGCAATCTTTACTTTGGCCTTTAAAGGGACAACTTAGGGCCATACAATCACTGTTGAAAATTTAGGGAAGCTATACTTACATAACTAGGCCTAATAGAAAAGGATCTGCAATATGCATGGTATAATGCAAATTATAGATACAAAATGTTAGCACAATATTCATGATAATATTCATAATCGATATTATATGGATTTCTACCCAATTAGGTTCGCTGTAATATGATTATTACTAATTGTAATTTATTGTAGATTGATTCATTTCGTATTTGGGCTTACTTTGGGTCTATAAATAGAGATCTCTTTATAACCATTCATGTACAAAATACAAATATAAATTCCTCAGTTTCTTTCTATCTTATGTTCTTTCATTCTTTGTTTATAATATGGTATCTAGAGCTTAGTTTCTAGATCCTATTCCATTGTTGAGTGTTCTAGACTCATTTATTTTCTAAAAACTTTTCCTCTGCACGTCCACCTTGGTGCCTCTCCTGCCATCCTTGTTTCACCACTTTCGCATGTAACACCCTTCTCACTATAAGGCTATGGCAAAAGCATAACCTTATGGTAAGAAGGATGGTACATCGCATGCTCCTATCATAACATCGCCACCACCACCATCTCCCACCTCCGACCTTGGCATCCGAAGCTCAACCCTTCCTAATGTGCCACGCGCTCTCATGCACCCCGTGTAGCCTTGGCACATGAAAGCCACACCCAATTAACTAGATATGTGCTTGTGCTACGGCCTACCAGTTTGCATTGACCATGCCTTGTCCTCTCTGCGACGTGGTTTGATTTAGCTGGCGTATTTGCCACGATTTCTCTTGTGTTAACGTGGCCATTGACGTGACACTGATACTTCATCCCCAGGTTTTTTTTTGTGAGATAATTCCATTTTTTAGGCCTTTTTTTTTTGCAATTCCACTTTGAAAATTTTTTTTTTTGTGATTTTTCAATGTTTCTACTTCAATGGAGAAGTTAGGGATGCGTCTTTGCCGTTTTCAGCTTCAGTTTCAGATTTTAAAGGAAAAACTGAAAATTGAAAATTTGAGTTTTCAGTTTTTAGTTTTTCCTTCAAAAATCGACAATGAAAACTAAAAATGAAAAAGCAAAGCAAATGCACCCTAGATGCCTCTCAACCAATCCCTGTTGTTCTTAATGGCTCCAACTACACTCACCGGGTTGAATTTATACATGGTTTCCTGAAGGGTCGCACTCTGGTGATATGTTACCGGCAACATTATATGTGCCCTGTGAAGTCTGTGAAGATACCATTGACAAGTTTGCTGAGAAATTGGAAGACTAGGATAGCAAGAATCGTCAGAATCATCACTTGGTTCAACAATACCTCCACTCCCATCCACCTTCAACTTGGCGTTTGACACTGCTAAAGATGTATGGGTTCACCTAAAAAATCAATACACTATCTCTGACCTGTTAGACTATTAACAATTGCTAAAGGAACTCCATTGTCTAAGCAAGAACCTGGCCAAGCAGTTTATGACTTCCTTATTACTTAGATGGAATCAATCTGGGAGGTGACCTACTGTGAACCAACTCTGAAAGATGCAAAAGATGTTAAGGAACATGAGGAATACCATGACTGCATTAGACTCATTCAATTCTTGTTGGCTCTCACTCATTACTATGAACCTGTTGAGCATCCCTACTTAGAAGGATCCTTTGTCTACCCTTGAAGTTGCTCTTCCTCCCTTTAAGTCTGAAGAGACAAGATTGGGACTTACTAACTAAACCAGGCTTGCTTTTCCAGCTCCGATAAAAGGACTAAATATTGTCACCACTGCCATCGAACTGGTCACATTCATCCAGAGCATCCTACCATAGAATGTTGTATGTGTAAGGGGGCACATTGCACCCAACCCTTAGTCTGATGTGTTGTTACTATAAACTGTCAAGTCACTTGATTGAGAACTACCCAACGTGCCCACCTAGGTTGGATCAGAGTTAGTATCAACCTCGGCCCAACTCCTCCAAGCCTATGCTTGTCACTGTCATTGTTGCTGCCAATGATTCTCCATCCTCTTCCACCTTCACTACTCTTGTCACTGTCTCCGTTGGTGATATTGAGTCCTCATTAACAAATTCTTTCCATTCTTGATAATACCTCGGCCTCTTTAGCTACTATTTCAGTTAATAAATGGTACTTTGATTTTGCTTACTCCCACCACATGACATCTGTATCCGTATTCCATCTATACTTCCAACCTCACCTTGCCTAACACATATCTTGTCACGACCCGATTTAGGAATGTTACCGATGTGAGAATCCTATCTTCACGTAAGCCTCATGATCACTGAGTCATGCTATATGCATAAGTCCAAATCAATTTGTATATTAATTTCATAATGATCATAAAACACCTATTTTCCATAATCAAAGCTGAACTATAATTGTATTACAAAATATACTGAGTTGCTGTCTATATAAAATAACCATGGAAGCCTTACAATTTTAAATACAAAAGAATCATGGTAAATAAAAAAGCTATGTCATGCATGTCCGGAACTTCGCGCGCATTACCACTGGAGCACTCTACCAAAGTAACCAAAACTTCACACCAGGGTGAAGCTCACCCAAACTAAAGATAACTACTACTGAAGGGGGGAAGGAGGTGGATGATCTGAAGCTGCAACTATATCCTGTGAGGAAAAGGAAAAGGGAAGGGTGAGTTTTATCATAAAACTCAATGAGTGGATTCTCACCCACAACCATACATGGGACAAGTAAGGAAATACATAAGTAATAATGCAACATCCATTAATCATTTCATCACATTACATAATAGTTATAAAATCATAGTTTGCAGGACATAGAAATCATGTTATTTCTAAAAGAATTACAAAAGATAACGGACTATTCATCACTTAGGTTGGGGCTTAGTCCTTCAAGAATAAGAGCACCCAACTGAGATCTTAACGTCTCTCACAAATCGCGTCCTCAGGTGGTATAGATAAAGATAATTTGCCAATCGTGAGCCTTGGTATACCAAGGTTAACGATTTAATTGTCATTAACTTACAGCTCTGGATCTCTCAGGAATTCCTATACTAAATCATGCTAAAATCATAAAATGGGGGTTCTACACCTTCTAATTAAGTTCATCAACTTTTAGTTCTCGAAAATAAACGTAAAATTTCACATTTTGCTTGCATTAGTCCCAACCCACTCATTGTCATAAAAATCATGGAATAGAACTTATAAAGCAGTTATAGTTCAATTATGATCTCATGCATTTCTTGTAATAACATTTTAATGAGAGCTTTCAAATACATGTTCTAGTTCTCATAAAAACACATATAAACTTGTAATATGCCACAACTCAAGTGTAAATCTTCTAAACATTTCATAATATTAGGAAAATAATTGCATAATAATTGCTTTAGTTCAACTTTTGGTCGGGTTGGGTGTGCTCCTTTGTGTGGGAAAGTGCTTGTCTATGTGGCTTTGTCTCGGTTTTGGATCATGTTCTTTTGATGGGCAAAAGGTCAAAGAGTTGGGGCTGTATGCCCTTTGTGCAGGTGCTTCCGCTTTGGAGTTGAGGTTAAGTGAATGTGTTGGTAGGCCTATCTCTCCTTTGTCATTGTGCTTCAGCGTGTTGGGGTGGTTTCGATGACCTCCCTTATCGTGGTGATCATGAGGTGGTTAGGATGGCAGTGGAAGGTGGCGAAGGAGAAGTTGTGTCGATGGAGCTCCTATGGAGAATGGCGGAGGACTGTGCGTGACATTGGAATTGACCCGTAAGGGCTAATTCCGCTTTGTTCTTCGTGTAGTTTTCAATGCGAAGTCAGCGCTTTGCTTCTGTTATGTTCTTGTTTCGCTTTTGTTTTTGACTTGTAGATGTAATTAGCTACTCTTTTTGAGAGTTTAGCAATCCTTAATTATTGAAGAATAGAAAAAAGCTTCATATTTATTGGCACACTTTAGTTGAGCTAAAGTTACATGTTATTTCAAGAGAAGAGAGAGAGAGAGAGAGAGAGAGAGAGATAATATTCTATGCAAGTGTATTAATATAAAGGTTAATACAATATATACTCGGCTAATTTACCAAAATAAACCACAAAAAAACATTATTTACGTAAATAAACGAAAAAGATTAGTCACGTAAAGGGTCTAAAATTATATGCGCGAATACGCAAGAGCCCCTTGCGTATTCGCGCGCTAATTGTACGCTCAGGTTCCTTACGTATTCTTGTTTACATTTCGCTTCAGACCGTACGTATTCGGTTGGCCTCTTCTATTTAACCCGTCATTCATTCATTTAGATATGCGAAGATAAGTGTTTTTGAGTGTGAGAAATGAAGAGTGTTTTATTCTTGTTCATGATGATGGAAAAATGGAAAACACAATAAATGAGGGAGTGAAATGTTATATCCCAGACACAATAAATGGAAAAATGGAAAATACAATAAATGGACTACACCAAGCAAGCCCCAGCATATATCCAGACACTCTGATGCCGCAACTTTTCCCATGCTCCATGTTCCACTAACGTGCCCATCGACCCGCAATCCAAGCTGCATGGCTACGTCTTGGAGATTGATAGTACACTCTCCATACGGAGATGAAAAGTATAGCTCTCTGGCCGCCATCTCTCTATAAGGGCGCTGATGAGCACGAGTCATAATGGAAGTTGCCAAATTGGGCAACTTCCAGGATAAGCTGCCTGAGATAGTACTCCATCCTGGGATATGCGTGGAACTATGCGCGCCTGGGTGTAACATTATCGCCTGAAAATTTAATTAACATGATAATTAATATAAACCTAGACTAAATATCACATAATTTTTAAATTAAAAAATAAACGGTATCAACTAAATAAATTTTTTAAATTACTAAGTAACTACTACATTATTATTTGACAACCTATAAATATTATAAAAAAAATAAACATTATATTTAAAGAAGTAACGACTAGACATATATATATATATATATATATATATATATATATATATATGTTTTGAAATTCTATAAATATCACCATAATTACAAACTAAATACTTGTTAATTAGACATAAACCTACCCATATACATAAAACAACTTATTATGCTAACTAATTGCTAGATCAAATAAATAATTCAACCAAATAAATTAATAGATAAAATAAAATGTTCAACTAAACTAATGACTAAATAAAATAATGACTAGGTAAAATAAATATTAACCCTAAAGTAATTTTTAGATAAAATAGATAATTCAACTAAACTAATTACTTGTTAATATAGATTATTCAACTAAATCAATTACTAGATACAATAAATTGTTAAACTAAACTAATTACGAGACAGTATAAATAAATAGATAATAATAAACTAATTATATTAGTTACATTTTAATTTCTAAGTCAAGCCATATAAAAATGTTTCACTTAACTTTGTTGAACTCAAACTATCCTAATAACTAAACTAAGTCAAACTACCAGCATCATTTCAAATAAAACATATATATATATATATATATATATATATATATATATATATATATATATATATATACTAATCTACATACATATCTAAAACTAATTTAGACATTTGAAATAAAGAATAATAAAGAAATTAAATACCTAAAGAAAATAAGCTTTGGCACTAATATGATCATCATCTAACTGATATAGGAAGTCTGTCATCGTCTAGGCTAAAAACACAATATTTGCTAAGAGTTGAAAGCCAAAATATGGAAAAGGACGTAGAAATGACCCCCGTATTATTCATATATATAGGGAGCTGAATACGCAAAGGCATGCGTATTCAAAGAAAGCATGAATACGCAAGGGATCAAGGCATATTCAATATATGCTTGAATACGTAGGTCCCTTACGTATTCATGCTTTCTTTGAATACGTGGATCCTTGCATATTCATGTGCGTAAACACGTTAAATCCGTAATTAATAACTTTTTGCTTATTTGCGTAATTAATATTTTGTTATATTTTATTGCGTAAAAATTCCATATACTCTCATCTATAAAGGATATTAGTATTTTTTTAATAATTAATTATTAATATTATTAAGCCACTTTTTTTCTGAAATAAAAAACGAGAATGCTAAAAGAAAGTACATTTTATATTAGGAGGTTTGTAGAAAATTTTTAGCCACTAATCACTAAAAGAAAGTAGTATTTTCACAAAAAGATAAACTATCGAAAGAATATATTTGAGATGTATATAATTCCCAAAAAATTAACTAAAATTCAAGCTATTTTTTGTCTTGAGAGCTAATAAGTTTTAGCTAGTTAATTCCTTCTGAACTTTTAGACGCTGAGGAATTCGTATGCGATTCCATCTAAAGGCCAAAACTCATAACCAAAGGTCAAACGGCCGATTACCAAAAATTACAACAATGCACAACTGCAACTTCTAATTTCACAGAAAACAAAAATGAAAATTCACGGTGAAATTAGAACCTACTTTACCATTTCTTTAGTACTCCAAACAATTTCAACTTTCAATTTCTTCATGTTTAGCTTGTGTTTTCGTGGGCAAACAAATCAAACTCCGACAAACTTTACTTCACGATCTCAATTCAGGGAATGGATCGGAAA